>JALIZH010030659.1:0-393505 GCA_030522465.1 Rhipicephalus appendiculatus | reverse complement strand
AGGTGCTGACGGCTGTACACTTCCAGCGGCCGGGCGCGGTCGCGCTATCTTGAAAAAATTGGCAGACGGCTTCATATACCTTGGTCCGTGCTGAGTTAATTACCGCCACTCATTTTGCATTGATGATATAGTAACGCACGAAGACTTCGCTTCGTTCGCTGTAGCCCCCGCGATTCCTGACGCCAGCGTTTTACGCCAGGTCGGATGCTAAATGAGTTAGCTGCTGGCCTAGCTTCAGGGGCGTAGCCAGAAATTTTTTTCGGGGGGGGGGGGGGGGGGGGCTCCTTGACTTCGGGAGGGGCACCTGCTTGAAATGGCCATTTTTCGCTCTGTATACCATGGCGCAAAAAAAATTTCGGGGGGGGGGGGGGGGGAGGGCACGTGCCCGGTGTTCCACCCCCTGGCTACGCCACTGCCTAGCTTAGTTCGCACTGATTCGCCCTTGCGGCGAAATTGAATTTGTTCACGAAACAGGGGCTTCATACACCGAGAGAAATGACGAAAATTCACCGTTCGCAGTAGATCACTTAAGTCGGTAGGTTCAATGTGTGCAGGGAAAGTTATTCTCACATCACCGCGAACATTGAACCTTTCATTTGTCCATTTTCCCACGTCGAATCTACAAGTGCTTGTAGTAGCTGACCTCTGGGTGACATTCTCTGGAGGTTATTAAAGAAGATCCATGGGCTGTTGAATTGTAAAGCTTCTGCAACATACATTAGAGGTCATATTACAAAATCCATAAGCCGTCTATTTTTTGTGCAAAAACAGCATACCATAGACATCCATAAATTTGAGTGCAATAAACGTACGTGGCTGGGACTTCTCACAGATCTTCTTCATGGATTTAGACATTTGGATCTTATTCGTACATCGCAGAGATATTTGTGGTTTATTGGGTCACTCAGACTCAAATCGAGCCGTGAGTCTGAGTCTGAGTGAGTCCGGGTGTGTTGTGTTGTGGTGAGTTTGAGTCCGAGTGAGTCCGGCTCAGGAAAACTTTGGTGAGTCTGAGTGTGAGTGAGCCCTGAGCGCAAAATATATTTCATGAGTGAGTCTGAGTGAGCTCCAGAAGTTTTGCCGACCTGTGCACTTGACTGATGCAGCACAAAGCTATAAAAAGAAAGAGAAAAATTAAAGCGAATATTCAGTTGAATAAACCGCGTTACATTTCTCTCAGCATTGGCGCCACATGGAACAAAACTCATGAAACGACGAGCTGTATTGAAGCATCAGCGCGGGCCCAATTTCAAGTATGAATGCTAGAGCTGGTGCAATTGGAGCTAAGTAGCTGTGCACGATCGCACGAGCGCAAATCACGTACGTAGAATCGCTGTAATAATCCATCCTATGCTTGTACACAGCAGTCACCAGCGAAGGAACGAGTGCAAGACGCTGTCAGTGCACTGTTATCCGTTGTGCTAGCATTATTGCGCATCAACGCAACGCAGCCCCCCCTTCCCCCCCCTTTATACAACGCAAATGCGAGCTCTGTTGCCCCGCGCTCACAAAGCGCGGCGCAACAACTCAACAATATACTGAATATGGTTAGCCACGCTCTTTTTTTTTTCTCTTTTCATTGGCTTGTCGTCTGCTACTGCTTGCAAACTTTACAGTCAGGGCGCTGCACGTACGTATGTATCCTTTCATTATTTCTGGACGTTAATAACCACCTTCTGGCACTTTCACAAACAGCATCGAGGAGGGTTCTGGTCTTGCTAAGCGCTCCACTGCTTTTGGTGAGGCATTGATAAGTCGTAGACGCCCCCGTGAGGGGCGCATCCCAACGTCTCGGATGCCACGATTCTGACGTACTCGACGCAATAATAACCGCAACTATTTGTACTCAGATTGAAACACATTTTGAATACTGATTTGGTTTTGAAACTGCTGGCGTCAGTCATGTGGATTAACTTCGATAATTTTAATACTCGCCCTTGTCCGCAGAGGCAAAGAAACCGAAAACGTGTTGACGTCATCTTTGTTGTGATTTAACCGCCACCTATATTGAAAACGTGAATGGAAAACCAACGACAAACCATTTATAAAATAATGGTTATTTTTACATTTGCACAATTATTCCGGTGCGTTACAGTACTTGCACAACATTCTTAGGAAATTAGGCACAGTGTTGTGTGAATTTTACGCGCTCTTTTGAAAGTAGTTGCCAGATTTCTGTGAACCAACCCATTAAAATTTAAAGTGTTGTAAAACGTTTTGTTTGTTTAAATCACAATATTTTTACAACAAAAGTTCATATTAATGTATATTCGCTGAGAAAGCAAGTGTATTAAATGCACAAACGGCCCGACTACGAAATCATTGTTTTGGTACTGTGCAAATGCTTGAAGGCTTCCGTGGTGCAACACGCAAAGCCGAATGAGGAAGATTCCAACTTTGCGAAAATTTCGAGGATCGCGCGGGAGGTATTTTCGTCAGGCCACTGACAAACGCGTGAAAGAAGGTGAAAGACTCCTTGCCGGTGCCGTCCAATAACAACGTTCCAGTGAAGTTCGCCAGCGTGGTTTCCTAGAATGAAACTCGGCGCTTTCGCATCACTTAGACAGCTCCTAAAGGAGTTACTGCACGGAGTTCCCGCATTTTTGTCGACTGCTACTATATTCTTTCCACTGTACTGCTACTACAGTTTCATAGCCTGTTATTAGTGTGGTCAGCCTTTCAAGTGGGCATGTTGCTGCGCGCTTATAAGATTTCGTTCTATTCGCCGTGGAAGTTATCCTACGGTCTGCAGACTTGGTGAAAGCATTTCTGTTACATTTTATGCAGATCCAGTTTTCTCCTTCTCAGCCCCGTGATAACGCTGCCAACAGCGAAGTTCAAGCAGTCATTTATTATGACAACCGGTAGATGGCAGCGCTGCCTAAAAGTTGAGGTGCGGTTAATTGGGGCAACAACTCATTTGCTTTACATAAACTAAAAACATCCTGTATACAAATTTCTCGCATGATTAGTCGGGTGGCAAACAGACGACGAGGGATGAAAGAACACGACATAATGCGACTCATTCAGGCATTTGTTATCAGTCGCATAACCTATAGCTTTCCTTACCTAAGGATCTTGAAAGCAGACGAGCACAAAATAGACAGAATCATACGTTTGACTCTCAAAAAGGCTCTGAACCTTCCCCCGTGGACACTCACGGAACGTCTGCTTCAAATGGGGCTCCACAATACCGCATCCGAACTATTTCAAGCACACCACACGAATCAAGTCATGCGCCTGGCCATTACTAAAACGGGACGGAAAACACTATCGGAACTTGGCATCGAAGCCCCAAATCAGAGGAGGGGAAAACAACGTATCCCACATGAATGGAGGCAGGACTTCACCATCAAACCACTACCACGCAACATGCATCCACAGTTCCACGAACATCGACGTCGGGCACGGGCAAAAGTTCACGACATGTACTCGGACGCTGAGGGCGCCTTCTTTGTCGATGCAGCTGGACCAGTGAACGGCAAATACATGGCAAGCGTCATTCATCGAGGTAAACAGATCGACTGTATATCAGCCCAGGACACAGACACAACTAGCATGGAAGAAGCCGGAATCGCCCTCGCCCTACGAAACCCCGGGTCCACCTTCGTTCTCACAGACTCAAAAGCAGCCTACCGAAATTTCTCTAAAGGCTACATTGGCCCCATTGCGCACCGAATCCTAACACAGCTATCGTCCCCACGCTCAGAGGGTGAATGGAAACAGTTGATATGGATACCCGGCCACTGCGGAGTTAGAGGCAATGAGCTCGCCCATGCCTCGGCCCGAGAATTACTCCTCCGGACCTCCGACCCCGGCATATCGCACCCACCCTCGGCTATGCGTATGGACCCGCTCCTAACATACACAGATATTCTGGAACACCAAAGACTTGAAAGACGGAAACTTCCGCCCCCCGGGGCCAAACCTCAGCAAGGAATCTCAGGTAGCGTGGCGTCGCCTGCAGACCTTGTCCTACCCCAACCCATACATATTGTCCAAGATAGATCCCGACACATACGCATCACAGTGCAGGTTCTGCGCCAATAAAACAGCCACCCTGTACCACATGGTATGGGAATGCCCACACAACCCACCTATGCAACCCAGGACACAACACAACATTATAGGGTGGGAGGCAGCTCTGTCCAGCTCGGATCCGAAGACCCAAGAGGCCCTCGTGAAACGTGCGAGGACAGCGGCCCGCGCCAATGGGATCCCGGACTAAGGATCCCACTCACCGATCTTTTCGCGAAGAACATGAAATAAATGTTTTATTCTCTCTCTGCGGTTAATTTGTATTTATTGAGCCAATTTTCTGAGCTGTGGTACGCGGAGCCGAGGAACCGGGTAATCGGTAATCCACCTACAGTTTGTTTCATCAATGTTTATTAATTCTGCTGCACATATATATGCCGATTTCTGTAAGTGCACCTTAACACACCCGCTCATTGTTTCGGAAGGACGGGGAAGGGGGGGGGGGGAGGGGGGGGGGGCGAAGCCGCTCCCTGGCTTCGCCACTGTATATACAGTGGCGAAGCCAGGCTCTGTGCGGGTGTGTTAAGGTGCACTTAGGATTCTACCCCATTCAGTGTACCCCATTCATTGACATATTAGAGAGTTTTAGTGCCGGGGACCCCCAGCCTCCCGCGTACGCACAGTCTTGCGTTCCATTGCATTCTCCGTGGGTGCAGCTGGGAGTACAAAGGAACGCAAGAGAGTGCGTACGCGGTAGGCTGGGGGGTCCCCGGCACTAAAACTCTCTATTATGGTTGGGGGGGCGCTGCGACGAACCTAGGGACTTATTTTAGACGAACCTTCGCCGCAGCGCCCCCCCTCCACTATAGAGATCTGGGAACATTTTAACAAATAGATGTTTGAAGAAGACGGCAAGTGCTTCGATGGCGGGGCGCAGAATATATGCCTCGCAAATAATAGCGAAACAGCTGTGGCATCACAACTCATGAATAAAAGAAGAAAAACGGGGCACAAATCGCAGAGCATGGACGTGGAGAATTAAATGTTTACCGAGCGTGGAATAAGCATAGGCGTGCGCACGAGGGGGGGGCAGTGGAGGCGGCCGCCCCCACTAGTCACCTGAGAGAGAGAGGGGGGGGGGGGGGGCAAAGTCTACCCCATTCATTGACTTATTATGGAGGGGGGGCGCTGCGACGAACCTTCGCCCCCCCCCCCCCCCCCCTTCCGAAGGGGAACCCTGCGCACGCCTATGGGAATAAGACAACGGCATGGCCGTTCAGGTGTGTTGCGGCGGTTTCTCGAATGCTTGTTGAATAGTTCAGGGGCTCGTTTCATCGTTAGACACAACCTAACAGACAGCAGTGACAGTGAAGCCAAGGAATGCATAGGGGGTATTATTTGTGGCTTTTACGTAATAAAGACATATCTGGCAATGAATAAAAGTGGAGGAAAAACACCTTTTCCATCGATGGGGCCCGAGCAACCTTCGACCATTCGAAGGTTGTAGGCTCGGGTCCCGCTGAGGACACAGGTGCTTATTCGTTCATTTTAATTAATTTCCATTTGATATCATTATTACTAGACGGCAGTTAAAACTATAAATAATCTCCGCTATGTTTGTTTTCCTTGGCTTCATTGTCTGTTAATTTCATTAGGTCGCATGCTAGTTGTGGCAAGAACATCGCGTGCGCTCGGTACAAAGCTCATTTCTCGAAACCGGTAACCAGCACTATAGAGTCCTAAAAATACGGCTTACATCGATTTTCATAACTGCGGTAACCTGTTGACTGTGGAAACAGTAGTGGCGGTCGCGCACTGGAAAATGAATGGCTTGCCAAGGCATTGGATGCATGGCTTCCGAGACCGGGCGGAGCGTGTAGGACACCAGGTTGACCGGTGGTGGCACTGACATATGGCCTTCCGCAGCGCTCCCTCTTGGCGATGCATCATGCTCTAAATACCTGTGCGAAGCTTTAATTATAACCCTTCAATCATAGCCAATATGACGCTATATGAAACAAGGATGAAATTATGCGTTACAGTACAATACGAGACAACCAAACGAATGACCACCGTTGATCCATGGAACGAATAATCAAAGTTTTCTTTTCACGAAGATCGCATCTTAATTACGCGGGGTAAGGTCGCTTAAAAAGTAAAACTAATGATCTGAATCACCCAGCAGCCTGTTTCACAAGACAAATTATTCGCAGCATCCATAAATTTATCTATATAGGTGTATACGTATCGGTTCATCTCTCTAGCAGGCACTATTTCATGGCGGGAATTTCAAACGATAGAGCGGGTTTTGATTTGCCTTGGATCTCCAAGTTTACAAGAAGAGAGTCAGTAGTCGAATACATTCATTATAAGTTCTAATGAAATAACGAAATACTATAGTTATCGTAGTTTCGTCCGGCAGAGCGCGAGAATGGTGGGCGACTGTGTGTGCGTTGGGGGGTATCAACTTAATTTATTTGACTAAAACTCACCTGTCCGGCGCCTCCACTTGGGAAGCGACTCTTTCGAACCAGGAAACGATTGCCAGCTGTTTCTCTCGCTCGGGAGCTTTGACCAGTTCATCCCACGTTAATATTGAGGGAGCTCGTAGGAGTGATTTTGAAGTGGGAAAACCCCCACATCCCCACAAAATGGTATCTTAAGTACTTGTTCATTTGGACTACAATTTTGATAGTTTTTGTTTACTTATTCTCCGCCAGTGTGTTTGCGTACGAGGTTGCTGTATTGTGTGTAGGCGTGGTGCGCTTATGCGGTCCTCTGTCTGCGTGCGTGTAGCTTTGCGGGAGAGAGGGGCGAGGGGAGGGTGCTCGCGTATTTTCCTTCTTTTTTCATTGCATCGACTTTCAGCGCTTTCTTTTGATGGGGCCTGCGTGGTCACAATGTGTCGGTGTAGCCCTTGACATTTTATTTGTTTCAAAGTAAAAGTGCGACAGAATTCACCTATTTCCAGCGCTACCGACAGCTATAGAATGATGATATATTTGTAAAAATGTAGAAAGGAGTCTAGTGCATCTGATAAAGAAATTCGAAAATATGATGATTATGCATGGGGTTTAATGGCGTGAGGGTCAAGTAAAAACAGAATATAACCATTAACAAATAATTATGGCTCATCGACGTACAACCCGAGCTAAAAAAACTATTGGAACCAATTGGAAAACTTCTAATTGGTTCCAACTGATTGATTCCATATGTGAATTAGTACACAATTGGACCATTTGGTCCAATTCGGCCAATTGGTTGTATTCCATTTGGGTCAAATGGTGCAGTCAGTACGATAAGCGTGCGCAAGGTTCCCCTTCAGGGGGGGGGGGGGGGCGAAGGTGCTTCGCAGCGCCCCCCCCTCCCTATAATGTCAATGTATGGGGCTGACTGCGCCCCCCCCTGTCGCCCCCCCCTTACATTGTATAGGGCTGGCTTTGCGGCCCCCCTTCTCGCCTTCCTGCCCCCCCCCCCCCCCGTGCGCACGCCTATGGTCAGTACATTACCATTTGGGCCAAATGGTTGTGTTCCAATTGGTTCAAATGGCGCAGTTAGGTCATCCGTCTGCAAAAGTGTTCAAGCTAGACACCTTGGTGGTGAGCCATGCCCAGGTGAAATTCCAAGATTAAGCATAAGATTGGCCAGGACTTGCACGGATATCAGCTGGTTGCTATCGCATGTCACGTAGTTTGTTCTTCGGTTGGCTCAGGACCTGCTGGTCCAGCGAACTGCACACAGCCAAGGCAGCATGGTGGGGAAACTCATAATTTATTTGAACACTTGCAGCACATGTTGTTATAATTGGAAAATATCCTTAGATGAGCATTGTGCTTGGACGTATCCTTGTACACCACCTGAAAGAAACTGAGACAATAATGACTCATCAAACGTACGCAATTACAGCAAACGTATAGTTTTACAAATAACATTGGTGGCATGAACCCATTCGCGTTCAGCAGTAACGTTAAAATGACCCTTAATTAGCCCAATCTGACAAGCACTCGCGCAGTTTATGCTGTAGAAAAACTATGTAGCGACTATTAAGGTTCGCCGTTGCGGTGGCCCATCATTTCAAAAAAAATAAAATAAAATAAACCGGTTCGATCTTGTGTGCAGCGGTCACATTGAAGGAGGAGAAATGCGACCCTGAAGGCATCCGATTATTTTTCATTCAGTACTACTCTGACTGGACGTCAAATGAATTCATTTGCACATAATCACTAGCGCTTGCTGCAAAGACGCATGTGCGCCATAAGGCACAAGCATTACACAAAGGATGCTTACACAAACCGGAATGTGGTGTACTTCGCGCATTTCATCGCAAACTGCAGCAAGGTACATTGACACAATACTTATAATAAAGAACACAAACACTCGCGACAAACGTTCGCTTATACTCGAAATATGTAAGTGCAATACTCATAGCGTGCGCAAGGGAGGGGGGGGGGGGCAGGGGGGGGCGCCAAGTCAGCCCCATAAATTGATTTTTTTTTTATTTACTCATACTGTTGGCCTGTCGGCCGTTACAGGGTGGGTCAAAAGTAGCACTTTGCAAGTCATACATTACATGAAAAAAGAAAAATATAACGAGAAACACTTCAAAGTACGGAAAAAATGCATCGGTAAACAATAAAACAAGAACAGAAACAAAATAAAATTAAAATAAACGTAGGCAACACAAGGAAATAGTTCGTTCAGAGGTTGATGAAATTATACGACACCATAAATTCCAAGTCAACCAGCAGTTGTACAAACCATAACCGAGCACTACGTACAAGTATACATAAGGAGAATGTTCCGTACATACATGAATCAAATAATACAAAAATAAAAATAGAATGCTAAAGAATGATCCTCGGAGACATCTACAAAATAGAGCATGTGCACATGCGTACTTCCTTTATAATAGGGAGCGGGGGCGCTGCGACGACCCCCCCCCCCCCCTCCCCCATGAAGGGGAACCCTGCGCACGCTTATGCCAATACTTACATGGAAGGATCAGAGCTGAAGAAACCGCGGTGACCCTCGATCGGCGCTGACGAAGTGATCACCGCATGGTACAACCAATACAACACCAAAAAACCACTCGAACATGCTCGTCTTGACTTTCCACAGATAAAAGCGACCAAAAATAAATGTCACATCTTAATGTCACCAAGGTTCTTCTAGCAAACACGCTGCACTATGCAACATGCCGCACGCACACACGGAAAGAGCACCATGACTGCCATGACTAGCCGCTATGTGCGAAACTACCAAAACTACGGTGTCATAATAATATTTGACCGCCGTCTGTAATGCTGTTACCTGTAATTAAAAAGTTCAGCTTACTTTTTAATGCAATAATAATATCTGGGGTTTAACGTCCCAAAACCACCATATGATTATGAGAGACGCCGTAGTGGAGGGCTCCGGAAATTTTGACCATCTGGTGTTCTTTAACGTGCACTGACATCGCACAGTACACGGGCCTCTACCATTTCGCCTCCATCGAAATGCGACCGCCACGGCCGGGATCGAACCCGCGACCTTCGGGTCAGCAGCCGAGCACCCTAGCCACTGTTCCACCGAGGCGGACTACTTTTTAATGCAATATTCATATTATAAAATATGTTATTATTTTGCATTTGTATTGGAAAACATAAAGAAAAGATACGAGACTAATGCTACTGAGATGCGACTACGCTGTTGTCAACAAAAATGCCGGCACTGCGTTGCTCGCATGTTCAGTGCGCAACCATCGTGGGGTGTGTTCAGATAAGTACAGACAAAGACAGTCGGGGGTCCCGACTGTTTTGTTTTTGCACGAAAATTTTATATGCGCTGGGAAAATGTCTTATTAGAAAGGAATGAACCCATGGGCGGAGAGTACGGGGGGGGGGGGGGGCTGGGGGGGCTCGGGCCCCCTCCCTCCGGGCTGCTTCATGGGGGGCAGAGCCCCCCTGGCGCCGGCCCACAGTATTGTGTGAGAGCTTGGCTTAGGCTCTCAGCCACTGCCAACGGACTGTTGGTCCTCCTGTCTCGTAGCTATTTCACCGGGGACGCTTTATGTCCACTCCTTTTCCTTTCAGGCTTCAAAATTCGGATCATGGGACAGTGACAAGTAGGGAGTCTGGCGCCGTGGTCGCACTGAGAACGAAGTTGCAGGATGACGAAAATTGCGGCATTTGCACGGCTCTTGTTCAAAAGTACGGCATGTACGTACGCATCAAGAAAATGAAAGTTTTTTTTTATGTAACAGACATTTGTTTATTGTCTTCTCAATACTTTCGATAAGTCTTTCTCTCTCGCTTATTATTTATATATATATATATATATATATATATATATATATATATATATATATATATATATATATATATATATATATATATATATATATATATATATATACGCTTCTAAAAAACTGTTTATTGGTGACGTTTCGATCGGAGACCGATCTTCATCAAGACCTTGATGGAGATCGGTCTCCGATCGAAACGTCAACAATAAACAGTTTTTTAGAAGCGTATATATATTTTTCCTATTTTGTTCTACGGCAACCGAAGCCAGACTCTTCATAATCTACATATATATATATATATATATATATATATATATATATATATATATATATATATATATATATATATATATATATATGCGAGAGAGAGAATGTGGGTAAGCAAATCGGGCGCCCCGCCCCCTCCGGGAATATCAAACCTCTCCGCCTATGAATGAACCTTCCTTATGCGAAAATTACCGCAGATTTCTAGCGAAAAATTCGTGTTTCACTACAGGTCGAAAAAGGCACTTCTGCTACTTTCAGGTTGGGCAAATTTGGAGGCCTATCACTCAAAAACTAACGCAGTGGAAACATCAATCTTAATTTTTCGTAAAACTGCGCAACTTGTACTATCGGCCTAAGGAAACATTATTGTGCGCCAAGCACAGTATATTTTTTTAAAAATTGCCAAACTTTGACTTTTGAGCGAGTGCCTCCGGCTGACCCCTCATTCGGCGGTTTTTTTTCACTACTTCCGCTGAGGCACTGAAGCTGAAAAGATTTCTCACAAGTCTACAAAAGGTTTTTCGCTCATTAAAGAAAAAAAAGCATGCGACTACATTGCACATTCATTTCGTTATAAATTCTCGAAAATGCCATAATTGCAAAAGTGGCGAAAATTGCAACATTTCAGGGTCGTTTTAAAAAAAAAATAACCTACGTCGATTTTTATGAAAATGATGAAGAATACCCATTCGGGACTCCTAATTATTGTACTGTAAAAATATGTTGCATTATTCTATTTTAAGTCAGAAAATTAAGCCTATTTTGATACCCATGTACGGTCTTAACAGCAATGCGGGGCCTTCTATGATAAAATAAATTTTATAGACATATTTGGTTCTTATATCGCTTTTTTTCGTTGTAGTAATGACGAATGACCCGGATTGTGTCTTGTTTGTCCGTTTTGAGTCACAGGAAAGCTGCGCTTGAATTTTCAGTGCTCCTCTGTCCCAACTACATCACGTTGAGACGGCAGGTACGCGACAGTGCGAACAGCAAAACCAGAGGGTAATAAAATACCACAAGCAAGACGGGGAAACGAGAGTCCTTACAACAGCCAGGCACCACGAGAGCCATTGACGGAAAAGACATCACCATCGTGAAATAGGAGACGCGCCGCGGTGCGCCTGCAACGTTCGGACCCATACAGGAGAGAGCGTTCTCATCACCCCTGAAAAGGAGCTTTTCGGGTGTGGACCGTATCGCATTGTGGGCAATGAACACGAACAAACAAGTCGTGCTGTGTTGTACGTGTGTCAAACATACTTTTTATCATATTTTTCTTACTCTCGAGTCGTCCTCTATTATTAATAATAACTGAATTATAAATAGACAAGACAGTGTTTGAGCAGTGTGTAAGAAGCCCACAGGAAGAAGCTCTCTTCACGGGAATTCCGGTGTCAAGACATTAGTGGGGATCGGGCTTGACAACTTTTGTTATTCCACTAAGCACCTTCACGCACCAAGCGCCAGGCACCTTCACCCCAAAGTGAGTGTCTCATACTCACTGTAGCCTACTGTATCACCGAGAAAACTCCACCGTAGCCCAAATGTGATGGCGAAGTTTCCTAAAAAAAGTTTCTGCGCCGACTTTTTAAAGAAGCACAAGCGAAAGATCAAGTTTCAAAGGAATTTCCGCAGTGTCAAAGACTTGGGAATTGACAATCTAAAAAAAGTCCTGGAAGCGACAAGAGAGTCGACCTGGAACTATGCAATAATTAGCGACGACGTTTGCCACGATTCTGCACATGCTTGCTTGGCTGTGAGAGCAATCAAAGATCACATTGAAGATTATGCTACAATTTACACGAAACTAACTCTTGTGAGCGATGGAGCAGGTGCCCATTTTAAGAACCGATTCCAGCTGCATGAGCTGCGACGCAGTGAGCTTCAAACAACCAAGTGGCTTTTTTCGGCTACGGGGCACGGCAAAAATGCGT
Organism: Rhipicephalus appendiculatus; assembly: GCA_030522465.1. NCBI lineage: Eukaryota > Metazoa > Arthropoda > Arachnida > Ixodida > Ixodidae > Rhipicephalus > Rhipicephalus appendiculatus. The sequence goes on along the minus strand of JALIZH010030659.1, from coordinate 381,037 downwards.
GCGACGGTGTCGTTAGGGTTGTCAAACAGCAAGCCACACAACATAACCTGCGATCACCCGCCACTGAAGTGATTCAGTGCGCAAGTGATTTTGTTAGTATTGTAGCCGGTAAAGTTAAAAATGTTTTCTAACTGCACATGAAAAAGAGTGAAGTCGAGGCCTTCAGAGAACTGAAGAAGGAAGAATGGAAACTTGCCAGACGGGTTCAAGGGATTCAGGCAACCCACATGTGGAAACACGTAAAATCCGACCAAGGAAATTCCCTGTACGTAGCGCATGCGCAGGCACGGATGTGGAAGGAGCTTTGAATCTTGAGGGTGCCAAATTTGCTTGCCCGACTGATATTACTCGTTCTAGGTGACGCGAATAAACCATTTAATCTGGAACATGAATGAATGTACGGTTCTTGTAGTTTCATAACTTCTCATACCCACCGTCTCAACCGATTTCGGCGAATAAAAATTTAGTCAATATTTACTAGCCCCGGAACGGATTCTTATTGATCCCATGCAACGGTATTGTTCAAGCCACCTGTGCACTATTGGAACCAACTTTAGTCGCCACAAAATTAGTTGCTTTATCGAAGAAAATTGGGGTAAGTATGCCGTTGAACATGGTAACTAGAAAGTATACGAAGTTATGTCTGCGTGATTTCAACCAAAGGATGGCCCTCAAGTAGACCAACAGCAAGTAAATAACAGTTTTCATTGAACAAACAAACGCGAACCTGACTTTTCGTACCCTCCTTTTCTACCACGCAAGCGAAAAATTGGCTCTGTCAGGACTAGAACAACGATAACATTTCCCCGTATTGTCGGCGAAATAATGATGAAATCTCTTTTGCATTAAATACGTGATACGATGGGAACTAAAATGGTTGTCGTGCACAAAGCTTTGCACCCTACCCCACCAGTTTTCATTTGCAAGCGCGCTCGCGTGCCTGCCACCTCAACGTAGTGTAGTATGGATACAGATTCAAGCGCAGCTTTCCAGTGACTCAAAACGGAGAAACAAGACACAATCCTGGTCACTCGTCATTACTACAACGAAAAAAGCGAGATAAGAACCAAACACGTCTATAAAATTTATATTATCTAGAAGGCCACGCATTGCTGTTATAACCGTACATGGGTATCAAAATAGGCTTAATTTTCTGACTAAAAATAACATAATGCAACATATTTTTGCAGTACAATAATTAGCAGTCCAGAATGGGTATTCTTCATCATTTTCATAAAAATCGACGACGGTTATTTTTTTTTAAACGACCCTGAAATCTTGCAATTTCCGCCACTTTTGCAAGTATGGCATTTTCGAGAATTTATAACGAAATGAATATATACAGTTTAGTCGCAAGCTTTGTTCTTTAATGACGAAAGACCTTTTGTAGATTTGTGAGAAATCTTTTCAGCTTCAGTGCCTCAGCGGAAGCAATGAAAAAAAAGCCGCCGATTTAGGGGTCAGCCAGAGGCAGTTGCTCAAAATTCAAAGCTGGGCAATTTAAAAAAATATATATATATATATATACTCTGTGTGGCGCAAATTAATGTTTCCGTAGACCGATAGTACAAGTTGCGTAGTTTTACGAAAAATTAAAATTGATATTTCCAATGCGTTAGTTTTTGAGTGATAGGCCTCCAAACTGCCAAATCTGAAAGTTGCAGAAGTGCCTTCTTCCACCTGTAGTGAAACACGAATTTTTCGCTAGAAATCTGTGGTAATTTTCGCATAACGAAGGTTCATTCCTTTCTAATGAGACATTTTCCCAACTCATATAAAATTTTCGTGCAAAACAAAAAATAGTTGGGAACCCCCCTTGGTCTCTCCTTATCTGAACGCACCCCGTGGCAGATAATTACTAGTCCTGATTAAAAAAAGCTCTCATCGCCAGGGAATTCGTAATTAACCGCTATGCTTTAAACATTAGCTAGTTGTGCAACGGCTCAGTATGACCTAATGGCCAGTAGATTTCGTGTCGTTCGTGCGCAGGTATACGGCCCGGGAAACTTCGAATAAAAGTTCGCTTTCTCCCAGCGATATTTTTTACAATCCATTCATACGGGGCACCTGATATCACGGCTGTAATATGCGCGTTGTTTCTCACACCTTTAAATTAATGCAACCAATTGGTGGTATGCATAACAATTTTATATATAAATGAACACTTATTATATTTCAACACTTCGCAAGTAAACGAAGTCGAAGCACGTGATAACTCAAATTTGATGATCCAATTGTGCACGCAAATTTCCAATGGAACCGCCGGGCCCATCTGAAACCGAGTGTTTCCATTTGGCAATTCCAGTTGATCCAAACGGCCCAGTTGGGGGTTCCATTCGGCCCAATTGGAAGTGAGCTTCCAATTGTGAGCTTCCAATTGGTTCAAGTGAGCTACCACTTGAATCATTTGGTAATTTCAGTTGTTTCAAATGGTCCAGTTAGAGATCCCAATTGGCCCAATTGGAAGTGAGCGCATCCTCTTGAACCATTTGAAAATTCCAAATGGTCCTGTTGGGGATACCATTGGCCCAATTGGACATCACTATTACCATGTGGACCCATTGATATTTCCAAATGGTTCCAATTGTTTTTTTTTTCAACTGGGAAGAGTCTAGAGGCACATGTTCTACTAGACAGCCGCAGCACTGGCGTAGCCAGTGGGAAGGGGGGGGGGGGAGTTTACACGCTATGCCTCCTCCCCCCGCTCTTCGAAAATTTTCAATTTTCATGCCCGAACATACATAAAGAATGGTAGAACCCCCTACCCCCCACCACCAAGAACAAGAAAACAAACAAACAAACTTTCTGGCTACGCTCTACTCAGCCGCAGCAACCGCTGGGCAGAGGGCGTGCTTCGAAAATATTCGGCTTACAACGTGCAATCAGTGACCATCAGCAAAGGGGTTAAAAATGTTTTGCTCTCAAAGGAATGCTTTGCTCTGCTAAGGAACATTGTCAGATGGATGTGCTGTCGGAAAAGCTACACAAAAGTTGTTTCTTTTTCTCCCTTATTTCAGTTCCTGGTGCATTCCGGCAAAGTGATGAGGACGGTCAGCGTCCCGCCATACTTACCGCATACAAGAGGATCACCACAGGTAGCTCGTACACTCTACCACAGGTAAGCAGCAGGTGAAAATATACGTACTGTCGGCCGCAAAAGTTTGCGGGATCTGCAGCGCGTGGCGGAGCGGCGGAAAAGTGCATTGCTGCGCCGCCTACCGTGACGCGGCATAGTGTCGAGGTTATCTGTCACGGCTTCCGAGATTGGATCCAGCAACGGCGCATTGTCTAAACGCGCGTTGCCAATCGCCGAGGCCTCGGACGATAGCCTCAACACCACGCCGCGTCACGGTAGGCGGCGCAGCAATGCACTTTTCCGCCGCTCCGCCACGCGCTGCAGATCCCGCAAACTTTTGCGGCCGACAGTACATTCCGGGCGCTATCTGTTCTTTTCCTTTTTTTTTTTGTTTTTGTTTTGTTGAGCTGTATTAATATTATTTAAGTTAGACCTTTATCAAAATGCTGACGTTATTGTTGCTTTTCAAGTTTCCGGGTGGGTGGCCAGTATACAGATAAAGAATAATTCCCGCAGTTCTCTGCGGCGCATAATTAATCAAGTTACGTCGTAATTATCTATCATTGGTGCATAAACCAACTTCGAAGTTTGGAGCCCGTTGAAGCAAATAAATTTTCATTAAATTAGGGGGTATGTGAAATGATATTTCAACTTCGGAGTCTCCAGCTCAGCAAGCGACACTGACGCATAACAAGAGCGTCCATGGCATCGACTACACCTCCCTTCTTTCGCCACGCTCACATAGCCACTGTCTCACTGTCTTGTGGTCAGTCCTTCCTAGTTTTCTTTTCGTTCTTTTTCTTTTCTTCCTTTTTTTCGCGACGGCAAGTTTAATGCTGGTACAGTTGCGAGGCGGGCGGTACAGATCTTGCGCGCGAACTGTGTTTTTCACTGCTGCCTAATATATTCCACTGCTGCTGAACGAAACGTTATGAAGGTGAACTGCAAGGAACTGTGACGAAACGGTGCGGCGCCGCTACCGCGCCTGCGCGACGCGTTGATGCTCCTCAAAATGAGCGCCGGCGATAAGAACACTATATCGTCCGACAGAAGCTACAAAAACTGTGTGTGTACCCTCGAACGTACCAGTTGTATTACGTTTCATGTGGAAACATTAAAGCCATGCGTTCCAAGAGAACCTTCGCACTCGATTATGCTGGCGGTGACGGCACTATCGGTACGAAATATAGGGCGATGTTAGTGATATTCTAGACGCGCTTTTTCTACGTCACTTTCTCTTTCGGAGAGCCTTCGAATAAGAAATATTTGTTCGGCGTGGCTCTTACGGAAACATTTCTTCGTTCAGCTATACAAAATTTCAAAGGCGGCCTAGACACCTAAGTTTAAAAAAAAATTTTAGGCGACCTCAATGTCTGCAGCTCAAGGCCTGACCACACGTACGCGTGGCAGCGTGTCAGCGCGCGTGGCTTTTTTGACGCGGCGCCGCGCTCTCTCCCTATGAAGAGAGGTCGCGTGGCTACGCGAAGCTGCGTGCCCTCTCTCAACATCGGGAGAGAGAGCGCGCAGTTTCGCGTAGCTGTGCGCCCACTCTCTTCATAGGGAGAGAGCGCGGCGCCGCGTCGAAAAAGCCACGCGCTGACACGCTGCAACGCGTACGTATGGTCAGGCCTTAAGTGTCTCAAATAGCGTTAGCCCATAGCGTTTGGTGCGCGCAGGGGTGCGAGGGAGGCGCCAAGCGAGCTTGAATAAAACTGGTAGCGCAAAGAAACGGGACACAGGAAATAACACGGAGACACACACACAGCGCTACTTCTTGTGCCCGTTTCTTTGCGCTACCAGTTTTATTCAAGTATGCCGTACCAACAAGCCTGCCTTGCAACTTTACGCGAAGCGAGCGTCGCACGAAGCGCACGTTACCTCAGAGCCGCGACACGTGGCGGACCGACAAGGAGGCGAAGCGCACACTACAACCCTACGCTTAGGTACTACGCAGCCACCAAACGTCAGCTTCTTATGTTCATTTAGGCAGAACGTTTGTACAGTACTGATGTGCACCTATCACCATTCAATTAGTTTTAATTGATTATACGGGAGGTTAATTGGCCATTTGCTGTACTAATCTTATGGCGCGATATCATATCAGTCATTATACGTAACACATCTTTTTTTATATTGTTTCACTTTTCTTGGATTTTTTTTTTTAACTTGTGGACATACATGTATACCCACTCGGTGAGTTTATCGACAAACTTCCTCGGTGTTGAATTTGGGTGGCTCCGCCAGGAACTTAATGTCGCTAGTGCTGCGCCATAGACTTAAACGTTTTGTTAGTGTAACACAGTTCATTGGGCACCAAGCTGCGTAAATTAATACTGATATAAAGGCCGCCAACAAGGTCACTGCAGCAAAAGGGAGAGTTGGGCTAGTTGGTGTGGGTTCATTTTGGAACAGCGTAAAAGACGAAAGACGCAGAAGAAGACTTTTTTGTTGTTGTTGATAAGTCTTCTTGCATGTCTTTCGTCTTTTGCGCTGTTTCAAAATGAACAAGGTCACTCTAATGGCAATAACGTCACCATTAAAAGTCTAACTTCAATTGTAATTTCTATTTTTATGGTCGATATCAGGGGCTTCATCGTGCTGTGCATGGCCAATTTACAGACCCTGCTTTGACAGTTTAACTATGGTCCCTAGGAAAATTAATCTAGGGAGCGTCGCTGCCAGATCAATTATTCGATAACTAACGATAAGTGGACTGAAATAATATGTGATCACAGCCGCATTTTGATCTTCTCAGCGGCAATGCACAGGACCATTAAAAAAAAAAAAAAAAAAGATTTGTTCTTCCAAGGTGCATGCGATGCATATGTGATCGCGACCCATGTTTGAGAAGCCTTCGGTGATACATGAGATTTTCGACGAAAAGAAGAAAAAAAAAGCTCCAGAAGTAAACTGCCCGGTGCGGAGGGGTAGTCCGACCAGGGGCGTAGGCAGAAAATTTTTTTCGGGGGGGGGGGGGGGGGGGGCACCTCCTTGATTTCGGAGGGGGCACCTTGAAATGGTCATTTTTCGCTCTGCATGCAATGGCGAAAAAAAATTTCGGGGGGAGGGGGGGGGGGGGGGCTCGTGTTCGGTGTGCCACCCCCTGGCTACGCCAATGAGTCCGACTCATTAGAAAAAAATGAAGTGGTATTCACTGTTCGAATTTAATTATTTTGAGAGAACTATGAAGGGTCTTCGTTTGGGAGACTGCGCTCGCCTCGCCAATACTTTCCTGTCTGCGTCGCTGTCACTTTTACTGAAGTGTAAATCATTGAAATTCTTGAGGTATCCATTCATACATATGGAAGAGTGTATTTTGTGACAGGTTTGCAGTAAATTGCTTTGTTGCGACGAAAGGTGGTCGGCCTCGCCGTTCTAATTTCCCGTAATTTTATCTTGCTCGCTGGTGGCGTCGCGTAGCGGCCGCGGCGACTACCTGATTTTCAGACAACAAATCACGAAATGCTTGCAATGTCACTGGATTTTTTTTTTGTCATGATATGAAAGCACTGACTGATGTGTTGACGAAAGGTACGGATGCGTATTTACCGATCATGTGAGGAGGCCTCCGAGATTGAAGTGCGTCTTTGTTTCGAAGGCAATGTGTAACAATGTTTCAATCGCAAGGACCGGGTTAATGTGTCTGATTGTATCACCAACGCCTTGTCCGGCGTTAGGTTCCGTGTTCAACCTTTGGTGAACAGATATCAGATTTTGTTTGGAAGGACGGCGTGTCCTAGAACTCGCTTCTCCCCGCTCCTTACCGCGAGCGTCTAAATGTCGTACAGAGTCCGTACCTAGAGAGAGAATCTCTAGGGATTTTTCGATCTAGGGACTTGCGATGGTGGTGCCGTCACTTCGTAGCGGAGCTTTTTGGAACGATGCCGCTTCGCCAGCCGGTGTGCGTAGGCATTCCCCCTGTTAAACCTACCTAACCGATCAGTATTGGCACTAGATGACAATATTTGATGGCTTTATTCCCATGTATTAAAGAAAAAAAAAATCAGCTCCAGTGGCGCAGCAGGCTAACGTGCCGTGCTCGGAGCAGAGAGGTCGGTGGTTCAAATGTCGACGGAGGTTTTTTTTCTTTTTTAAACTTTCCTTTTCTTTTTTGAAGTACTGTTCTAATAGTATAGCATTAATGCTCCACGGGCGCCGCTAATATATATTTTTTTTCTTTAAGGAAATCGCCTTCGTGACAGCGGCGGGCGCCCAACCCACGTCGCTGCCACTCTTTCGCTGTAATGACACAAGCCACTTAAGCAAACGCTGCAAAATATTTGACTGGCCTTATAGTGAGCAGTAGCCTATACACCATTTTCCAGACGCGTTCAAGCGCCGCCATCTTGGACTGATAACGTTGTAGTTTTGTATCCGTATCAAATAAACAAACAGTGCTACGTTGAACTTGCACGCACGAAAACGCTTGGGCCAGTACATTTTTCATGACCATGATCATATCATATTACGACATAAAAAATCGGCAAAACAATCGCTTATCAGTCCAAGATGGCGGCGCCCATGAATCGATAATAAAATCGTGTATAGTGACGGCAGGTAAGGAAAGGCGCTAGTAAAACTGGCCTTATAGTGAGCAGTAGCCCATAGTGACGGCAGGTAAGGAAATGCGCTAGTAACGTCTGGACGTAACGACAGCGGTGGCAACAGTTACGCCTGGACGTAACCCTAGCCACACCGATCAAGCAAAGGCAGTCATAGATGTTCTCTGAGGCAGTCACGACGAAGTCGCTACTGGACACCGGATCGTGTACTACGCTGCCGAAACGAAAGCTGCAGGACTCGCGGTCATCGTCCATCGTCGTCGAAGCAGAGACAAGAGACGAACGCTGAAAATTGCTCCAGCAGGGAGCTAGCTCGAGGAAATAACGGCGATATCGGGCCACACCGGCCGGCGAAGCAGCGTTCCAAAAACCTCCGCTAATTCTAGCCACCCTACCTCCGCACGAAGTGACGGCACCGACGGCACCACCATCGCAAGTCCCTAGATCGAAAAATCCCTAGAGATTCTCTCTCTAGGTACGGACTCTGTACGACATTTAGACGCACGCCTCCTTACCCTCATGTGTGTGCATGTGTAGGTCCGTTCGATTCGCCTGCACCGCCTGAACCAGTTCACGAGGTGCTCCACTTTCCCATTCGTTTCAGCGGTGCAGCAATGGTGACCTCTGAACCACGTCATTCGTTTCAAAAGGTGCAGGAAAGGTGCAGCACTGGTTCACGATTTTCCTGCATCTCCTATGCTGACGGTGCCGGCTTGGTGCAATCTTGCGCGTGCGCACTAACAGGTAACAGCTGAGCAGACGACGCAGCATTCAGGCGTAGGCGCTGTACCCTCGTCGACTAACGGGGTGTGTTTTGCCAAAGTGTTTGCGCCTCATAAACTGTCCATATGTGCGGTTTGCCACCTGTCAGTGTTAGGTAGACGGTGTAAATTAAGCGAACAAAAATAAGGCCTGCACCGTATCGGCACCTCGTCATTCGTTTCTGGTGTCGCACTGTGCCTGCACCAATTAATGAACTCGCGCTGCACAATTTCTGAACTTCTCGTGCACCGCCATGAACCGGTTCCGATTGGTGCAGCCGAATCGAACGGACCTTGTGTTTGCTTCTGTATGCGTGCACATTAAAAGTAAAGATTTTCGGGCAGGTGGGGATGAATTAATCGAATTAAGCTGCCGCAACGCAGCCCGCCCCCCCTTTTGTACAACGCAAATGCGAGCTCTGCTGCCCCGGGCTCACAAAGTCACACTTGACCATAGGTCGGCGAACTCACTCATGAGTCGACTCACTCGGACTCACTCAGACTCAGATCGAGCCGTGAGTCTGAGTCTGAGTGAGTCCAGGTGAGTAAAATTTTGGTGAGTTTGAGTACGAGTGAGTCCGGTTGAAGAAAAGTTTCGTGAGTGTGAGTCCGAGTGAGTTCGGCTGAGAAACATTTTGGTGAGTGAGTCCGTGTCAGTCCAAAGCGCAAGATATATTTCTTGAGTGAGTCTGAGTGAGTTACACCTTCTTTTGCCGACCTACGGTCCTATCTACTCATCTTCAGCATTCCTATCAGCCTTGCCAGGATCCACGGTTTTAATCAGGTCTACTCACACATATTCCAAAGCAGCGTCGTTCATAAATCAATTTAATATTAATTGATCAGAGGCGCGCGAATTACGTAGGGTGTTGCCTTGAGGTCCCCCCCCCCCCCCGCTAGCATTTCCAGGGAAGTTCTAAATAAATATAGCTTATGTTGTCATCCCTTTCAAGAAAAATAACCTTAATGCTTTGCGAGCACTCATAACTCGTATCGAAGGTACATATCAAAAGGCGCCAAGAAGAGCTCCGATTACTTGAGATATTGAAGTTAAAGAGCATTGACACCCTGGTCGAAAAGCTAATTCTAGGCTAAGGACTCATGAGTCGACTCACTCAGACTCAAATCGAGCCGTGAGTCTGAGTCTGAGTGAGTCCGGGTGTGTTGTGTTGTGGTGAGTCCGAGTGAGTCCGGCTCAGGAAAACTTTGGTGAGTCTGAGTCTGAGTGAGCCCTGAGCGCAAAATATATTTCATGAGTGAGTCTGAGTGAGCTCCAGAAGTTTTGCCGACCTGTGCACTTGAATGATGCAGCACAAAGCTATAAAAAGAAAGAGAAAAATTAAAGCGAATATTCAGTTGAATAAACCGCGTTACATTTCTCTCAGCATCCCAAGCAACCACAGATATCCCTCGGAAATCCGATGTAAATCCGTTTCAGCTGTAATGGATATCCACTGGAGATCCGTAAATCTCCGCTGGAGTTCTATCGGATGTCCGACAGATATTCAAAAAAACATTTTCGCACATCCACCGGAGATCCAGAATGGGATCCCTTCGTGGACATATTTTGGACCTTGTACGTATGTTGTGCCTGAATGTATACTGTCGGCCGCAAAAGTTTGCGGGATTTGCAGCGCGTGGCGGAGCGACGAAAAACTGCATCGCTGCGTCACCTACCGTCACGCGGCGGGTGTTGAGGCTATCGGCCTCAGTTGCTGGATCCGGATAAGATCCAGCAACTGAGGCCGATATCCTCAACACCCGCCGCGTCACGGTAGGTGATGCAGCGATGCAGTTTTTCGTCGCTCCGCCACGCGCTGTAAATCCCGCAAACTTTTGCGGCCGACAGTACAGTGCTCACAGATTGAAACACGGCAGACATATTAACACAAGCACAAAGCAACACTCAAATAAGGAAGAGACTCGTAGACAGGAAGGGCGTCTATGTGTATATTCCTTACACGAGCGTTCCTTTACATTTGTTCAGATGCCCAAGTTATCACCAACTAGCCCAAGTGTCTGCGTCAGAATAACGACTGGTATGCAAAATTGCTCAAGCTAACTGCGTCATGTTGCTACAAATCTGGCCACCAAAAGTAATATTGCCTCTGATATGAGTGTTAAAGTTGAATTTACTCCAATACGACACGAACTGAAGATGCTAGAAATGAAATGGCATTGATAACTTAGTTTTAAGTTGCACAGTTTCAACCTGTGAGCGCTAAACAACGCCTAAGTGTGATGGAAAGCATAATGGTGTGGGCCCAGAGCCACTCACCAAGGACGCGATTGAAACCGAAGTGCACTCAGTCAAATAAATGATATATATTTACAGATAAATAAAATACAAATTTTTTCACATCAAATATTACTCAAAAGAAAGTAGCTTATCATGTATTGGTACTGGTAACATAAAATGTTTGTACAAATGTAAATACTGCCTCTCGCCGTTCCTTGTCATTGTGGTGAGAGCCCATTCACACGACGAATCCTTTGAGTTGAAGAGTTGCTTGACTTGCGGACGTCACCATGGGTCTACCCACAGCACAGCATGACTGGGAGCTGCAGAAGTGGCAGCAAAAGACTCCACTGTGGCCTCTAGAGTAGCACAGTAAGCCCAGCTACAATGCTTGCTACCGACAGAAAGCCCAAAACAGCAGCAGCCACTCGGAACAACAGATGGAACAGCAGCTACCTGGAAAAGCAAACAGAACAGCAGCCACCTTGCCTGGTCCCTAGTACAGTAGACCACCTGATCTGGTTTCCTGGTATGACGGACCACCTCGCCTGGTCTCTGAATCAGATTTCCAGCAAGAGCACATGGCTTCGGTGCTCCGTGTCATACATATTGTCTGGCTCTGGACTAAACGTCCAGCAAGAACTAGCTGGTCTCTAATACTGAGCAGCAACAAATGCTGGCATGTGCCTTGTGACACCAATGCCTGTGTTCTTTCTCTTCTCGTGGCACTTAACTTGTCTTTTTGCTCTTTTGACCCATACCATGATGCCCAGTCTCTTTACACACTGCATAAGGATTTAGTAATGTGTAAAGGATTCCTTATTATGTAATCTGCCTACAGAATGCTCAAGAGGTTTATTTTCTTGAAAGAGTAGTTGTGTCTGGCTATTCCTGCAGCACATGAGACAAGCTCAAAAGCCTTCCTAGTGGTGATAGTTGTCTTGTAGCTGTCACAATTGTGTTTGGAGACACCTGGAAGAGAAAAATATTGTGAGTGTATGCCCTACTGTTCACAAAACAAACTATACGACTGCTGCAATCTGTGTTGTACATGTCCACTTTTTTTCATTGCCTCATGAAACCAACAAGCAACAAGGAAAGTATAGGAGACATTATTTATAGTGTAGTAATTATAAAAGTGAGGAAAGAAGAAAAGTGGACGAAAAGACAACTTGCTGCCTGCAGGGAGCAAACCTACAACTTTTGGATAACACATTCGAAGCTATACCAATTGCACTCAGGCAGTGGTCATCCCTACGTGCACTTTATTGGGTATTTCTCTGCATGTAAACCAGGGAGTTTTAGCCGCTTGTAGCTACAACTGCGAGTGTGGAACACACTTTTTTTTGCCACCTGGCGAAATGTCGCACCCGATCGTTTAACGGGCTGGCACCTTATCAATAAACCCTCGCATACTACCTGAAGGCAGTAAGTCTGATGGAACAAGACTCCCGCTATGAATGAATGTTAACTCATAACGAGGAATTAACGGCCAGTGGCCAACCCTTAAAACAATCACGTACTATGTGGCACCAAGTGGCAAAAAATTGGAGGTCACTTGAGCTTCTTCAAGAGTAGAACATGATACCATAATCGGGCCCCGTGTGCACCACCTTCAACAGTGCCGCAAGGAAGGGAACATTAACGTTGCGTGAGTAACATTGGCCGCTTGAAGCTATCGTAGAATGTCTACTGCAAGTACGGTTGTGAAGTGCCCGCTATGCATCTGTAAGGTGCCAGGAGCACCTGCGCACTTTTTTAATGGATGGGCAGCTTTAAACTGCCCACTCATTGCGCAATTCGTTTTGAAGCCTGGTGCGATGCTACGATTCTGCCACACAACATTACAAGCAGACCCCTCTCACTACATGACATGACATTGTTTTTTCATGAAACAGTTTCAGGCACTGGCATAGCTCTGTGATAGAACACCAGCTTGCATGCAGAAGACCTGATTTTGATCATCACTCAGGCGGGAGTTTTTTTTTTTTTTTTTTATTTGTTTTTATCTATTTTGAACTTTTGCTCATGGACAATGGCGATTTTTCACTCACAACCAATGTCACCACCGTCGCCAATGACGTTAGAATTGCTACGAAACGCGCTCTTTAACACTATATCACATTAAAAAGAAGTGTGTTCCACACTCGCAGTCATGGCTGCGAGCAGTACTGGCTAACACTCCCACACTTACATGCACAGATATAGTACCCAATAAAGTGAACAGATGGATGACCTCTGCTAAAGCTTATTGGTAGAGCATCCGACGCATTATACGAACGTTGTACATTCGCTCCCTATGGGCGGCATGTTGTCTTTTCATTCACCTTAATTTCTTTACATCATATATCACAATTACTACGTTACAGTTAAAAGACTACAAATAATGTCCCCTATGCCTTCCTTGACTTCTTGACTGTTGATTTCATGAGGTTGTGTCTAACAGTAGTCAAGCCCTTGATGACTTCCTGCTTTGTCGTCCTTTTTTTTTTTCATTTGTGCCATAAAAAATTCCATATTGTAAGTTTACCTCTATATCCCATTCCTTCTTTGTCTAAACAACGATAATGGTGTAAAAAAGGAAAAAAATATTTTAGCAAAGTGGATTCCTCAGCTAATTTATGTGTGGTGAGTAAGGAGAGAGAAGAAAGGCATTCAAGAGTTGCTTGTTGGGCAAGTTGGTACATACTTTAACTTTAAGAAAGCCACTAAAACGTCGAAAAAGGAAAAACTGAAAGGCGGAAGCAGAGTCATTGAACACAGAGGTGGCTTCTAACAACTGACGTTTATTTAAAAAAAACAGCTCCTCCTAAGTCCGTACAGAGCATGCGCAATAGCACCCTACTAGATCACTGTGCCAATCTTACCCATGAAAGTCACGACTGTTCAAGAAAGTCACACTCTTTCCTGGTCACAAACGAAACAAAAGCTGCGCTTACACATTTTTCCGGACCAAGTTTCCAAATAAGGCGCGCCTCAATTTTTTTATCTTTCATGCTGCGTCTTAGCCTTACCTACAATGGGTGTACAATCGCACTGCTTACATTGTAGCGAAAGGTTACCACCAGTGCCAGAGGGTAGATTTACATGCAAACGAACGTTAATACATCGACCAGATTGTCCAATGTATTGCTTATCACAACTAAGCGGAATGCTATACACCACACGTGTCACATGCGCAGTTGATATTTGATGTCGCATTCTCCGCTTTGTGTGCCGTGCTGCGCAACCCTGTTACACAGACCTGCAAGTTTTGCTTGGTGCGGAACAGACCAATCTGGTATCATTTCAGGCAGCAACCTTTTTCAACCTGTGTGAGATATCATGTACGTACGGCATAACCACCGGGTTCTTTTTTATTATGGTCTCGAACATCACAATCACTACTGTTTCAATCTGAGATGCTATGAACAAATATTCAGCCACAGTGCTACGTGATCAAAGTCTTAGGATAGCCTGCCGCCAGAGCCTGTATTGCTGCTGAACAACGCTATATTGCATTTGATGGGTGCAGCTCCTAGCCACAGCATTTGAGAAACATAAACTGGCGATAGCCCTTTTAACTAGTTTAGAGTAGGAGGTTTCACAGGAGTGATCGTGATGTTCGAGACCATAAGAAAAAGAACCTGCTAGTTATGCCGTACGTACAGAGTATCTCACAAAGGCTGAAAGAGGCTGCTGCCTGAAATGATACCAGATTGGTCTGTTCCGCACCACGCAGACTGGCAGGTCTGTGTAAGAGGGTTGCGCAGCTCGGCACACAAAGCAGAGAAACAAACGTGTCAACTGCGCATGTGACACATGTGTGGTGTATAGCACTCCGCTTAGTTGTGATAAGCAATACATTGAACAATTTGGTCGATGTATTAACATTCGTATGCGGGAGCATGGAAATCTACCCTCTGGCAGTGGTGGTAACCTTCCGCTACAATGTAAGCAGTGCGATTGTACATCCATGTTTGGAAATGTATCCGTTGTAGGTAAGGCTAAGACGCAGCGTGAAAGGGAATAGATTGAGGCATACCATATTTGGAAACTTGGTCCGGGAAAATGTGTAAGCGCAGCTTTTGTTTTTTTTAACCAGGAAAGAGTGTGACTTTCTTGAACAGTGGTGACTTTCATGGGTAAGATTGGCGCAGTGATCTAGAAGGGTGCTTTTGAGCATGCTCTGTACGGACTTATAGGAGGAGGTGTTGTTTCGAAATAAATGTCAGTTGTTAGTAGCCACCTCTCTGTTTAATGTCTCTGTTTCTGCCTCTCAGTTTTTCCTTTTTCGACATTTTAATGGCTTTCTTAGGGTTTAAGAAGAAAGGGAGTATACGGAAAAAGTGCCTAACTCACATTTCGTGAAAATGTGCACATATATAAATGCTTCGATGGAAACAGTGCAGGAAAAAAATAATGTGAAAGTATGTGGCCTAAGAGGCTCTCGTGAAACTATAGGTCAAGAAACTGCAGCTGTTTCTAGTCTAGAACGGTGGTTTTTCTTTCCACTCCCTTTATTCTCTTCTTTAACCCTTGCACCACTATCATCAACAGAAGAGCAGGTAGAATTATGAAAAACACAGTTTGTATACTTCCAACAACATTTTTTAAGTGCAGTTAGGCAAGACAGTGATCATATATAAACAAAGCTAGTACATATGCATGCAGTTAAGAAACTGAACCTCCATTTCAAAGGGCCAGGTTGAACATATGTGCTCATGTGTGTGTCCCTTGACCAGCTTCTAATTTTGGCTGCTGCAATCTATGTAAGATAAAGTGGTCAAGGTTCTAGTAAAACTCGTTCTGGTCAGTGTGTTAGACATACTTGAAATACAGTGCTGGCTTGGACACGACACAAGCGAGGGTACAGGGACAAGCGCTTGTCCCTGTACCCCTCGCTTGTGATCGTGTCCAAGTTTCGCGCAACCTTGATTTCAAGTATGGTCAAGGTTCCTTCTGGTGATGTGCTGACAAGCAGATGAATTACACTGACAAGATTTAGCTGGTTTGAGCTTGAACCACTAATGTACAGTGCTTAAAGGGGCAGTGCCACCAAATCTTGAGCCAATTTTGAGGCCATAAAAAGCCTGCTGTAGGCTTCCTTTGTATGCAAAGACACTCAGTACGATGTGTTGGACACAGCAAATGCTAAGAATATATTTTAATTCACTTCCAAAGTATGCTCTAGGCGAGGTTGCAGGCTGCAAACTGCGTAGTCCTTTAAAGAGCGGAAGCTGCCACCCCCACACACGCTAGGCACAAATAAAATCTGACAATACATTTTTCCTGAAGACAGGCCACCAGAGTGAAGTTTCACTGCAGCAAAATAATTAGTACTGTATATTTACACCCAATGCAAGCTGATAACAACCATCAAATGCACTGCAGTGAGAACACACAGCAAGGGGCACTTTGGCCCGTTATATCTCGTTAACAAAGCGAAGGAGGACATATGATATTAAAACCGTGCATTGACTGACATAAGCGCTTTTCGATAAAAAATTTTCGTCAAAATTGAGACCGGGGTTTTTTTTATTTTGTTTTTTGAAAATGGGCCTTTTTGAAAAAACTTGCTCTTTTAACTATTTTTTTCTTTTTTTTTACGCTGCTTGTAGGAAAGGAATCTTTCGCAGAATTATTTCAAAGGCCTTTTTCTATATGTGACACAGTTCTGAAGTTTCTGTGTAAAATAGCAAACGGGCGAAGACGCATCAAACTTAGCAAACATTTTTTATTTGGGCCGTGTTTGCCATTTTTTTACATTTTTTCCGTTTGGAGGACAGCTTCAAAAAAGCATGGATGTAGTTCACAGTATTGCCCATTAAAACCAAGATAAAACATTTTCGACGCCACATTTATAGTTCGCATTAAATTCAGCTGCGAAATCCAAAAATATTGCGGTGAGCAAAAACAAGACGCCCGCGCCGCCACCTTCAAATATCTTTTTTCTCGCGCTCGGAGCGTTTTTCGGAAATAAAATTTTCGGTTCCGTGCACTTTGAATGTGCCCGCATAACATATAAAGAACCCAGACAAAACAAAAATATCGACCGGACATGCATGTTCGATCTCTCGTGGAATCACCCAGCGAAATAAATAGACTGCGCATCGAGGCACTGTGAAAGGCTTCAAGATTGAATCAGTGTTTTGAACAAGTGAGCTAGGCAGGCTAGACTCTCCTTGTGTAAAGCCGGAGGACTCGATTAGCATCACTTCTCGGGCCCAATTTGCAATGGTGTAATTGTATCTACAATTTCACAGGCCGCGGCCACATCTATTCTTTTGTCACAGCTAGTGGGCTTTACATTCGCCACAGAGACCACAGACGTCAGAATTAGATTACTGGCCTATCCCTGCGAAGTGTTGTTGCTGTTGGCGCACGGAGCTGGACTTCGCCTGCCTCACCTCAAGCTGACCAATATGAAGATCTACGTCGAACGACATACTGGCGCCAGCCTGAAGTGAAAAGCAACACCATAAAGCGGTGGAAATCAGTACAGGTGCATAAGTATCGTAACATTGCCAGTGTCAGTGGTTAGTCCATGTCACCGGGGAAAGGTGGGGGGCAGTAACCAACGCATCAACAGAACCAAAATAGCAACGAAACGGCACGGCGTAAGTTAGTGACGACACGATCTTTGTCTTTTTAGCGGTCCCGGTGCAACAGCTAGCCCTCTCGATAAATCCCACAAAACGGCCGAAAAGCAAGTTTAAACTACTTACCTATACAATGTCTCCAGTCGCTGGTCCATTTCGGTGAAAATCGTGGACAAAACAATGTTTCTGGCGCTATTCTGCCACTTTCCACACTTCTTTCGCACCTACATTGCGCGAGAAAGAATTTCAACCGATCTCAACCAAACCGCCATAAATGCTTTTTGGATTTGGCCATGGATTGATTTGGCTTAGTTCGAAGACGAGAAAAGGCGTTCGTGTAGTGCATAGAGTTTCCTATAAATAGGGTGGCTAGAATTGGGAGGTGTGTAAAGCGGCCGCTCCAAGCTGTCCCCCCATTCGCGATCCCGCAGCGGTGGCGCTGTAGTCGGAGGCGCTGCCAGCTTGCTCGGTGCGCCGGTAATGCACTCGCGCATCGGCGTCGGCAGAATTTTTGGGGGGGGCGAGGGGGGGCTACACCCGTGCTGTATCGTGACTGGGGGGAGGGGGAAGTGCTCGTGCACACCCTGCCCTGTTGGCTCGTATGGCTTGAGGTGGGGGGAGGCAAGTGCCCTTTTACACCTCCCCCTCTGCCGAAGCCCATGCCCTCGCGTCGGCCGTTGCTAGATTCTCACCGCTGAAAGAGCTTTATGAACGGGACAAACAACTCTATAAATTAACGATGCACTTATGCCGCACTGGAGAATAACGGCTTTAGTGCGCACCTTTGGGCAGTTAGCAGGCCAGACAACCAGGGATACAGTAAAATAGAGCGTTAATCGGGCTTGTTGGTACGTACTGAACTTCGGAAAAACAGCGCTGATCTTGTCGCTTCTTTCTGTGTCCCGTGCTAGCGTTGTTTTTACGAAAAACGAGACATAACTCAACCCTCCGTAGTACAATCATTCTGCGATGAAGTGTTATTTCGAATGAGCCACTGTTTACATGTTTGGCGAAGTGAAAATGATCTTCGTCTTCATAATATTCATCTACACAATTACGGAGTAAAGAAGAACGCTTCTTCAAGCGGGGACATATGTTTTCGAAAGTTTTCTAACATTATCACGCGATAACCTTTGATAAAATGTATTATCCCGTACAAGGTCAAATTGTACCGGGATAGTGCGAGTAGCCTTGTCCAATTGCCATATATTAAATGCTGAACTTGCATTACACTTGAGGTCGCGCCGTCACTAAGCCAGTATGCTCTCAAATTTGTATAGAAATTGTGAGTTTTAAGGCTTCAACCAAATTTAATTAGCATCGCATTATGATCAAATACACTGGTGGATGTTCTTTTCGCTTATGCCTGGGTTAAATTCTTTTAATTTGTTCTCGCCTTCTGCCTGGTTGGGCCCCTTAAACGGAAAATGAACCCTCGATTGTGATGCAAATGAATTTGACCACAGATTTTGTCAATTTCTTACATGTTCGACGCAGCCAATTCCTGCAACACGCTGCTTACAGAGCTACAAGCTGCCTGCTTTCTTTGAATGCAGGCGCAATGTGCGGAAAACATGTTACCCTGCGTGTGAAGTTGTATAGTCATTCGGGTGGGTACAGTAGCCCTTAAATATCCAATTTTCTATCTGACTTTGCAGCTGTCCTGCAATGCTTTCCATGGGCACGATGCATGCATTTTTGCGATTTGTGCAGCCCGATGGCAGAATGCGTTCTGTTACTATGTAACCCGCAATATAATACACAAGGTGAGCATCGCTGCGTTGCTCTGGATGCTCGATGAAAATATAAAAAAATTAAACCGAAAAAGAAAATAGAGTGCACTTACCAAAGCAATCGTTTAATTCTTTAATAGCGCTACAAAGGCGTTTAGTAACTCAGCTGCTCGTGTTTGTCATACACCCGCGTAAAAACTTTTGCAGCACTTGTACGGGTTCGGTACATTTACCTTGAGTAAAAAGGTTTTTTTTTTCTTAGATGGCCGAATCTTCTTGTATAGCTCCATCGGCCTTTGGGATGGCAAGCTTCCAAACTGCAAATCTGTCAGCATGCCGGCGCACGGAAAAGTGACACCTTTTTCCGCGCATGTTCCGTACCCCGAATCGCAGCGCCTGGCACAAAACACGATCGCTGAGTCTCCTTAATTTCGTAGACGCCATTCCTCTCAAGGCACACTAACACAAAGAACTCGTAAAACCACGCGGAACGCCGACGAAGCTGACAAGCTTGCGTCGCAAATGACCTACGCTGCCGTCTCCCCCATGCTAGCTGGCAGCGCCTCCAGGCTGTCGCGCTAAATTTCGGCCTAGCGGAGAGATCGCGCAAGGCGGCGCCTCCGGGCAAGGGAAACACGGCTCGCTTTTCACACCTCCCAATTCTAGCCACCCTACTATAAATACACTAGAGGGAACTCTGGCGCTAGTGTCTGCGGGGGCTGCAACACAGGGCGCTTCAGCCAGCATGGGAATCATGGGTAGTACACAAATTTGCCTAGTCTTGCCTAGTCTTCGTTCTTTTGGCTCCGTGTGGCCTGAATTCGCTTCGCTGCAATATGAAGTTCAGCGAAGGTTTAGCAGTTACGCTTCACCGCCGTTACCTTTTTTGGCTCACGAATCCAAATACGCTCACGAAGTTCCCAACGGTCCATTCTTTTTTTCCGAAAAAGAACGAAAGCGCAACAATAAACAAAGCCACAAGTGTGTTCGAAGCCCGCAAGCACGAAAACTAGGCAAATCCGTGTACTACCCATCATTCCCATGGTGGCTGAAAGATCGCAGCGCCAGAGGCCCCTCTAGTTAATTTTAGGAAACTCTATGGTGTAGTGGTGGCGCGGTGTTCAAAAAGTTCAACGGCGTGGCCTGCGTGGCGTTTGGTGTAAACAACTTTTTTCAGCAACACCGAGCAAGCGAAAAGATAAAAAAAAAGGAAAAATCATTTTCCAGTTCATCAAGATAGACTCAATATTATTTTATTGTGGGGTCTAAACTATGTCGTTAGTTCTTTAGACTCCCGAATAATTTTTGTAGATAGAAGAAGGCATTGCGTTCACGCACGGAGTCTATGTGCTGAGGTGTTTAATAGCATCACTGAAAAAACTTTATAAATATCCTTTGAAAATCCATCAGTGGATGTCCATCGTACATTCGTAAAAGCTCCAGAAACGGATGTCCACAATGGGATGCCTAGCGTACGTCCTTCGGCCATCCCATCTTGGCAATGGATATTAGGCGCTTCCACGGATCTTGGGCGGATATCCGTGGTTGCTTGGGATTGGCGCCACATGGAACAAAACTCATGAAACGACGAGCTGTATTGAAGCATCAGCGCGGGCCCAATTTCAAGTATGAATGCTTGAGCTGGTGCAATTGGAGCTAAGTAGCTGTGCACGATCACACGAGCGCAAATCACGTACGTAGAATCGCTGTAATAATCCATCCTATGCTTGTACACAGCAGTCACCAGCGAAGGAACGAGTGCAAGACGCTGTCAGTGCACTGTTATCCGTTGTGCTAGCATTATTGCGCATCAACGCAACGCAGCCCCCCCTTCCCCCCCCTTTATACAACGCAAATGCGAGCTCTGTTGCCCCGCGCTCACAAAGCGCGGCGCAACAACTCAACAATATACTGAATATGGTTAGCCACGCTCTTTTTTTTTTCTCTCTTTTGATTGGCTTGTCGTCTGCTACTGCTTGCAAACTTTACAGTCAGGGCGCTGCACGTACGTATGTATCCTTTCATTATTTCTGGACGTTAATAACCACCTTCTGGCATTTTCACAAACAGCATCGAGGAGGGTTCTGGTCTTGCTAAGCGCTCCACTGCTTTTGGTGAGGCATTGATAAGTCGTAGACGCCCCCCGTGAGGGGCGCATCCCAACGTCTCGGATGCCACGATTCTGACGTACTCGACGCAATAATAACCGCAACTATTTGTACCCTGATTGAAACACATTTTGAATACTGATTTGGTTTTGAAACTGCTGGCGTCAGTCATGTGGATTAACTTCGATAATTTTAATACTCGCCCTTGTCCGCAGAGGCAAAGAAACCGAAAACGTGATTGACGTCATCTCTGTTGTGCTTTAACCGCCACCTATATTGAAAACGTGAATGGAAAACCAACGACAAACCATTGATAAAATAATGATTGCTTTTACATTTGCACAATTATTCCGGTGCGTTACAGTGCTTGCACAACACTGTCTAGGAAATCAGGCACAGTGTTGTGTAAATTTTACGCGCTCGTTTGAAAGTTGTTGCCAGATTTCTGTGAACCAACCCATTAAAACTTAAAGTATTGTAAAAGGTTTTGTTTGTTTGAATCACAATACTTTTACAACAAAAGCTCATATTAATGTATCTTCGCTGAGAAAGCAAGTGTATTAAATGTACAAAAGGCCCGACTACGAAACCATTGTTTTGGTACTGTGCAAATGCTTGAACGCTTCAGTGGTGCTCGAATTAAGAGTCTCTTCTGCGCAACACGCAAAGCCGAATGAGGAAGATTCCAACTTTGCGAAAATTTCGAGGATCGCGCGGGACGCATTTTCGTCAGGCCACTGAAAACGCGTGAAAGAAGGTGAAAGACTCCTTGCCGGTGCCGTCCAATAACAACGTTCCAGTGAAGTTCGCCATCGTGGTTTCCTAGAATGAAACTCGGCGCTTTCGCATCACTTAGACAGTTCCTAAAGGAGTTACTGCACGGAGTTCCCGCATTTTTGTCGACTGCTACTATATTCTTGCCACTGTACTGCTACTACAGTTTCATAGCCTGTTATTAGTGTGGTCAGCCTTTCAAGTGGGCATGTTGCTGCGCGCTTATAAGATTTCGTTCTATTCGCCGTGGAAGTTATCCTACGGTCTGCAGACTTGGTGAAAGCATTTCTGTTACATTTTATGCAGACCCAGTTTTCTCCTTCTCAGCCCCGTGATAACGCTGCCAACAGCGAAGTTCAAGCAGTCATTAATTATGACAACCGGTAGATGGCAGCGCTGCCTAAAAGTTGAGGAGCGGTAAATTTGAATTTATTGAGCCAATTTTTCTCAGCTGTGGTTCGCGGAGCCGGCGAACCGGGTAATCGGTAATCCACCTACTGTTTGTTTTATCAATGTTTATTAATTCTGCTGCACATATCTCTGCCGATTTCTGTAAGTGCACCTTAACACACCCGCTCATTGTTTGTTTCGGAAGGACGGGGGAAGGGGGGGGGGGGGGGAGGGGGGGGGCGAAGCCGCTCCCTGGCTTCGCCACTGTATATACAGTGGCGAAGCCAGGCTCTGTGCGGGTGTGTTAAGGTGCACTTAGGACTCTACCCCATTCAGTGTACCCCATTCATTGACATATTATGGATGGGGGGGGCGCTGCGACGAACCTAGGGACTTATTTTAGACGAACCTTCGCCGCAGCGCCCCCCTCCACTATAGAGTTCTGGGAACATTTTAACAAATAGATGTTTGAAGAAGACGGCAAGTGCTTCGATGGCGGGGCGCAGAATATATGCCTCGCAAATAATAGCGAAACAGCTGTGGCATCACAACTCATGAATAAAAGAAGAAAAACGGGGCACAAATCGCAGAGCACGGACGTGGAGAATTAAATGTTTACCGAGCGTGGAATAAGCATAGGCGTGCGCACGAGGGGGGGGCAGTGGAGGCGGCCGCCCCCACTAGTCACCTGAGAGAGGGGGGGGGGGGGGGGGGCAAAGTCTACCCCATTCATTGACTTATTATGGAGGGGGGGGGCGCTGCGACGAACCTTCGCCCCCCCCCCCCCCCTGAAGGGGAACCCTGCGCACGCCTATGGGAATAAGACAACGGCATGGCCGTTCAGGTGTGTTGCGGAGGTTTCTCGAATGCTAGTTGAATAGTTCAGGAGCTCGTTTCATCGTTAGACACAACCTAACAGACAGCAGTGACAGTGAAGCCAAGGAATGCATAGGGGGTATTATTTGTGGCTTTTACGTAATAAAGACATATCTGGCAATGAATAAAAGTGGAGGAAAAACACCTTTTCCATCGATGGGGCCCGAGCAACCTTCGACCATTCGAAGGTTGTAGGCTCGGGTCCCGCTGAGGACACAGGTGCTTATTCGTTCATTTTAATTAATTTCCATTTGATATCATTATTACTAGACGGCAGTTAAAACTATAAATAATCTCCGCTATGTTTGTTTTCCTTGGCTTCATTGTCTGTTAACTTCATTAGGTCGCATGCTAGTTGTGGCAAGAACATCGCGTGCGCTCGGTACAAAGCTCATTTCTCGAAACCGGTAACCAGCACTATAGAGTCCTAAAAATACGGCTTACATCGATTTTCATAACTGCGGTAACCTGTTGACTGTGGAAACAGTAGTGGCGGTCGCGCACTGGAAAATGAATGGCTTGCCAAGGCATTGGATGCATGGCTTCCGAGACCGGGCGGAGCGTGTAGGACACCAGGTTGACCGGTGGTGGCACTGACATATGGCCTTCCGCAGCGCTCCCTCTTGGCGATGCATCATGCTCTAAATACCTGTGCGAAGCTTTAATTATAACCCTTCAATCATAGCCAATATGACGCTATATGAAACAAGGATGAAATTATGCGTTACAGTACAATACGAGACAACCAAACGAATGACCACCGTTGATCCATGGAACGAATAATCAAAGTTTTCTTTTCACGAAGATCGCATCTTAATGACGCGGGGTAATGTCGCTTAAAAAGTAAAACTAATGATCTGAATTAACCAGCAGCCTGTTTCACAAGACAAATTATTCGCAGCATCCATAAATTTATCTATCTAGGTATACGTATCAGTTCATCTCTCTAGCAGGCACTATTTCATGGCGGGAATTTCGAACGATAGAGTGGGTTTTGATTTGCCTTGGATCTCCAAGTTTAAAAGAAGAGAGTCAGTAGTCGAATATATTCATTATAAGTTCTAATGAAATAACGAAATACTATAGTTCTCGTAGTTTCGTCCGGCAGACCGCGAGAATGGCGGGCGACTGTGTGTGCGTTGGGGGGTATCAACTTAATTTATTTGACTAAAACTCACCTGTCCGGTGCCTCCACGTGGGAAGCGACTCTTTCGGCCCAGGAAACGATTGCCAGCTGTTTCTCTCGCTCGGGAGTTTTGACCAGTTTATCCTATGTTAATATTGAGGGAGCTCGTAGGAGCGATTCTGAAGAGGGAAAACTCCCACATCGCCACAAAATGTGGTCTTAAGTACTTGTTCATTTGGACTACAATTTTGATAGTTTTTGTTGACTTATTCTCCGTCAGTGTGTTTGCGTACGAGGTTGCTGTATTGTGTGTAGGCGTGGTGCGCTTATGCGGTCCTCTGTCTGCGTGCGTGTAGCTTTGCGGGAGAGAGGGGCGAGGGGAGGGTGCTCGCGTATTTTGCTTCTTTTTTTCAATGCATCGACTTTCAGCGCTTTCTTTTGATGGGGCCTGCGTGGTCACAATGTGTCGGTGTAGCCCTTGACATTTTATTTGTTTCAAAGTAAAAGTGCGACAGAATTCACCTATTTCCAGCGCTACCGACAGCTATAGAATCATTATATATTTGTAAAAATGTAGAAGGGACTCTAGTGCATCTGATAAAGAAATTCGAAAACATGATGATTATGCATGGGGTTTAATGGCGTAAGGGTCAAGTATAAACAGGATATAACCATTAACAAATAATTATGGCTCATCGACGTACAACCCGAGCTAAAAAAACAATTGGAACCAATTGGAAAACTTCTAATTGGTTCCAACTGATTGATTCCATTTGTGAATTAGTACACAATTGGACCGTTTGGACCAATTGGGCCAATTGGTTGTATGCCAATTGGGCCAAATAGTGCAGTAGCACATAGCAAATTGGGCCAATTGGTTGTATTCCATTTGGGTCAAATGGTGCAGTCAGTACGATAAGCGTGCGCAAGGTTCGATCCCTTCAGGGGGGGGGGACGAAGGTTCTTCGCAGCGCCCCCCCCTCCCTATAATGTCAATGTATCGGGCTGACTTTGCGCCCCCCCCCCCCTGTCGCCCCCCCCCCCTACATTGTATAGGGCTGGCTTTGCGCCCCCCCCCCCCCCCTTCTCGCCTTCCTGCCCACCCACATTACCATTTGGGCCAAATAGTTGTATTCCAATTGGTTCAAATGGCGCAGTTAGGTCATCCGTCTGCAAAAGTGTTCAAGCTAGACACCTTGGTGGTGAGCCATGCCCAGGTGAAATTCCAAGATTAATCATAAGATTGGCCAGGACTTGCACGGATATCAGCTGGTTGCTATCGCATGTCACGTAGTTTGTTCTTCGGTTGGCTCAGGACCTGCTGGTCCAGCGAACTGCACACAGCCAAGGCAGCATGGTGGGGAAACTCATAATTTATTTGAACACTTGCAGCACATGTTGTTATAATTGGAAAATATCCTTAGATGAGCATTGTGCTTGCACGTATCCTTGTACACCACCTGAAAGAAACTGAGACAATAATCACTCATCAAACGTACGCAATTACAGCAAACGTATAGTTTTACAAATAACATTGGTGGCATGAACCCATTCGCGTTCAGCAGTACAACGTTAAAATGACCCTTAATTAGCCCAGTCTGACAAGCACTCGCGCAGTTTATGCTGTAGAAAAGCTATGTAACGACTATTAAGGTTCGCCGTTGCGGTGGCCCATCATTTACGATGCTTGACAAGCTGACACCCCCCCCCCCCCCCCCCCCAAAAAAAAAATAAAATAAAATAAAATAAACTGGTTCGATCTTGTGTGCAGCGGTCACATTGAAGGAGGAGAAATGCGACCCTGAAGGCATCCGATTATTTTTCATTCAGTACTACTCTGACTGGACGTCAAATGAATTCACTTGCACATAATCACTAGCGCTTGCTGCAAAGACGCATGTGCGCCATAATGCACAAGCATTACACAAAGGATGCTTACACAAACCGGAATGTGGTGTACTTCGCGCATTTCATCGCAAACTGCAGCGAGGTACATTGAGACAATACTTATAATAAAGAACACAAACACTCGCGACTAATGTTCGCTTATACTCGAAATATGTAAGTGCAATACTCATAGCGTGCGCAGGGGGGGGGGGGGGGGGCAGGGGGGGCGCCAAGTCAGCCCCATAAATTGATATTTTTGTTTTATTTACTCATCTGTTGGCCTGTCGGCCGTTACAGGGTGGGTCAAAGGTAGCACTTTGCAAGTCATACATTACATGAAAAAAGAAAAATATAACGAGAAACACTTCAAAGTAGGGAAAAAATGCATCGGTAAACAATAAAACAAGAACAGAAACAAAATAAAATTAAAATAAACGTAGGCAACACAAGGAAATAGTTCGTTCAGAAGTTGATGAAATTATACGACACCATAAATTCCAAGTCAACCAGCAGTGGTACAAACCATAACCGAGCACTACGTACAAGTATACATAAGGAGAATATTCCGTACATACATGAATCAAATAATACAAAAATAAAAATAGAATGCTAAAGAACGATCCTCAGAGACATCTACAAAATAGAGCATGTGCACATGCGTACTTCCTTTATAATAGGGAGCGGGGGGCACTGCGACGAACCTCCCCCCCCCCCCCCCTGAAGGGGAACCCTGCGCACGCTTATGGCAATACTTACATGGAAGGATCAGAGCTGAAGAAACCGCGGTGACCCTCGATCAGCGCTGACGAAGTGATCACCGCATGGTACAACCAATACAACACCAAAAAACCACTCGAATATGCTCGTCTTGACTTGTAACACTTTCCACAGATAAAAGCGACCAAAAATAAATGTCACATCTCAATGTCACCAAGGTTCTTCTAGCAAACACGCTGCACTATGCAACATGCCGCACGCACACACGGAAAGAGCACCATGACTGCCATGACTAGCCGCTATGTGCGAAACTACCAAAACTACGGTGTCATAATAATATTTGACCGCCGTCTGTAATGCTGTTACCTGTAACTAAAAAGTTCAGCTTACTTTTTAATGCAATATTCATATTATAAAATATGTTATTATTTTGCATTTGTATTGGAAAACATAAAGAAAAGATACGAGACTAATGCTACTGAGATGCGACTACGCTGTTGTCAACAAAAATGCCGGCACTGCGTTGTTCGCATGTTCGGTGCGCACCGATCGTGGGATGTGTTCAGATAAGTACAGACCAAAACAGTCGGGGGTCCCGACTGTTTTGTTTTCGCACGAAAATTTTATATGAGCTGGGAAAATGTCTTATTAGAAAGGAATGAACCTTCGTTATGCGAAAATTACCGCAGATTTCTAGCGAAAAATTCGTGTTTCACTACAGGTGGAAAAAGGCACTTCTGCTACTTTCAGGTTGGGCAAATTTGGAGGCCTATCACTCAAAAACTAACGCAGTGGAAACATTAATCTTAATTTTTCGTAAAACTGCGCAACTTGTACTATCGGCCTAAGGGAACATTATTGTGCGCCAAGCACAGTATATTTTTTTTAAAAATTGCCAAACTTTGAATTTTGAGCGAGTGCCTCTGGCGGATCCCTCATTCGGCGGCTTTTTTTCACTACTTCCGCTGAGGCACTGAAGCTGAAAAGATTTCTCACAAGTCTACAAAAGGTTTTTCGCTCATTAAAGAAAAAAAGCATGCGACTACATTGTATATTCATTTCGTTATAAATTCTCGAAAATGCCATAATTGCAAAAGTGGCGAAAATTGCAACATTTCAGGGTCGTTTTAAAAAACAATAACCTTCGTCGATTTTTATGAAAATGATGAAGAATACCCATTCGGGACTCCTAATTATTGCACTGTAAAAATATGTTGCATTATTCTATTTTAAGTCAGAAAATTAAGCCTATTTTGATACCCATGTACGGTCTTAACAGCAATGCGTGGCCTTCTATGATAAAATAAATGTTATAGACATATTTGGTTCTTATATCGCTTTTTTCGTTGTAGTAATGACGAATGACCCGGATTGTGTTTTGTTTGTCCGTTTTGAGTCACAGGAAAGCTGCGCTTGAATTTTCAGGGCTCCTCTGTCCCAACTACATCACGTTGAGACGGCAGGTACGCGACAGTGCGGACAGCAAAACCAGAGGGTAATAAAATACCACAAGCAAGACGGGGAAACGAGAGTCCTTACAACAGCCAGGCACCACGAGAGCCATTGACGGAAAAGACATCACCATCGTGAAATAGGAGACGCGCCGCGGTGCGCCTGCAACGTTCGGACCCACACAGGAGAGAGCGTTCCCCTCACCCCTGAAAAGGAGCTTTTCGGGTGTGCATGGTCGTCGGCAGGGGGGTGCAAAAGTTGCACTTGCCCCCCTCAGGCCTCACCAGGACTTGCCCCCCGCCACCAAAGCTACACCAGCGCTGCCTCCCCCTCCCCTCTCAACCACCGCGATGCAACACGAGTTTGCACCCCCCAAGACAAAATCCTGCCGACGCCCATGCGGGTGTGGACCGTATCGCATTGTGGGCAATGAACACGAACAAACAAGTCGTGCTGTGTTGTACGTGTGTCAAACATACTTTTTATCATATTTTTCTTACTCTCGAGTCGTCCTCTATTATTAATAATAACTGAATTATAAATAGACAAGACAGTGTTTGAGCAGTGTGTAAGAAGCCCACAGGAAGAAGCTCTCTTCACGGGAATTCCGGTGTCAAGACATCAGTGGGGATCCGGCTTGACAACTTTTGTTATTCCACTAAGCACCTTCACGCACCAAGCGCCAGGCACCTTCACCCCAAAGTGAGTGTCTCATACTCACTGTAGCCTACTGTATCACCGAGAAAACTCCACCGTAGCCCAAATGTGGTGGCGAAGTTTCCTAAAAAAAGTTTCTGCGCCGACTTTTTAAAATAGCACAAGCGAAAGATCAAGTTTCAAAGGAATTTCCGCAGTGTCAAAGACTTGGGAATTGACAATCTAAAAAAAGTCCTGGAAGCGCCAAGAAAGTCGACCTGGAACTATGCAATAATTAGCGACGACATTTGCCACGATTCTGCACATGCTTGCTTGGCTGTGAGAGCAATCAAAGATCACATTGAAGATTATGCTACAATTTACACGAAACTAACTCTTGTGAGCGATGGAGCAGCTGCCCATTTTAAGAACCGATTCCAGCTGCATGAGTTGCAACGCAGTGAGCTTCAAACCCAAGTGGCCTTTTTCGGCTACGGGGCACGGCAAAAATGCGTGCGACGGTGTCGTTGGGGCTGTCAAACACCAAGCCACACAACATAACCTGCGATCACCCGCCACTGAAGTGATTCAGTGCGCAAGTGATTTTGTTAGTATTGTAGCCGGTAAAGTTAAAAATGTTTTCCTACTGCACATGAAAAAGAGTGAAGTGGAGGCCTTCAGAGAATTGAAGAAGGAAGAATGGAAACTTGCCAGACGGGTTCAAGGGATTCAGGCAACCCACATGTGGAAACACCTTAAATCCGACCAAGGAAATTCCCTGTACGTAGCGCATGCGCAGACACCTAGTGGAAGGAGCTGTGAATCTTGAGGGTGCCAAATTTGCTTGCCCGACTGATATTACTCGTTCTAGGTGACGCGAATAAACCATTTAAAGGGACCCTGAAACGGTTTTGACGATTTTGTACAAACACATTGGGCCAGTTGACCAAGTCCTAATTGGCTCATTTACAGACTAATTTAAGCTCTCTGCTTACACTGTGTAATTTATTACAACGCTATAAAGCTTCGAATCGCTGCAGATCACTGCGGCTCAGCCCAACGCGTTTTCAACCGCCTTTTGCGAGTACGACATGCAGTGTCCGCACCGTCCGCACGACGTCATTGGGGCTGCTGGCGACGTCATTGGGGCTGCGGTGTGCGCGCACGAAAAATTGGCTGGTAGGGTGGCGGCACCTGTCGGAGCAGCAGATATCAACCACTCCGCGATGTCTCTGTTGCCGGACGGCGTGCGTGCTGCCGGGCGCACTGGGCTATGGTCTCCGAGGTGCACGCAACCTGTCGGCGTGCAATCTAGGAGGTCATCACTGGGCGAAGCTCAAATCGTCGAGTGTGCTCACGTGAACTCTGCGATCGCCAGCGATGCCAGCGTGTCTCATGAGTTGAGGAGGCAAAGCAGGGGTGAGAAGGAGGGTATGATATAATTGTCCGTAGCCGGCTTGGTACACGGCGTGCCGCTAAATTTGTGGTGCCAATGGTTCGATGATGCTCTAGTCTAAGCGCTGACAAAGCTTCAAATAACCGTTTCAGGGTAATCTGGAACATGAATGAATGTACGGTTCATGTAGTTTCATAACTTCTCATACCCACCGTCTCAACCCATTTCGGCGAATAATAATTTAGTCAATATTTACTAGCCCCGGAACGGATTCTTAATGATTCCATGCAACGGTAATGTTCAAGCCACCTGTGCACTATTGGAACCAACTTTAGTCGCCACAAAATTAGTTGCTTTATCGAAGAAAATTGGGGTAAGTATGCCGTTGAACATGGTAACACGAAAGTATACGAAGTTATGTCTGCGTGATTTCAACCGAAGGATGGCCCTCAAGTAGACCAACAGCAAGTAAATAACAGTTTTCATTGAACAAACAAACGCGAACCTGACTTTTCGTACCCTCCTTTTCTACACGCACCAGCGAAAAATTGGCTCTGTCAGGACTAGAACAACCAGTGGCGTAAATCTATAAAGACCACAAGGGGGGGACACACGTGTGTCCCCGCCATTGCAAGATGTACATCTTGCAATGGCGGCCATTTTGTTTTTATATATATGCTTTATTTCTAATCATATGAAATTAAAATTACGCATTCATGTATAATAATAATAATAATAGTAATTGTTATTATTATTATTATTATTATTATTATTATTATTATTATTATTATTAATATTGTTATTATTATTATAAAACAAGCATCAGCATCGGCGCCTGGTCAGAAAAAA
Source organism: Rhipicephalus appendiculatus (assembly GCA_030522465.1). Classification (NCBI taxonomy): domain Eukaryota; kingdom Metazoa; phylum Arthropoda; class Arachnida; order Ixodida; family Ixodidae; genus Rhipicephalus; species Rhipicephalus appendiculatus. The sequence continues at coordinate 349,874 of JALIZH010030659.1, read as the reverse complement.
TAGCACTGAGTATCCAATACTAAGCGACATCGAATGGCGAAGTTTCTAATAGAACTCGTAGGCAGGCGCTAGCATTATTGCAGCTGCGTCATTCGGGTTAAATTATGCAATAAAAATTGTACAACCTTTTGCGCTAACGCACAAATGTGTTCCCCATCGTGTGTACCGGCTAGAAGTACTTAGTTTCTGTTCAATGAATGTGCTTCAGATTTCAGAGTTGGTTTTACCGAGAGTGCGTGGTCCTTGACTGTCAAGAAATTCAAATGTGACATTAGGAAGACAAATCTCGAGGGGGGGACACTTGCATGGGGTGTCCCCCCCCCAGCCTGAACACAGGGGGGGGTCCGGACCCCCCTGACTCCCCCATGATTTACGCCACTGAGAACAACGATAACATTTCCCCGTATTGTCGGGGAAATACTGATGAAATCTCTTTTGCATTAAATACGTGATACGATGTGAGCTAAAATGGTTGTCGTGCAGAAAGCTTTGCACTCTACACCACCAGTTTTCATTTGCAAGCGCGCTCGCGTGCCTGCCACCTCAACGTGGTGTAGTTGGGATACAGATTCAAGCGCAGCTTTCCAGTGACTCAAAACGGAGAAACAAGACACAATCCTGGTCACTCGTCATTACTACAACGAAAAAAGCGAGATAAGAACCAAACACGTCTATAAAATTTATATTATCTAGAAGGCCACGCATTGCTGTTATAAGCGTACATGGGTATCAAAGTAGGCTTAATTTCCTGACTTAAAATAACATAATGCAACATATTTTTACAGTACAATAATTAGGAGTCCCGAATGGGTATTCTTCATCATTTTCATAAAAATCGACGACGGTTATTTTTTTTTAAACGACCCTGAAATCTTGCAATTTCCGCCACTTTTGCAAGTATGGCATTTTCGAGAATTTATAACGAAATGAATATACAATGTAGTCGCATGCTTTTTTCTTTAATGAGCGAAAAACCTTTTGTAGATTTGTGACAAATCTTTTCAGCTTCAGTGCCTCAGCGGAAGCAGTGAAAAAAAAGCCGCCGATTTAGGGGTCAGCCAGAGGCAGTTGCTCAAAATTCAAAGTTTGGCAATTTAAGAAAAAATATTCTCTGCGTGGCGCAAATTATTGTTTCCGTAGACCGATAGTACAAGTTTTACGAAAAATTAAAATTGATATTTCCAATGCGTTAGTTTTTGAGTGATAGGCCTCCAAAGTTGCCAAATCTGACAGTTGCAGAAGTGCCTTCTTCCACCTGTAGTGAAACACGAATTTTTTGCTAGAAATCTGTGGTACTTTTCGCATAACGAAGGTTCATTCGTTTCTAATGAGACATTTTCCCAATTCATATAAAATTTTCGTGCAAAACAAAAAATTGTTGGGACCCCCCTTGGTCTGTCCTTATCTGAACACACCCCGTGGCAGATAATTACTAGTGCTGATTAAAAAAAGCTCTCATCGCCAGGGAATTCGTAATCAACCGCTATGCTTTAAACATTAGCCAGTTGCGCAACGGCTCAGTATGACCTAATGGCCAGTAGATTTCGTGTCGTTCGTGCGCAGGTATACGGCCCGGGAAACTTCGAATAAAAGTTCGCTTTCTCCCAGCGATATTTTTTACAATCCATTCATAACTCCGTTCACTGCGACTGGCGCGCCGCCGCGCGGCCGTCAGAGTAGACAGTCGTTGAGAGCCCGAGCAGAACCAAACGCTCTCCCACGCCCGCTGGCACGTAGTTTATCGTAATCATTGAACTGCTGCGTAGTCGACTGTACCAACAGGTACACGTTGTGTCCTGCGGGAACGACGTTTCACAGTTTCTCGACTCGTCTCTGCTTTATTGGGCAGCGACATAAGTGGATCACGGCTGTGCGACGAAAAAAATGTTTGGTTCCCGCTCCCTCTACCGTCTCGCGTTCTGCCGCTACATGCTTGAATTGGTCTGAGACACGACCTTTACAGGTGCAATGATCTTGCGTGATGTTCCTGCTGCCATAGAGCTGATGAGAAAAGAAACGTATGCAAGGCATTTTATAAAATACCTTGCGTACGTTCCATCAGTCTTGAGCTGAATTATAATTCAGCTCAAGACATTTTAATGGATCTTATTAACTCACTGTGTACCCTTCACAGTTTTGGGGAATGCAATGCGAGGTCAATTAGTACTTTTCTGGGTTGATAGGACCATCAGTTAAGTGGCAAATTGAGTTACGTAGCATATTACCGTAAACACAACTAGCCGCCCAACAGCGCTATGCGCACTCAGTAGTATCAAGCTAAGACGCAGAGTAGCAGAACTACAGGGTCTGTACGAAAAAAGGAAGCTTTACGAATGCTGTAGCGATGGATATGTGCATGTCAATATGTTTAGGAAAGCAACATAAACAGCGCAAGAGGTTGTAGTGAATGAGATACGTGACGGTGACCGTGCCGTCGTCGTCGCCACTTTACAAGGTGAAGCGAAAGACGAAACGGGGCTTCGGCGTCCTCTCTGGCCGAAATCGTAGCACGTTCTCTTTCTCGCCCGCGCCTCAAGCTCTTAGCATGAGCAGCGCGAGCGGTGAGGTAAAGACTATGATCATGATGAGCGATGATGATGCCGCGACAATTTCAAGCAAAGCACTTTGCGAGACTCGGTGGCTGCAAATCACCGTGGAACGAAACCGCACCACTCACCGTGATTTCCACGGCGACTGGCCGTGGAGCCGTCGATAATTCTAAATGCTCTGAGTATTTTGCAAGCACGCGGGTAGTGGGCACGCACCAATAATATTCAAAGTGTGAAAGAATGACAGCTTACCGCGGCAGTTATGGAGTAAGCATCTTGCATTACACACACCTGACGCACGCATTTAGCCGTCAGTACTGGCGACGCGCAACAAGGCGCTCACTAACGTGGAAAACGTGGCCGCTGTCGTGCAGGTTTTCTCCTTTATTCATGGCGGCATCGCGGCAGAATGTCCCACTACGATATCTTTAAATCCAGCTCGAAGCACTAACGCGCCTTCTACGGGCGCTTGTGCCACCGTGCGCTGCTGTCTGCTACGGCTCTCAACGTTGCACGCCCGCCGCACCACTCGTGGCGCTGCGCGCGGTTTTCAAGGCGCCCCCCTATAGGTCCCAAACGGAGTGTATAGGCGTGCGCACGAGGGGGGGCAGGGGTGGCGGCCGCCCCCCCTAGTCACCTAAGAGGGGGGGCGCAAAGTCAGCCCCATACATTGACGCAATAGGGAGGCGGGCGCTGCAACTCGGGGGGGGGGGGGGGAGGGGGCGCAAACTTAGCCCTGTTATGACCGGCGCCTGGGCCCGCGGAGGAGCGGCGTTCCCTGTTCTACGAACAAGTCTCCGAGGGGCTGCTGGCCTGCTGACGGACGTTCAAAGACGTGTATTGTCCTTCCTAGCCGGGAAGTGAGGCGCCATGCAGTCCGACGCGCAAGGTGTTCGGCGAGACGACCGCAATGGTTTTCGGTCGCGACATACTCTTTGAAGAGACGGCGGAGCCGCCGCGGATGACCCGTCCCGCTAATTGCGTGTCGAGCGGCGGACCTTTGATGCGCCCCGAAGTGCGAGCGTAGGACCCCTCATCCTGCGGCCTTCTCACGCCACCACCTTGGTGCCACTGGTGCAATGCTGTGGCAACACCACTGTCAGGCACGTAGACCTGGGTGGGTGTGGGCGGCACCGTCGGAAGTGGCGTGTGTTGTGTGATTGGACAACGCAATTTGGAGCTGTTCCCCCATCTAGGGATCTGGGGAAAAGAGACTCTTTTTAATCAGCCCCTGCGGGCTCCCTGTGATGCTTCAGAGGATTCGGAGGATTCGAAGAGCTTCGACACGGGCCTTCGACGAGATCGTCACGATGTAGCGAAGTCTTCGTGATGTAGAGCGAAATGCTCGCCTTGTAAATAATGTAATTAAATCTCAGTTCAGTTTCCCCTTCAGCCTCTTCATGCTGCCTTGGCATCTTCCTCCCGGGTCTCCGGTGCCTGCAAAGGCCTGTCGCAACGACCGGGGCCAGCAGCGGGATACCACGACCTGTGTCTCGAGCTGTGGCACCCCGGGTCGCGACAGCCCCATACATTGACATAATAGGGAGGGGGGGGCGCTGCGACGAACCTTCGCCCCTCCTGAAGGGGAACCCTGCGCACGCCTGTGCGGGGCACCTTATATCACGGCTGTAATATGCGCATTGTTTCTCACACCATTAAAATTAATGCAACCAATTGGTGGTATGCATAACAATTTTATATAAATAAACGCTTATTATATTTCAACACTTCGCAAGTAAACGAAGTCGAAGCACTTGATAACTCAAATTTGTTGATCCAATTGTGCACGCAAATTTCCAATGGAACCGCCGGCCCAACTGAAAACGAGTGTTTCCATTTGGCAATTCCAGTTGATCCAAACGGCCCAGTTCGGGATTCCATTCGGCCCAATTGGAAGTGAGCTTCGTGAGCTTCCAATTGGTTCAAGTGAGCTACCACTTGAATCATTTGGTAATTTCAGTTGTTTCGAATGGTCCAGTTAGAGATCCCAATTGGCCCAATTGGAAGTGAGCGCATCCTCTTGAACCATTTGAAAATTCCAAATGGTCCTGTTGGGGATACCATTGGCCCAATTGGACATCACTATTACCATGTGGACCCATTGATATTTCCAAATGGTTCCAATTGTTTTTTTTCAACTGGGAAGAGTCTAGAGGCACATGTTCTACTAGACGGCCGCAGCACTGGCGTAGCCAGTGGGAAGGGGGGGGGGAGTTTACACGCTATGCCTCCTCCCCCCCGCTCTTCGAAAATTTTCAATTTTCATGCCCGAACATACATAAAGAATGGTAGAACCCCCCTACCCCCCACCACCAAGAACAAGAAAACAAACAAACAAACTTTCTGGCTACGCTCTACTCAGCCGCAGCAACCGCTGGGCAGAGGGCGCGCTTCGAAAATATTCGGCTTACAACGTGCAATCAGTGACCATCAGCAAAGGGGTTAAAAATGTTTTGCTCTCAAAGGAATGTTTTGCTCTGCTAAGGAACATTGTCAGATGGATGTGCTGTCGGAAAAGCTACACAAAAGTTGTTTCTTTTTATCCCTTATTTCAGTTCCTGGTGCATTCCGGGAAAGTGATGAGGACGGTCAGCGTCCCGCCATACTTACCGCATACAAGAGGATCACCACAGGTAGCTCGTACACTCTACCACAGGTAAGCAGCAGGTGAAAATATACGTACATTCCGGGCGCTATCTGTTCTTTTCCTTTTTTTTTTTTTTTTTTTTGTTGAGCTGTATTAATATTCTTTAAGTTAGACCTTTATCAAAACGCTGACGTTATTGTTGCTATTCAAGTTTTCGGGTGGGTGGCCAGTATACAGATAAAGAATAATTCCCGCAGTTCTCTGCGGCGCATAATTAATCAAGTTACGTCGTAATTATCTATCATTGGTGCATAAACCAACTTCGAAGTTTGGAGCCCGTTGAAGCAAATAAATTTTCATTAAATTAGGGGGTATGTGAAATGATATTTCAACTTCGGAGTCTCCAGCTCAGCAAGCGACACTGACGCATAACAAGAGCGTCCATGGCATCGACTACACCTCCCTTCTTTCGCCACGCTCACATAGCCACTGTCTCACTGTCTTGTGGTCAGTCCTTCCTAGTTTTCTTTTCGTTCTTTTTCTTTTCTTCCTTTTTTTCGCGACGGCAAGTTTAATGCTGGTACAGTTGCGAGGCGGGCGGTACAGATCTTGCGCGCGAACTGTGTTTTTCACTGCTGCCTAATATATTCCACTGCTGCTGAACGAAACGTTATGAAGGTGAACTGCAAGGAACTGTGACGAAACGGTGCGGCGCCGCTACCGCGCCTGCGCGACGCGTTGATGCTACTCAAAATGAGCGCCGGCGATAAGAACACTATATCGTCCGACAGAAGCTACAAAAACTGTGTGTGTACCCTCGAACGTACCAGTTGTATTACGTTTCATGTGGAAACATTAAAGCCATGCGTTCCCAGAGAACCTTCGCACTCGATTATGCTGGCGGTGACGGCACTATCGGTACGAAATATAGGGCGATGTTAGTGATATTCTAGACGCGCTTTTTCTACGTCACTTTCTCTTTCGGAGAGCCTTCGAATAAGAAATATTTGTTCGGCGTGGCTCTTACGGAAACATTTCTTCGTTCAGCTATACAAAATTTCAAAGGCGGCCTAGACACCAGAGTTTTAAAAAAAAATTTTAGGCGACCTCAATGTCCAGCTCAAGGCCTGACCACACGTACGCGTTGCAGCGTGTCAGCGCGCGTGGCTTTTTTGACGCGGCGCTGCGCTCTCTCCCTATGAAGAGAGAGGTCGCGTGACTACGCGAAGCTGCGTGCCCTCTCTCAACATCGGGAGAGAGAGTGCGCAGTTTCGCGTAGCTGTGCGCCCTCTCTCTTCATAGGGAGAGAGCGCGGCGCCGCGTCGAAAAAGCCACGCGCTGACACGCTGCAACGCGTACGTGTGGTCAGGCCTTAAGTGTCTTAAATAGCGCGTTAGCCCCTATAGCGTTTGGTGCGCGCAGGGGTGCGAGGGAGGCGCCAAGCGAGCTTGAATAAAACTGGTAGCGCAAATTTAAGAAACGGGACACAGGAAGTAACACGGAGACACACACACAGCGCTACTTCTTGTGTCCCGTTTCTTTGCGCTACCAGTTTTATTCAAGTATGCCGTACCAACATGCCTGCCTTGCAACTTTACGCGAAGCGAGCGTCGCACGAAGCGCACGTTACCTCAGAGCCGCGACACGCGGCGGACCGACAAGGAGGCGAAGCGCACACTACAACCCTACGCTTAGGTACTACGCAGCCACCAAACGTCAGCTTCTTATGTTCATTTAGGCAGAACGTTTGTACAGTACTGATGTGCACCTATCACCAGTTTTAATTAATTATACGGGAGGTTAATTGGCCATTTGCTGTACTAAACTTATGGCGCGATATCATATCAATCATTATACGTAACACATCTTTTTTTTATATTGTTTCACTTTTCTTGGATTTTTTTTTAAACTTGTGGACATACATGTATACCCACTCGGTGAGTTTATCGACAAACTTCCTCGGTGTTGAATTTGGGTGGCTCCGCCAGGAACTTAATGTCGCTAGTGCTGCGCCATAGACTTAAACATTTTGTTAGTGTAACACAGTTCATTGGGCACCAATCTGCGTAAATTAATACTGACATAAAGGCCGCCAACAAGGTCACTGCAGCAAAAGGGAGAGTTGGGCTAGTTGGTGTGGGTTCATTTTGGAACAGCGTAAAAGACGAAAGACGCAGAAGAAGACTTTTTTGTTGTTGTTGATAAGTCTTCTTGCATGTCTTTCGTCTTTTGCGCTGTTTCAAAATGAACAAGGTCACTCTAATGGCAATAACGTCACCATTAAAAGTCTAACTTCAATTGTAATTTCTATTTTTATGGTCGATATCAGGGGCTTCATCGTGCTGTGCATGGCCAATTTACAGACCCTGCTTTGACAGTTTAACTATGGTCCCTAGGATAAATAATCTAGGGAGCGTCGCTGCCAGATCAATTATTCGGTAACTAACGATAAGTGGACTGAAATAATATGTGATCACAGCCGCATTTTGATCTTCTCAGCGGCAATGCACAGGACCATTAAAAAAAAAAAAAAGATTTGTTCTTCCAAGGTGCATGCGATGCATATGTGATCGCGACCCATATTTGGATCCTTCGGTGATACATGAGATTTTCGACGAAAAGAAGAAAAAAAAGCTCCAGAAGTAAACTGCCCGGTGCGGAGGGGTAGTCCGACCAGGGGCGTAGGCACAAAATGTTTTCGGGGGGGGGGGGGGGGGGGGCACCTCCTTGATTTCGGAGGGGGGCACCTTGAAATGGTCATTTTTCGCTCTGAATGCAATGGCGAAAAAAAATTTCGGGGGGGGGGGGGGGGGGGGCTCGTGCCCGGTGTGCCACCCCCTGGCTACGCCAATGAGTCCGACTCATTAGAAAAAAATGAAGTGGTATTCACTGTTCGAATTTAATTATTTTGAGAGAACTATGAAGGGTCTTCGTTTGGGAGACTGCGCTCGCCTCGCCAATACTTTCCTGTCTGCGTCGCTGTCACTTTTACTGAAGTGTAAATCATTGAAATTCTTGAGTTATCCATTCATACATATGGAAGAGTGTATTTTGTGACAGGTTTGCAGTAAATTGCTTTGTTGCGACGAAAGGTGGTCGGCCTCGCCGTTCTAATTTCCCGTAATTTTATCTCGCTCGCTGGTGGCGTCGCGTAGCGGCCGCGGCGACTACCTGATTTTAAGACAACAAATCACGAAATGCTTGCAATGTCACTGGAATTTTTTTTTTTTTTGTCATGATATGAAAGCACTGACTGATGTGTTGACGAAAGGTACGGATGCGTATTTACCGATCATGTGAGGAGGCCTCCGAGATTGAAGTAATAATATCTGGGGTTTTACGTCCCAAAACCACGATATGATTATGAGAGACGCCGTAGTGGAGGGCTCCGGAAATTTTGACCATCTGGTGTTCTTTAACGTGCACTGACATCGCACAGTACACGGGCCTCTACCATTTCGCCTCCACCGAAATGCGAACGCCGCGGCGGGGATCGAACCCGCGACCTTCGGGTCAGCAGCCGAGCACCTTAGCCACTGATCCACCGTGGCGGACGAGATTGAAGTGCGTCTCTGTTTCGAAGGCAATGTGTAACAATGTTTCAATCGCAAGGACCGGGTTAATGTGTCTGATCGTATCACCAACGCCTTGTCCGGCGTTAGGTTCCGTGTTCACTCGCTACCTTTGGTGAACAGATATCAGATTTTGTTAGGAAGGACGGCGTGTCGCAACGCAGCCGCAACGCAGCCCCCCCCCCCCCCCTTTTTTTTTTTGTGCAACGCAAATGCGAGCTCTGTTGCCCCGCGCTCACAAAGACACACTTGACTGATGCAGCACAAAGCTAAAAAAAGAAAGAGAAAAATTAAAGCGAATATTCAGTTGAATAAACCGCGTTACATTTCTCTCAGCATTGGCGCCACATGGAACAAAACTCATGAAACGACGAGCTGTATTGAAGCATCAGCGCGGGCCCAATTTCAAGTATGAATGCTAGAGCTGGTGCAATTGGAGCTAAGTAGCTGTGCACGATCGCACGAGCGCAAATCACGTACGTAGAATCGCTGTAATAATCCATCCTATGCTTGTACACAGCAGTCACCAGCGAAGGAACGAGTGCAAGACGCTGTCAGTGCACTGTTATCCGTTGTGCTAGCATTATTGCGCATCAACGCAACGCAGCCCCCCCTTCCCCCCCCCCCTTTATAGAACGCAAATGCGAGCTCTGTTGCCCCGCGCTCACAAAGCGCGGCGCAACAACTCAACAATATACTGAATATGGTTAGCCACGCTCTTTTTTTTTTTTTTTTTTCTCTTTTCATTGGCTTGTCGTCTGCTACTGCTTGCAAACTTTACAGTCAGGGCGCTGCACGTACGTATGTATCCTTTCATTATTTCTGGACGTTAATAACCACCTTCTGGCACTTTCACAAACAGCATCGAGGAGGGTTCTGGTCTTGCTAAGCGCTCCACTGCTTTTGGTGAGGCATTGATAAGTCGTAGACGCCCCCCGTGAGGGGCGCATCCCAACGTCTCGGATGCCACGATTCTGACGTACTCGACGCAATAATAACCGCAACTATTTGTACTCAGATTGAAACACATTTTGAATACTGATTTGGTTTTGAAACTGCTGGCGTCAGTCATGTGGATTAACTTCGATAATTTTAATACTCGCCCTTGTCCGCAGAGGCAAAGAAACCGAAAACGTGATTGACGTCATCTTCGTTGTGCTTTAACCGCCACCTATATTGAAAACGTGAATGAAAAACCAACGACAAACCATTTATAATATAATAGTTCTTTTTACATTTGCACAATTATTCCGGTGCGCTACAGTGCTTGCACAACATTGTCTAGGAAATTAGGCACAGTGTTGTGTAAATTTTACGCGCTCGTTTGAAAGTTGTTGCCAGATTTCTGTGAACCAAACCATTAAAATTTAAAGTGTTGTAAAAGGTTTTGTTTGTTTGAATCACAATATTTTTACAACAAAAGTTCATATTAATGTATATTCGCTGAGAAAGCAAGTGTATTAAATGTACAAAAGGCCCGACTACGAAACCATTGTTTTGGTACTTCGGCAATCGAAACTATATATTCACTTTCGTCACAAAATCTGGTTTTTAAAAACATACTTTATGTTGTCAACTTATTATTAGGTTGTTAGTCGAAAGTTTAAATGCACACTTGCTATTACTGTTATTGTGGCCAGACTTTTGCGTTATTGTATGTAGATTGTTGCCGAACTTTCGTGTCTAATTTCATCTTATTAATTCATGCGGTTGTTGTTTCTCGTGTTTTACTTTCATAACAGGTATTCAAACTAATTCTCTAATTCAGTCTTCCTTGTACTTTTTTTAAAGGTTTGTTCTAGCGGTCGTAGGCGGGTCAACGCTTTTGGTACGCCGGCGCCCGCCGTGTGTTGTTATGCGAGTTGGCGGAGCTGTGAAGCTGCGCCTCGTAACTGTTCTGCGCAGCTACTGTGCTCTGTTCTAATTCACTGTAGCGCAGGCTTTCATTTCATGCTCAGCCATATCAGCCACTGTACCGCGATCAGCATCTCGAGCTGTGGAAGCATGCATCGCTGAAAGCTCATCTTTGCTCCGAAAATAAAATAAAATAAAATAAATAAGACGAACGCCTTCGCATATTTTGCACACTCCTCCAATACAACTGGTCCTACTAGCTTTACACATCTCTACTGTTGCAGTGTCGCTGTGCCACGACCTCCTCCATAAGTTTAGAGAGGAGGTCGCGCGAGCTGTTCAGTGCGCGACGTATAAAGTCAGACTTAATAGGTGTATTCGATTCACCTGCACCTCCTGCACCGGTTCACGGTGCACGACACCATAGTCCTCGATTCTCTGGTGCGCTGCCCCGAGGTCCTCGATTGCAGCGTGGTGCCGGAGTGGTGCAGCCGCGGTGCAGAGAATCCCTGAACCTGCTCGTTAGGTGGTGCCGTCGCGGTGCAGCTTAGAAGCAGACGACACGTTTCGCCGACGCTTGGTTGAACATGGCGTTGATCGTGGATGCAAACGGTGTCCAATACTGATTATTTCCCGTTGTTGATGAGAACGCGGCGCGTGATAATGGCAGACGGCAGTGTGGATATTCACGCAGCAGCTGGTGAGTGAATTTATGCGTTTTCGGATCAATGCGGGCGCAGGAAAGACGACGTACACGCCGTGAGGGCGGGCAGAGCAGACGACAGGCGATGTACCAGCGCCCTCGATTGAAAAGAGAAAGACGCGATGGCGCTGCACCTGCACCATCTGCACTGCAGCGGCACCATCTGAACTCTTGCAGCACCGGTTCCGCGCACCACGCCGGAATCGAACACACCTAATAAGTGGAACTTGATTCGTTGGATGAAGGCACGCACTAACAGATGAATTATGATTGAGTTGAGCACACAACCATAGGCGTGCGCACGAGGGGGGGCAGGGGGGGCGGCCGCCCCCCGTAGTCACCTAAGAAGGGGGGGGCGCAAAGTCTGCCCCATACATTGGCTTAATAGGGAAGGGGGGCGCTGCGACGAGCCGTCGCCCCCCCCCCCCCCCTGAAGGGGAACCCTGCGCACGCCTATGCACACAACAACAAGCACGAATGGTGGTGCGTAACCATTTGGAGGGTTGTCTCGTACTACCACACAGTCGACGCCAATGCGCGCTTTTCACACACTCCGAGGCCGTTGCTGGCGCTTAAACCAAAGAAATGAGATAGATCCTCGCCGGCACACAAACCGCGGAATGAATTAGGCTTTGAGAAGGTTAGCTACGCCTGGAATACTGCAGATTTCTCACTGTCCAAGAACCACGTGGGTTTGTTTACAGAGTTGCGAGCAGACGCTTCTCGCAGGAGCGCCATCAAATAATAAGCGGTCAGTCTCCTCTTAATGTTATCATAAAATGTGCTCAGTACAGTTTTTATTACGCCAATATATTTCGTAAGGTGGCTATTTGGGCAAGTTGGTAAATCTTCATCTTAGCACAGCGCACACACACGAACACAAAAACTCAGGAAGAACCGACGACACGAGCGCTGTCGGTTCTCGTGTCGATGGGAAGGAATAAGTAGCAAGGACAGCGTTGAAATTAGCAAGGGGCTGAGACAGGGATGTCCTTTGTCCCCGCTGTTATTCATGCTGTACATGGTGAGGATGGAAAAAGCGCTAGAAGGTAGCAACATTGGATTTAATTTGTCACACAAACAGGTCGGCACGATGGATATTGTCTTATTTGCGGACAGTCAAGATGATATACAGCGACTGGCAGATATATGCAGAAGGGAATGCGAGGCTCTAGGACTAGGATTTAGTGCAACAAAATGTGGATTAATGGTATTCAATGATCACGAAGACCATGCGGTCTTAATACAGGGCCAAAAAATACCGAGGGTAAGCGAGTACAAGTACCTCGGAGTATGAGTAAATGAGGGGTATAGATATATGGAGGTACAAGAGAAAGCATCGGTAGCAAAGGGAAAGAGGAATGCTGCAATTATGAAGCACAGAGCGTTATGGGGATACCATAGGTACGAGGTGCTTCGAGGGCTGTGGAAGGGTGTGATATGGTTCCGGGGCTTACATTTGGGAACTCAGTGGTGTGCAAAAGTCAGAGGTGCCATCAGGAATGGATGTAAATCAAAGGACGGTGGGCCGCCTCGCGTTGGGCGCTCACGGGAAGACGACAAATGAGGCTGTAAAGGGTGATATGGGATGGACAGGCTTTGAAGTGAGGGAAGCTCAGAGCAAAATGAGATTCGAAGAGAGGCTGAGGAAAATGAAGGAGAGTAGATGGGCAGAGAAGGTTTTCAGGTATTTGTATAGAAAAAGCGTTGACACGCAGTGGAGAAAAAGAACTAGGAGGCTCACCAGTAAATATATACGGCTAGCAGTGCGGGCGATATGGCAACAATTAAGGAGCATTAAAGGGGCCCTCCAACACGTACTATTCAACCCCCCCATTTTTTATTCGTGGGTTGTGTAGACTGAAGTACAGACAGATTAATGCAGCAAGAACGGCAGTGATAACGGCACGCAGTCCTAAGTTATTCGGTTTAGAAAATTCAAAATACAAGAAAAAAGATCTCTACCCTCAACTCGATTTTCGCGGGCTCACCTGAACACATTTCACTCGCCCTGTGACGTCGGACTGCTGCCCAATGAAATGAGCTAGAAGCGCTATGAAGCGCCCACGTAGAGGAAGCTCGCACACCATTGTTGCTTGTCCTTTCCAACGTATTGTTGACGTCGTTACCATAGTAACAAACGTGGTGCCTGACGGCTGACTTGTCAGAACGTGAGCGGGCGCTACTGTTTCGAAACGAGGTGTTTTCTGCTGTTCTTTACAACATTCCATGTTACTTCCTCCTCTCATTCTGGGGTGTTGTTCGGTGAGCCGCCCCGAACTACAAGGGTGCATTGCACCCCTTCAACAACAATCAATAGCCTACCGCACGTGCGAAAGAGGCAGCTCGCAAACGGTGGTGGTGGTTGTGGTTCGAAGAAGGAAAAGGCGCCTAATTTCTTCGCAAACGCACAGAAACAAGAAGAGGGAAGAGAGAGAGAGGGAAGCCTTTCGTATGGACATCCGACCCGCTCAAGCCGAAATGGTAGCCAGCGTCTCCGTCGTGCTTTGGAGTCGTAGTGTCTTTTTTTTTTTTTTTTTTTTTTTTTTTTTTTTTTTTTTTTTTTTTTTGCGGCCGCGTCTGTTTGGGATTCAATGAAAAAGCACAGAAAGGAAAATTAAACACATTAGTAATCTCAGTTCTGATGGCACGACACGATCTCTTCTAACGTTACATTTATCCAATCATAGGGTGCAACCGTTCGTCGTCATTTCCGCCCGCAACAGTTATGGCGAGCGCCACTACGTGCTGATGCGGTCGGCAGCGATGCCGTGATTTTATGTCGTGATTAAAATACTAAATCATTTGATATCGGCGCTTAGACCTATGCTAAAATTATCCCCAGACATCACTCTACGCAAAACACAAATAAAAATAAGTGCTTCAAAAGTGTTGGAGGGCCCCTTTAAGCGGAAGGTCAGAGAGGTGGAGAGGACTTATTGGATGACAGCGATGGAAAATAAGCCGGCTCTGAGTAACTACGGAAAGGGAAAAAAACGAAATAAGGAGGGAAAGGTTTTATGATAAGGGGAAGCGCTTTACTATTTGAAGCAAGGTCGGGCTGCCTTAGAACGCGTAGTTATAAAGCGAGATTCAGTAACGAAGAAGAACAATGTACATGCTGTGGGGGAACTAAGGAAACGATGGAACATATGTACTGATTGAATGTAGCGATATTCACCCAGGTATACGTGTGGGCACGAGTCTACATGAAGCCTTGGGTTTTAGGGACAACAATGGAAAGCTGAACACGTCCGCGATAGAAATAAGTAAGAGACGGTTAGAGTATTGGTGGCAGAAAAGTAGAGATAAAGTACAAAAATAAATAATGGGGAAAAATAAGGTCATTCTGCCTTAAGAGGCAGAGAGATGGACCGTGAATTTATATTTTTTGGTATAATAGCATAGATTTAATCAATGTAGATAAGGCATTAGGCCAACATGAAACAAATAAGTTTTTTTTTTTCCTTCTTCTTTTTTTTTTTTTTTTTTCTTCTAGCCTGGTGGCAGACATGTCACCGCCCCGTTATAAAGGGGACGCTCATAGCATCCATCCATCCATCGTCGGTTCTTCCTGATTCTTTTGTGTTCGTGTGTGTGCGCTGTGCTAAGATGTACATTATATTCCTTTACTTACAACAATAATTTCCAGAATGTTTGTAGCGTCCTTTGGGCTATGGTTTATCTCGATAACAGATGTAGGCACCTCAAAAATACCGCATCATTCTCTATTAATATGGTGGATTATGTATAAAAAGCAGCAGCGTAAGCTTTCACATTGTCGGTTGTAATTGTTTTCGGTGCATACAGTCCGTAGACGCATGGCCTTCGAGATTTGCTCTTGCTAATGTGCAAATCTCGGAGGCCATTTGCTTTAAAAAGCGTCTTTTGCTTCGCATCGCGGCCACCGAGGCGCTGTTGTAGACGATGCTCAGACGACACAAGGTGTTGTCGCGATTCTCGCTGATGCTTGGAGTTGATAGCGAAGAGGCAGCCAAGCTCAATTTCGAAGTACGACGTCGCTTGCGTCTTCCACTTTCTTCCCCTGCCGGAAACGCGCAGCATCAAGAAAAGAAAACGTGTAGTCACGCTTCCAGCGCACGAGTAGACTTGAAATGCCGCTGGACGGTCGAGAACTGACGACTGAAACAGCGCGTGCTAAATTAAACGAGTACGTTGGTTCAGAAGCACTTCAAGTCTTCCGAGCAAGCACAGCGCACGTTTGATTGATTTACCTGCGTAATCCACTTTTGAAAACCCTTGTGTCCGGTCAGGGCCATAAGGGGGGAAGTCGAGGGGGTTCTAACACCCCCCGGAAATTGTTTCATGCTTTAACATTTCGGATGATACTTAAGTATTTACACGCCTTCACATCGACCAGCAGTTGCCAACGTTAGCCCCGTTTTACGCATAAACAGCCCCCCGAAAAAAATGTCTGGGTACGGCCGGCCCTGTGTCCAATAAAAATGCCTCGTGGGATCTCCAGGTGCACTCGGCAGCTGCTTTAAACGACCTATAATGAACACTTTCCAAATTTTGCGTTTTTTTTTTCTTGTTATTGAAGATTACAGAAGTTGTGGGTTCCCGGACGGTGCAAGACAAATTTCCCCCCCAAAAAATCTACGCACGTCCATTAATAAATATTAATTTAAAAAAAACGCCTCTGTTTTTATGTGTAGGCGTTCTTTAGCTTAAGAATGACGCCTTGTTTGGTTGCACAAATGAGCAATAGAAAAGCAAGTGAAGTCAGCATGTCACGAAGTTAAATGAAAGAAAAAAGACATTACTCAAGCTCACTTGATAAATTATTCGCTAATTCGTAAAGATAATTTAAGATCTAGAAAATAATGAGAGAATTGGAAAATAGTGGTAAAAATAGTGTGGTCGGATTGAGCTCGGCAAGACGGTTAATCAAGAACGATAATTAATCGTTAGTTATATCATAAATAAATAACCTGCATTTTGTGAGAATTGTAACGTATAACTAGAGATTTCGAAAAATTATATGTTATCTTATGCACGCGACAAATCATTAACCAATCGCTAATTAGCCGTGCTGACCATAATTGGAAAAATTGGGGCAGCTTCCTGCTAGTGGTGCCAAACCTGAAGGAAGCGTGGAGCAGGGCGGCCTACTTTGTTTCTCTTTTGTTTTTCGTTTTTCCTTCCTCTCTTTCTTTCTTTTTTTCTCTCTTCTGCCTGTTTTTCTATGTCTTTTTTCTCTCTGTTTATTTCTATTTAATTATTTCTCTCTCTTCTCTTTCTCACCTGCTTCCTCTTTCTTTCCATCTTTCTCTGCCTTTCTTTCTCTCTTTCTAATTGTTTCGATGCTATGCCTCAATCTCTGCCTTCCTCCTCACTTAATTACCTTTCCTGCTGTGCTCTCCTAGCGTGCCTGGATAGCCGAGTGGTTACGATGCTCGCCTTCGGATCGTTGGCACGCGGCTTCAAATCCCGCCTCGCCAAGAATTTTCCTGAACCGCTTTCGATCTCGCGCAGCCCACGTGCCTCTCTGAAAGCGCTCCTTCGTCCGGCCCATATACAGGGTGTTTCAAGAAATGCGTCCAATATCCTCAAAAAATCAGCAAAATGCGATATTTGCTCGCTGTTTTCCCAATTGCTTTATCTGTAGCAACTTGCATCTTAAGATGATCAAAGACGTCATTTGTGACAGTAATTAAGAAAATTAAATTAACTAACTTTTTAATTAGTGGAGCTATGAGGTTATGTCAAATGGGAGAATTGAAATTCTTCATGCGAAAAACCCATCGCAGCTTTGAGATTTAGAAAAGGCGGCCTCTATTAATTATTGTGGTGTAATGAAATCCAGGCCAATTCAACGGCGAAACCGAAACCCAAGCACCGATGAGCGCAACAAGCAGACGACTAGAATGACGTCACTGTTCAAGACAACGGTTACAGAGGTGCAGTTCTTCCCCGTTCGTTAACGCATGTGCGTCATGCGTGCTACTACTGCAAGCGCAGCCCACACACCCACACAACGAAGTCGGTTGATGGTTGATATAATGACGTTCACTCATTGTGGACGTCTCACACGAATATGACAGTTGCGCTCTTCCGCGTTTCGGTTTTGGTTTCGCCGCTGAATTTGGGAGAATTTCATTACTTCGCAATTATTTCTAGAGGCCGCCTTTTCGAAATCTGAAATGGGTCCATTGCATGGACTTCAATTCTCCCGTTTGACATAACCGCCTAACTCCGCTAATTAAATAGTTAATTAATTTAACTTTCTTAATTACTGTCCCTAATCATGTCTTCAACAATCTCAAGATGCCTGCTGCTACAGAAAAAAACAATTGTGAGGACAGCGAGCAAATACCGCATTTTCCTGATTTTTAAAAAAAATATTGGACACATTTCTTGAAACACCCTGTATGTGTGAAAGGCAGTCGGGCCGCAGGACGGGGAGGCTGCGTGTTTCGGTTTCCGTTTGTGTCCTTCGCCCACGAGGCTGCGTGGGGATGCAGGGGCGTAGCCAGTAACCTTTCTTTCTTTTTTTTCTTTTTTTTTTTGGGGGGGGGGGGGGGGGGTGCGGGGGGAGGGTTCAGCCATTCTTCATGTTTTTAAAGAAAACTAAAAGCCATAAGTGGTGATATACGGTATTATCTCTGTCATGGTTTCGTTTAGGCAAAGTGACCATTGTTGCGCATGCCTTTGAGTGATCCCACGTGCTGATCGAACTATCTGCCCATGGCAATTATGGTTTATAAGCGGTCTGGTAGGGAAAACAAACATGTTGCTAGTAGCACTCTGTGGTGTCCATACGTGTCGTCTCATGTCCGTGCGTCGTTCTGCGCTACATCAAAGCTGTTCTCGTTGTAGAGCTTTAGAGGTGTTGAATTCGCAACTTTCACACACAGTCAGAGCGCTCTCAAACGACCACCCGAATGTGCCATCAGATCATACTCAAACCTCTTTCAAATAACCTAGCTGAGCCCTGAAACTTCGAAAGTCTATCTTAGCTCTAACTCGGAAAAGAATATTAATTGGGACGTCACTTTTACAGTACGTGAAATGGGAGGGCAAATGCTACTGTCAAAAAAATTCACCAAGTCATGGCCAAAAGCATTCCTATCAAAAACACAAAATATGACAATAAAACATGAAACGGTTATTGATGTATAACGCTGAAAATAAGATGAACCATTTACCTTACCCTTACTTTTCAGGGCATGACATTAACGAGCTTATAAGAACTTGTAACAAAACAATGAAAATGGTAGAAAGATGGTCAGCAGCAAGTGATATGCGTATTAACGAAAACAAAACAAAAGCTGTTATATTTCGAGCTAAGAACAAAATAATTCCATCTGACCAAGATATAACACTGAGTACTCGCACAATTGAGATTGTTGACCATTTTAAATGTCTTGGCACAATTTTTTCCGAGAACATGACCTGGGATTACCATGTGGGATATGTCTTGCAAAAATTAGCTCACGTGACAGGTGTAATGGGTCGAACAAGGTATTTGCTTCCAAAAAAAAATTAAGCTTTTGCTATATCATTCACTTTTTAAATCTCGTTTAAACTATTGTCAATTGGTATATGGGGCACAACGACGGCTACTAATGTTGATGAAATATACATGCTTCAGAAAAAATGCATTAGACATATATTTAATGCTCATTTTGTGGCACCCACTAGACCCTTATTTTATAGTTCAGGAATAAGTAAGGTGCACCAGCTATACATTACAATCATACATTAAGCCGAAAATTCAGATCGGAAACTCTTAGGCACATAAAAAATCTACGCAGTCTAGCCAACCTCCGTGACAGGAATCTAAACTCCCCCCCCCCCCCCCCCCCCTTGTCATGGAGAAAAGTGGGAGGTTGATATAACACGGTTAAATGCCGGCAACCAGCGCTTATCTTATACTCTTCCAGCTCTTCTGAATCACTGTGACCTGAAAGGTTTTGGCTTATTCCACTGCTCATATATATATCACGACATCCATGAATTATTTGCAGAGATATAATACTTGATCTTCAAATCAATAGCACATTCAGTAACACGTTTTTCTCTGTCCCAAAACAAAACCCTTAGATATATATTTGCTTTTTTCAATTGTATGTAGGCACTTCTAGGGCGGTAATCTATATAGTGCATGATGTTGTAATCTATATAATGTCTTTTTGTATGCAGTGTATTATGTGCCTTATATTTTGTTTCTGGATGACAATCACGTTATCATTTTATGTTTTCTACACAGTGTAATAATTTCGTTTTCAAACTGCGGTTTATTTATGTATTAAAATCACAATTTCAATGTACGCCCTGTTGTAGCGCACTGCCCGTGAAGTGCCATATTGCAATGTTTACCGCGGTGCTGCTACCGCTCCGACTTTTTACTTTGTATTTTATTTTTCTGCTTTTTTTTTTATGGGGCTGTGAACTAGTCAAGCTGTTTTAAACACGGCTTTTTTTTACAGCCCTTTCTTTCTGTACGACAGAATGAAAAATAAACTTGATTTAATTTGATTTGATTTGATACCCCTTTAATTGTGAATATCGAGATTCCTTAACAATATCGTCAATACTCGGGATGATATTTAAGGAAGATTTATTTCGTTTACCCAGGAAACATAGAACCGTGCGTACGAAAGGAAGCACTGACTGCGTTACAAGTACATACCTGCCAACTCTCCCGAATTGTCCGGGAGACTCCCGAATTTTGACCTAATCTCCCGATTGTGCGAATGCTTCTTGAATCTCCCGAAAAGTGGCCGCCATAGCAGAGGCGTTTTTTTTTTATTTATTT
The DNA here is from genome assembly GCA_030522465.1 of Rhipicephalus appendiculatus. Lineage (NCBI taxonomy): Eukaryota > Metazoa > Arthropoda > Arachnida > Ixodida > Ixodidae > Rhipicephalus > Rhipicephalus appendiculatus. The sequence continues at coordinate 329,824 of JALIZH010030659.1, read as the reverse complement.
ATTTATTATTATTATTTTTTTTTTAATCACGCGCGCACGTCAGCCTTTCCTGCTGTGACAGTTGCGGTGCTGCGGAAGAGCACTCACCACTACACTTCTAGTTGATTGTAACCATACCGTAGAGTACCGCTAAGTATATTCTAGGCACTATAATACCGCACATCTGGGTGAAGGCCGGTGGCCGCGAGACGCGTTCGCCACCTTACCAAAAGAAGGCGAGGGAAAAGGTACAACTTTTGCGTCTGTCTGTGTTGGCCTCCGCATTTTGTACGTTAGTCCTTCGCCGCCTGCCTAGGCGTCAGTTGTGTTTGTTACGTGGTTGTGGGGGTTGCGTGTTGCCCCGAGTTCAGTTGGAAGGTCGATGGCGGTGTCAAAAGCAAAGAAGAAGTACTTGCAAGTATTTCTGGACTCATACACAGCTGAGTTTCCGTGCTTTGTGGCTTCGCGGAAAGGTGACAAGTACGAATTCTGTACCACGTACGCCTGTGATGTAAGCTTTTCGCACGGCGGCAAGGCCGATGTAAAGGTGCACATTGCTTCACAGAAGCATCAGAACTACGTTCGTGATGCGGAAGGGCAGGGCAACATCGGAAGTTTCTTCCAAAAGAACTGCGAAGACAGTGCGATCCGTGCAGAATGCCTCTTCACGGGACCGTTGTTTCGGAAAATGTTCCTGAAGTGCGAGGATGCGAAGCGGTACGGGTGCGGACGTACGAAAACAACTGCCATCGTCGGGGTATTGGCTGCAGATGCCGAAAAAACAATGGTAGAGACCTTGAAACGCTGTGCTTTCGCAATCGCAGCGGACGGAAGCAACGACAGCTGGTCGCGAATGTCTGTCTTAGTAACTTCCGATAAGCAAAAGAGATCCCCCCCCCCCCCCTCTCTGTACGGTCTCCCGAATTTTTAAGCTGCGAAGTTGGCAGGTATGCAAGTATTTTAGAATAACTTATTGTTGGGAGAGTTGCTGCATGCCTCTGGTGGGAATCAGTGCGCATACATTCGTACGAACACAGGAAAAAAAACGAAGTCGGCGGAAAGAGCGCACTTCAAACCTACCGCTTTCGAGGAAGAGCGGGAGGATTCAAAGCTACGCACTCTAGTTGTCATAGCATGAAATGCAGCGGCAGCGCTTGCAGAAAGCAGCAGCGCTTTCACGGATTGGAAGGTGGGCAGTTCCTAGTTTTCGGAACAGACCATATTTTAAATAAAAACTTTAGCAGCAGCAATAACAATAACGATGTGGAATTGACTGACGTTTGAAAAGCCGGTTCCTGAGCAATGAGTTTCCAACCACGGTGCTAGCAGACGATCAGCCGTTGGCCCGGTTTGAGTGGACACCGGTAGCCTCAGTTTGAAATTACGCCACAGCCCAGACAACGCATACACATCCTAAGGATCATCAATTGATGACACTGAAGGGATGTCAAGGAAATCCGAGGGATGTGCTCTCAATAAGCAGCACAAATCCAAAAGACCTCCCAAGTGAAACGCTGACAGATGTCTCATGAAGGTCCAAGCAGGACCTTTTTGGGATTTCATCAAGGTGCACGACGGACCTTACATCCCAGGCTTGGGCCCTAAAATGGATGTTATTAGCAGTGCACGTTCAAGGCACAATGGTGGCTTTTGCATGCGAATGAATGAGGACGTGTAAAACTTCGCAACTTTTGTTTTATTGTAACATTGATATATTAGCGAGGCTTTGAACTTTCGACAGGTCCTCTGTCCCTCCACATGGTGAGCCTTGCTTTGCTTTGCATTTTAGACAGGTCCTGGGTTGTGACAAACCCTCCTCTATTCCTCGGCATGATCATCAGGCATCTATTGGAAAGACAGAATCCAACATGCGTTACTCCAGGAAGCAAAACCAGACCACTTTGAGCAGTCCCATTTTAAATTGGCAGGGAAATAAGCGCATTAACGTACCAGCATGTCAAAAAGCACACTGCTACATTGGTGCGTAAATACAGCCATACTGCTAATGAAACATTCACTGCAGCTATTCACAATACTATAATAATCAATATGCAGATATTGCAACAATTATTCTATACCATAATTATAACTATGTTCCATAAAAAATGGTTAGGTGAGAAGTTGGCTGCTATATAACAGTATGAACAAAATTAGAACTGTCAAACACCACCATATAGAAATGCAGAACCGTACGTACATAAAACAAGAGGCATCCAACACTACAGTAGAACCCCTTTATAAGAGGCACTGATGTAAGAGACAATTGGGTATAAGAGACCAGTGTGCCTACATTGAAATGGGGTTGAGAAGAAAATGCATACGAGGTACCCTGCTTATAAGAGACACCTCATATAACGGACAAGAATTGCTGCCGAGTGCATGGCTCTTATAAAGGGGTTCAACTGTATAACCCTTTACGGCCTGACCCGCACAAACACGTGGATCAATAAAGACGCTGACTGAACGGCACCTGTTTCAGTTTCGGTTTCATAGCTCTGTGCCGCTGAAGTCAATGTTTACGGGAATATATCTGCTTCAGTAGTTCAATAATTTCGACACCAGAGGGCGAGTAATCTTCCACGAAAAATGCCGTATGAGCACGTGCGCCGACAACAGCTACCTCAGACGTGTAAATCAACGCTCCTTCTTTAATACATTTTTTTTGGGAGGGTATGCATATGAAAGGAATATTAAGGCTTAGAAAAACATGCTTCGCTAAAAAATTTATGCGTTCTTACCACACACTCTGTGTACTCACGCGTGAAAAAGTCACCCGCACGTTTGTGCAGGCTGGGCTTTAGTCCTCGTCAAGTGCAAGGCAAAGCGGCGCAGGTTGGCTCGTTTGCGCGCGGTTGCGCCTGCGCATTGTTTTTTTATTGCGAACAGCTTTCTTGGCATCTAATTGGCACTTTTTTGGTTAGTGTTTCCTGATGTTTTCTTATATCTAAAGTTAGCGACGCAAAATGATGTGCGTGAATTGTGATTATCATTTACACATAAAATATTAATTTTGTGAATGTGTTGTGCCAACATGCATTATATTTCAAAGAATTAGATTTTACATTGCCTATCATATAGAGTTTCAGTATCGCCAGCGAAATTCTAAGAATAATAAATAACATTGAGGGTTAAAATTGCTAAAATTATCTAACTTAGGGAAGCAGCTTCTGTGACCGCTGAATTTCTTTTTTTTTGTTCACATGCCAAACGAGAGAATGAAGAAGACATAGAAGAGATATTGAGCCTCCTGTAGAATTGGGTAGGGACCACGTTGACGAATTGACAGAGATTCATATTCGTGGTTCGAGTCAACTTAGTGATGAAAACTGGAGTATGGAAAGCGAGTTTTTGAGCAGTCGCCTCCGTAATAACTGGGTCAGGTGACCACTCACCCTATCCTGCCAGTTTCAGTAAAATTGATGTCTCTTGGAAGAAGACACATTCGGCTGCAAAGCCTCACCTGCTTGGAAATGGTGAGACAGCCGACGTTCTTGTTGTCAAGATTCCTTTGCCGACTTTCTCACACTAATTTAATGCAACGATCTTTCAAGTTTCTGCTGACAAAACAGCAGTGTGCCCTAGTTGTAGACATAGAACAACTTTGCAAGTAACTATGCAAAAGATCACGCAACTTTAGGTATGGGCCTGATCATGGGCTGCATCCGATCTCTGAGTAACTTTGCTCGTCACCAGGCGCCCAAGAATTGAAAGCGGAAAGAAAAATGTGTCACAAGATCAATGCTTCGGCAACTTTACTGGAGTGTAAAAGGCGCCCGGCATAGCCAAGCGATTAGACTCAGCTATACGCACCACTGGCGATCACTATACAGCTTGACATCTGCACATCACTGCAGGCTGTCAAGTGTAGCTTCCTGTTCAAGGACGCATTGTATGAAGTGAAACTTATACCTGCGCCTCACAAGTGACACACAATACTTTAAAATGTTGCGTTCGCAGCGCTGACCACGCATTTTTTGCTTTGTCTTAGCCGTTATGAGTGTATTCCTCGCTGCAGTGAATAACATGAATAAACAGACCCGCCCATATGTGCGGGTCTGTTTTCTGGGTCAAATACTCCAATTCCCAGGTGAAAATGTGTAACTGGGAATCCTACTGGTTTCAACTGGTATTAACTGGGATGACCTGGTCCCAGCTGGGAATTAACTGGTTCCTGTTGATTCCAGTTGCAACTGGTTCCAGTTAGCTAGGCTTGTGCGAATAGTGATTTTGGTCGAATAATTTCGAATCGAATTCGAATACTAGTATATATCACATATTGTAAAAAAAAATGGGCATATTCGTCACGACCTAACTAACCTGCACAATATTTTAAAAGTATTGAAAAGGCCTGTGCAAATGCCATTTTTTTTGCTTCAAAGGAAGTGGAAAGAACTTTGAATAGTAGCAGGATCTGACTTTCGGTAGAATGCAAGTGACAACCTGTAAAATATATTGTTTTAAAATTTACTGTACTTAGAGCATATAAGCCGGTACAACAAGCTTTTAAATTTAAAAAATGAATCGATGTGAGGGTAATATGTTCATTTAACCCTGAACTGGGGCTTCGCGGCAGTGCGAATTTCCCCTGGATATGCGTTTTCACAGCTTAGCGCCACTTCACTGCAGTGAAACCACCTTTACAAGGGGTTACATGCGAACTAATATACATCTAGATAGGTGCTTTTACGGCTTAGCACCCCTCCACTGCAGTGGAACCACCTTTACAGGGGGTTACATGCATCTATTCGTTTGTTTCGAATACTTTGAAACCTTTACAGGGGGGTTACATGCATCTATTCGTTTGTTTCGAATACTTCGAAAATTTCAAGAATGTAAATTCAAATCGAAGCAAATTCGAATACTGCAATATTCGTTCGAATATTCGAAGCATTCGAATATTCGCACAAGCCTACAGTTAGCAGCTGGTACCAGTTACAACTCAACTGTTCCCAGTTGGTTCCATTTGCAACTGGTTCCAGTTAGCAGCTGGTCCCAGTTACAGCTCAACTGGCCCATGACCAGTTGAACTGGAAGCAGCTGGTCCCAGTTGGAAACCATAACCAGTTAAATTGGAAGCAAGTGGTCCCAGTTGCGCCCTAACTGGAAATGCTACCAGTTGTGCTGGTTACGATTCTTCACAGTGAAAGAAGAAAAAAAATTGAACTAGAACGTATGCAACGTAGGATTGCTGTACTTGAGCGAATGGATTTTATCCAAGAGTTTTCTGTGTCCTACTCACGGAAGGGTACCGAATCACTGGCCCAGTAATATTGTAAGGGGCTGGTATTAAAACAGATGACAATGAGAAATCAAGAAAATGGTGTCTCGTGGTTTGCAAATGAATGATCTTGTTCGGACCAGCTGTCTAGTAACGTTGGTTCGGACGTCATCCTCTTCGCGTTGTTTTAACCCCATATTATAATAATATAAACAGTCTTCTGACCTGATATGTATTTCTTTTAAATCATATTATCGTGGATTATTCCGTTGAGCAAGTGCGCAACGCAATGCACTCAGACGTACGCTTGTTTTAACATCAGTACATTCAACTAATATTAAAAAGCTGTTGTCAATCTTTTACGTCCGGCGCGGCCCGATTGACGTCGGAGTGTTAATATTGTTGTTGTCTCGCTGGGAGCATGCGTGCTTGATAGTGTTGTGTGCAGCAGAGCGATTACTTCCGTACAATGACGAAATATGGAGTAGAGCCGAGAGCTACAACAGCCGAGACTGCCGACATGCTGCCAACACAAACACACCCTCTCTACCACAACAGCCGTCACATTAGTTCCGCATCTCATACGCTCAAACATTGATTGAATCATAGAGAAAAGGCAAAAAACGCCAACCAAGAGTTTTTATTTTAGGAACCCGACGTTTGAAGCCTGACCGGCTTCTTCTTCAGGGGTGAGATGGCCCGAGACCCACGGCGCTTATATAACCTAACCTAACCTAACCTAACCTAACCTAACCTAAAAAACTCTTGGTTGGCGTTTTTGCCTTTTCTCTATAATCTATTTCCCAACCAGGCAGACTTCTGCCGAATGTTTACGTTTGATTGATTAAATCAGTAAAGTAATCAAACATAAAGACTATACATAAAATAAATTGAAATGAATTATTTCGTTCTAATTCCCAATATTTAATGCAAGAAATAGTCTGCATAACAAATACAGAAAATTTAAAAAGTCAGCGATGCTAGTTTCGTACCGCACATGTGGCCAGGGTTAGCCGCTAGCTACAGAACCGAGCGGTGGACGCGCTGCTGAGTTGTGCTGTTTTTGAAAAGGAACCTGGAGTCATGGGGTGCGTAAACTAGATTTCGTCGAATAAGTGTTCGACAGTTTCATCTCTGGAAGACCCTAGACTTCAGGCGAACGCCAAACAAGTGTTTTCGCCTGTGACAAGACGGATATATGGTTCCAATGTGTGCGGAATGCTGCGCTGCCTGCCTTGTCCGTGATGCAGCCATTTGAGGTAATTATATGACTTATGCTTCGAGTGCTAGTTCTTTAGTACCCTAGTGAAGACGTATAGATATAATGCGGCGCTGAATTTTTTTTAGTGCTGAGACGTTTGAACGTCGCATTGTAAACTAATGCTTTTGGGACTGTTCTGTAATATGTTTGCGTATGGGCTTGTTCGTAGTGCTTGCAAATTTGCTGCCATTTGTCTTGGAGCATCGCAGAAAACGAGTGGCGTGCAATACTTGTATATTGAACAGCATCCTAAATAACTGTGAAGTATACTTGTGCAAAGGTACGTAGCTCTGTTCGCGACAAGGAAAGCGCGAAATGGCCTGTATTTGCCCTGCAAGTGAATATTCCCGAACCTGTTGCACGTGTAGGCACATGAATTCAAGTAGAAATAAAGATGCTTTCACCTTACTGCCCATAGTATTCTTTTTCTTTTTTTTTTTTTTTTTTTTTTGCCGCTCAGGTAAGCAACTTTCATGAAATCGGATTAGATCGGGCATGATCTCTGCAGATTGTGTTTGTAGTGAAGGCTGGTCTGCTGTGTATGTTTATTAAATTGATATGTTTTCCTTGACATGCATGTAACATGTTACCTTTTATTTTGCAGCAACGCTCTCCATGGTCACGGGTGAATGGCACAGATGCATCGACTACATAAAAGCCGAGCAGAGCAAAGCTTTGCACTGAATGTGCAATCACAGTCCTGTTTCAAGTCAGCTATACAGCAACAATTGCCTATAGGGCGTTGTAATGTATTTTTTGTAATACTAATAAATCATGATAATCTTCTACACTTAACATGGAATCCTTTGGAGTGTTTGATGTGCCTAGAATGATCATTATTTGAACGTTAAAGATTATTTGAGCTAGCTAGAGTGCGTGTTCATTTGGGCAAAACGGGAATGGGGCCTGTTCCCAACTGGGAATATTTTCCCAACTATAGTCCCAGTAGCCAACTGGGAATGCATTGGCAACTGGTCCCAGTAGCCAACTGGGAATGCATTGGCAAGTGGTCCCAGTTGCCAACTGGGAATGCATTCCCAAGTGGTACGAGTTACCAACTGGGAGTGTGTTCCTTAAACCATTTGAACTGGAACCAGTCGAAACGAGATGGATTCCCAGTTACAAATTTTCACTAGGGTTTTTACAGTTTAACCTTTGAAAACTTAATTACAATAGAGCAAACATTAATAATTTTTGAGCAAGTTAGCAATTTTTCTATTATATTTTTCTTGGGCAGGAAAGGGATAATGTGCATCGGTAAGAGAGATTGTTGTCAAATTTATTGTCAAGCTAAAAAGCTTTTGCTAGTTATTCGCACTTGAAAAGGCATCTGTTTAAGAAAGTGCACTCACTTCGAAGCACTTCTCAGCCTCCATCTTCTTCTGCAAGGCAGCTGCCCTCTCTGCAGCATGTCTAAACTGTGACATTGCTGACTTCTCCATTTCTTTTATTGTAACGGCCACTTGGGTAGACACCTGCTTGTCTGTTATGGTGGCTGCAAGTAGAAAAAAAGGCAAGGAAATTTATTAGTATTATACAGTAACAAAAACAGATATATTACAAGGGCACCAAATAAAGGTGGAGGGGTCAACACTACACCACTAGACATGTAGTTCTGAGTGACACCCTAAGCGCTTGAGCTTCCAAACAAGAAATATTGTCCCAAACTAATCTAATGCCCAATGCCTACATATGCATATATAGTTTGCTTGAGTTTAGTTTATTACTTCGGTGTTATGTGTCGAATTGTATAAAGGCAAGCAGAATTTAGAAACTCGGGATAATTTCAAATACATGGATTTCGTTCACATGCTGTTAAACACAAGTGCAACAGTCTTCTTCATTTTCACCCCTAGTGAAACGCTTCTGGCATGACAGGGAATCAAACCTCGATAGTTGTTTCAGCACAGCAAAGTGACAGCTTAACCCTCTATTGCATGGCGTACCATATTTGGCACAAACCGATTAACATTTTTTATAGCGGGTGCAAGAGGACCAGTGGAGAATGTGACACAGTTAGAGTAATCCTTATGGGCCTAGTGCGCTGCAGTTTTGACTGAACAAGTGGCGCCGCTCTGCGGCGCGGCGCGCTACTAATCAGTCGCTACTGTGAGCGGGTGCGTACGGGCGGAACAATAGTGGCTCGAAGGGACAAAGCTTATTCGCGGTCAAACAGGAGTTTTGCATGTATGGCTGTCATGGCACCTATAGGAATGCTGCAGGTAAGCTGCCAAAAAATAAAATTGTATGGATTTGCTTGGAAGGCTCACGAGAATGAGCAATGAGAGCGTTGGATAAGGGCGGTGCGACGTGCGAAATAAAACAGACGCTCGTCATTTTTAGCACTTTTTTTGCTATTATTGCGCATTCTTGCTCGTCGTGGTCATAGACATTGCTTGTTTTAGCCTAAATGGAGGCCTTCGACAGCTTGTGAAGCATCTAACCCACGTATGCAGTGCCCACTTCTTGGGCAACGAGAGAAGCTCGACAGCCCGGCACTCTGCCTATCTGTTCCGACATTTTTGCCTGCGTACTATAGGAAATGCGATGGCGCGACCCTGCGACGAAGCGTTAAAAATCATCTTATCTAGAAGGGAACACGCCGATGGCGAGAGCCAGGCGCATGATAGGTCTGTGCTGGATGCGTGCTCGCACTTGTTAACAAATACAGCGAAGGCGGTCGCCTGCTTGCACCATCCTCGGCAACCAGCCTTGCATGTGCAGCTGGCTCCCGCAATGTATAAATGGTTCTATAGACAACTAGGAAAATGTGTAGAAAACGGAACGACGGGATTAACGAAGGAAGGAAGAGGAAAAGGAAGGAAAGGCAGGAAGGTCAACCAGACCCGCGTCCGTTTTGTGAAAAGCGAGAGGAACGGAATGAACGAACCTTTTTCTTACTTAGCCCGAACACCAACTACCAACAAACGCCTGTTGAATAGGAGAACGGATGCAAAACTCAAAGGGAACTCGTAGCGTAACAGATGAAAGGAATGCTTTTAATTAAACGTAAATAATACAAGCTCTTGATTAAGCTTTGATAGCCAAGCTGAATGCCGATTGCAGTGGACGCTCTTTATCTGAGCGACACACTTGCCAACGACGTCGGAAGGCCCCTTTGCAGACAGTTTCCGTCATAGCGCCGTAAACATGGTTGCTGGCGTAAAGATCATCGCCGTGAAGAAGACAGCTTTCATTTTAAATATCTTTCTACATGTTCAGTCGTGCAGAATCCACGCAATAACGCGCACTGCTCGTTTCGAAATGTCGATGTTCTGCTCTCACAGAGCGGAGTTGGCAGCGGCGCCCGCGCCCGCAACATGTCACGACGGGTTCACGCGCGCGGCCGCTACTGGCAGCACTGATCGTGCAAGCGCCGCAGCGCCACCATACCAGCTGTCGAGGCCTATAGTTGCGTGCACTAAATATAAAAAAAGCGCTGCCATCCCAAGACAAGTATAAAATCTAGACATGAAATAGATTTCCCAGTGCACATGCAAGCTCTGATCACGAACAACAGTGACTGCTATATTTTTCTTGCAACCCTTTTCTCTTTGCAGAAGCAAGAAAAAATTATTTTGGCATATCTCGTAGCTTTGAAAACTCATGCTCATTAAGGCTGTTCTCAATTCCGTTTCCCACTACAGTATAAAGTCGGAAATCGGTATGTGCCATATTTGGCACAGTATGCATGTGAGTGATGAAATGTGCAATATGATGCCATCTATGTTTTGTTGCACAATGCAAATACAAACAAAAAGAAAGCCTCTGAGATCCTGCAGCACAGCTCTGTTTTGCCAGATTTCAGTTGTGGTGGTAGGTTTTGAGATGCTTCACGAAAGTCTAGAGTGCCAGCAACAGTACCAGGCAATTTTTTGTTACATTATTGGCGTGGGTGCATGAAAAAATTATGTGAGGTCTAACCAGTGCACGGCGATATTTAGCTTTTAGAATTTGTCGGCAACTGACGCTCACAACCACAAGTAAGTGGTTGGTAATTTCAGGCAGGAAAGTATAGCAAGGTGGCACCATGCGAACAGGCAATTGTAAGCGGCCATCTTGCACGTAGATGTCGGCTGTCAGATGCACTAACCAAAATGTTCAATTATGCATGAACACAGGAAGCAATTGCTTTGCTTTATTCCACAAATCACGCTAAAAAGACCGCAATCAGTGAGATTTTGTTTTTCAGCCGTGGCAGCAATTTTGCTCGCCCACTCGCATAGTGTGCCATATTTGGCACAAACCTTTATCTTTATTAATACAATCACAATAAATCTGAAATTTTTTGTACATGTTCTTCTTCATGTAATTAATTATAAAAAAAATGATCAATTAATTTTTCAAATGATTTTCTCATAATTCATGCAATAGAGGGTTAACTGTTAAGGTAGCACACTAAGCATTTGGGTCACATGCCACGTTAGAGGTCATGGCAGATGTGTGCCTATTGTAGTGCCATGCGAAATGTTTGTGCGAAGAGCATTGCGCTGAGAATGATCACAAGGTAAATCAAAATGCCCTACAGGTGTCCATTACAGCACCCCTCATGATAAATTGGCTCTGGAGTCAAGATGACAAATGACAAATTGTTCAAAATGGGAAAAAAAACTCTTTAAAAGCTGTTTAACTTTTTGTACCAGGGAAGTTCTTACAGAATACATGTGAAGATAACTACAAGTGTTATCACGGTAATATTTTACTATGATCACTTGATCTTCGCTGCAGTGTTGTGGGCATAAGCTCACAGTTAATGTTGCAATCAATACACTACTAAAATAAAGGACATTTATGTATTCAAGCTCATACATGATCAATAGCCATAGGAAATTCTTGCAAATAGCAACACGCTACTACACATCTCATGAACAATGGTTTTTATTAAATAGTAGTTTAAATTACTGTTTTGAAAGCATTGTCTTGCAGTTATACATAAATTCAACTTACTGCACATCAGCTTGCAGATGTTTGTGTCCACAAACTTTTTTCTTGCCTTTGGCCCCAAACCAATCAAACTCTGTAGCCACTGCTGGTGCAAAGATGGTGCGAAGAATTCGTGAGGTTTTCTCTTTGGTTGTGTCGCCTCCTTGTATTGCAATGTGATCCCTCTAGAAACAACAAAAATGAAATCAGTATGCCACAAATGATGTCAAGTTATAATAGCCCCCCCCCCCCCCCCCCCACCCCTTTGTCCCTGTGAATAGCAAAAAGAAAGGAATAGGTGATCAATTATTATCCAACAGCGATGAAATTTTTCATTATTAAAATTTGTGGACACGACGCTTTTTTTTTGGAAGAACCTAGTGGTCAAAGACTCTAGAATGTAAAACCTTCTTTCAGGACTTGCTTCAGTTCATGCACAAATTTTCTAAGAAAGACATTTGCATGTGAAGCCTTGGACTGCCCATAGTACACACCAACAGGAAAAGGCTCAGAGGCTTCAACATTTGCTACTTTGCAAAGTATTGGCCAGAATTGGTCTTGAGTACTTTTGGTTAAGGGCAGCCCGCCTAAATTTATTTGCCGTACTATGGGGTCGGGCTCATAAGGCAACAATACCAGGGATGCGTGAAGCCCTTCCTTGAGGCCAAAATGGCAATACTGTCCTGGCTCCATTTGTTCTACGAGCGCCACCCTTGGTGTAGACAGCATGTGCCCTAGCAGATGATGGCAGTTCCGAAAAACAATGGTGTGAGCGTAGGATACCCAATAGCCCAGTCAGTGCAGTATGAGGAATGCGTTCCTTTAAAGGGACCGACAACTGATATTTCTCGACCCATTTTTTTACGGCGCGACAGAAAGCTCAATCTTCGTAGTGTTTGTAGCTGCAGTAGTTAGTCCCAAAAGCACGTAGTTATTTTACAAGCAGTATTTTTCGATCTGAAAGGCTCTAGACACACATGTACCTTTCCTCCAGCAACGCTGAGAATTGATAGCGATGCCGCCAGCCCTTCTCGCGATCTGTGAAAGTTGTCGTCGTTCTGCTTTCGCAGGAGTTCCTGTAACTGTGCTTAACCACCTTTATTTAGAGCTTTTCAACTATTTTTGAAAATAACAACCTGCTACAATGAGATGATGTGGCATTATCCACCTTCCCTGTATTCCTGCGCCCAAGGTTGCCTGCGCCTGTGTCATGGGTGGTTTGTACCGGCGCCGTTACTCTCTCGATACACGAGCCAAGCCAAGTCACCGAAAACGTCACTACGCATATGCACGGCCGCGCCGAGTAGCAGTGCGCGTCATTTCTGAGACGAAGCGTGGTTAGCAAAATTATGTCGCTCAAAAATTTCAGCGACCTGCAAACTGCGTGCACGGTTGCATGAGCACACTGAAAAGTTGCTCAAGACGCGCTGACGAGCATGGTATCATTACGTCACGCGAAGGCAGCGCCGCTTTAATGCATACTACTAACGCAGGCCTATGTATATATTTTTATGGAATAATATCTTTTAATATAAAGAAACGAACAATATTTCAGTACCAACAAAAAGATCCTCAACCGTCTACAGCAATCAACGGTCACGTGACAGGGTACATCGATTTGTTCATGTATTTGCCACCAGAGGCGCCAAAGGTTATTTTTCGCGTCTTTCGATGAAAAAATAAAAATATAAATCCAACTCTCTCGAAAAAAACAGGGTTGGTTTGAGTCAGTGCGACGCGCAATATTTCCATCAGTGGAGTAATCTCAGTTCATGTTCCGGGCAGTTGTCGGTCCCTTTAAGCTCCATTGCCGTAAGCGTTCCGCAAACGATGCATTTGAAGACTGCTCTTGAGGTCCAGCATTGCGCTCGGCATCTCCACACCATAATTGTGACGATTGCTGAACGTCGCATGAGAACTCTACGCTTTCAAAAGCGCTGTCATTAGCAGAGCTGCATTCACTGATATTACTGTAACTGAGCACTTCTGGCAACGCGTCAAGCGCGCGACACTACAGGACCTTGCCCACACGATGAATGTGAGGCCAAGGACGGCTCTTCATCGCTATTGGAGTCGGACAAGGGAAGCACTTCTGCTGAAGCTTCGCCGGGAGACGAAAATATGTGGCCTAAGTCGGTTTCTACCTTACGGCGGACGCGCCTGAATATCGTAGTCCGCGGCACGGAATCCATTGTGCAACACTGTACCACACTTCAACGGCGACACACACTGTATGTGTAAAAAATACTGAAGTACACCTATAACAAATATCATAACTGCACTTTAAGAAAATACATGCATAGACGTCGAAACAAAGTACAAAATAAATGGCCACTTACTGTCATTGTCGCACGACATCACTCCAAGTTCTTTATTTGTGGCCATGCCTTTCGATAAGCGCACGACTGCACCTTCAGCCTATCGAGCCCTGACATACAAGGAAAATACTGTATGTGAGATGTTGAAATATAACTTATATGTACGCTTGATAGAGAGCCAGCAAGTACTACTAAAGAGAAAATTAACTCGCAAACTCACCTTAGCAGCGATTCTGGTACTGAATGAGCGCGCGCGCCTAGTCAGATATGGTCTTCGGCTTGGACTCGCCTTGGCTGATTGTAGGCCGCTAAACCGAAACTAACCTTGACCAGGACAAACACACGCAGCTATCCCAGCCCACCACCGTGCCACGTTGTTTTTAATGCGGTGGTCCAAAATTTTACAGACGACGAGAATTTCGGACAAAAAAAAAAGTCAGAAGAAGCGTGCGTGCAGTGAGCGTGCATGCTCTTTGCGTACTACGCTCATAGGTACACTCGCTCTCTGAGGATTCTTTAGGGGCGAAGCTCCTTAGAGCATGGGCTAGTCCCGCGTCGTCGTCGTCGTCGTAGCCACCTCTAGTTCGTGGAGTGTACTAGTTCCGGCCGGCCACTTTCATGAAGTAGGGAAACAGCCACTATGCGAACCAGAACACTGTAGTACAATAAGGCCGTCAACCACCATCACAGTCATGAGAGTCATGGCAGAGAGCACAGAGTGGCTGCTTAGCAATGGCTAGGCAGGTGGTGGGTGCACGCAAAGAATAACGCGCTCTACCGGTGGTGTCTGTCGCCCACATTGACTCCATTCCTTGATCTTGCTTACGGCCGCTTTGTCCTTCCCGCGTCCCACGGCTTCTCTCCTACGCTCCCGCCCTTTCTCTCCTCTAGGAATCCTCTACTCTACGGAGCGGCGCCCGCGTACAAGAACGAACCGTTTGTGCTGGTGGGTGACTTCAACAGAAAACAGTTGACTCATACAACACATGGCATCGCGATATGGTCTCAGATGCATATCGTTCGACCACATGCAACCCACAACCATCCGAGGAACCTGCATCGATCTCGTCTTTGCAAACTTCCCACTACGACCCATCCAAGAACCCCTATCCCTCCACTTCACCGACCATAAAGCCGTTCTAATGAAGGGGGACCGGAAGCCACGTCTAGCTACCATTTACGAATAAATAAAATTTCTTGTATATGTACACGCAGTGTTTGTCACGTCTTTGATGATGTACTGGGCGAAGATTCACGGTTTACCGATGAACCTCCGGAGCTTCGCCCACTCATCATCATTCACTCCCTGGATATGCTGTGATTTTTTACCCTTTTTTTTGTGTGTGTGTGTGTGTGCTTGTTGCATGCTACAGCTGACTACGGGTCTCCTTGCAACAGAGTAGCAAAAGAAAAAAGAACGTGCTGAAGAGTCAAGCTGGTAATTATCAGTGACATAAACATGCGCGCATATGACCTTGTAAGCGTTAATGAAATGTCAGCATGCAAATTTAATTCGCCAATTAACATATCTGAAGTTACCATGCTAATGAGAATGTTACTTGTCGCGCACGAACTTAGTCCTGAGAACCACCAACTTAGGATGTGTTAGGGATCATCCCGATTAATATGCGCGCAGGACGTCCTGTGGTCATCGTAACTTGATGTGGGATGTCTGGGTATTTTTGGGATGTCCTTGGGATTTTGTGTGTAGTCTGGGAGGCTTGAGCCACTTGGCCGTTCAATTCTTATCTTACGTAAACTAGATGGGCGGTAAAGAAACAGCCGCAAATGCAAATCAAGTGCGACATCTCACTAATTTTCTGTAGGTGCCGGTAATATCAGAAACGAGTACCTTGGAAGCGCACTGCACGTTGTATAAATGGTGCGCGTTGCCTGCTGCAACCTCGTAGCTGCCACTCCGAAAGAGGGCCCGTGTAAAACGACTAAGTGGCACGACGAACAGCTCGATCGCTGTGTTTGTGGATCGCTCAGCGATTAGCAATACTCGAAGCCCCCCGCGCACTTCACACATGTATTAGGTGTTCGGCGCAACAGTTGTACTCAGGCTGCGTTTCTAATTGGACGTAATTTTTGGCAGGTATTAAAGCAATATGCTTGGACAGATGTAAATGCAAAGATGAAAGTTTGCAGGCACAACATTTATTACGGTTGTCCTGAAACAATAGTACTTCACAAATAAGTAGAAGCAGTCATCTAATGACCGACGCAGTTGCTAGATTATAAGTTATCAGCACTTAGCGTAAACGTACTTCGATATTTTCTTCACGTTCAAGCAATGCACCAACCGGCTGACTTCAATGCGATATGTTGCACATAGGTCAATCTCATCGCTCTGGTTGCGCAAAAATGACTCGTTACAAAAAAGAGCGATCATATCACAAGAAGTGTGTATCTCCTGTTTTTGGAGCACCTCATTTTCACAGTACCGTGATTTAGGTCACGTTAACGCTTTATAAACTAATCCTGCAGTTATCTACTTGGCTACAACCCGTGATCACACGGGAGCTTACTGCTCCTGCGAGAAGCTTTATGATAACCGTAAATGACACCATTGATTCCAGCCATGATTCCAGCAATGATTGAGCCATCGCCAGTCGTTCAGGATGGCATGCGCCGTTTCGACTGCGAAATCGTATAACTTGTCACCCACTTAATGAGGCTGGCTGCAGTCTCTAGGAGACAGAAATGGTGCCTCATGACACTACTCTGGCAGGCACCTTCAAACATAAGGGCGTTCGGCATCGAACAATAGAGGGAACGTAAAGAATTTAGCGCAGCCGTCTGTTACCATGCGGCGAGCAGACATCGCAAAAGGACCGGAAGTGACGTCAAGCAGAATGCGATCACAACTCTCAATACTTGTCATGAACTGTTTGTTAAGTCAACTACTTTTAGTTTAAAAATATTCAAAACTTTTCGGTACATATATAAAGCTTATAGCAGCTCGTACATTTCTGTTTTGTTGCCAACATATAGTGATCAACATACATAGTAGCCAGACTTTTGAAAAAAAAACCAGGATAAACAAGTTTTCCGGTTAATGTCTAATACAAATGTTTAAGTAACATTACTTGAGCTTACATTTTTTATGCGATAACGTTTAATAACTGTATGTTATTACGTTATGTGGCCAACACTTTGGACGTTCAATTATGCTGTTGCCAGATTTTCAGTCTCAATAAATGTTAATAATTTTTGGTTTGTAATAAAACTATGTTTTAAAATTGTTGACAGAATCATCAGTACTTCTTTATTATCAAAGTTTTTTATATCAATGCAATTCAAAATTATTAGAGCAGTGTTTGCGAACTTTTCCGTATTTGTGTGTACAGGGCTGCCAGACTTTTCTGTAAATAAATATGGTTGCATTATCGAAGATATTTATTGTGCTTTTTGTAAGGAAAAAAAAATTTCGTATTTCTTTGCTACTCAGAAAACTAAAGCGTGTACCTCGAGAACTTTTCTTGAAGTTTCACTAGAGGTGTGTTCGATTCCGGCGTGGTGCGCGGAACCGGTGCTGCAAAAGTTCAGGTGGTGCCGCTGCACTACAAACGCAGTGCAGATGGTGCAGGTGCAGCGCCATCGCGTCTTCTTTTTTCTCTTTTCAATCGAGGGCGCGGGTGCATCGCTCGTCTGCTCTGCCCGCCCGCAAGGCGTGTACGTCGTCTTTCATATGCGCCCGCATTGATCCGAAAACGCATAAATTCACTCACCAGCTCCTGCGTGAATATCCGCACTGCCGTCTGCCATTATCACGCGCCGTTCTCATCAACAGCGGGAAATAATTGGTATTGGACACCGTTTGCATCCACGATCAACGCCATGTTCAACCAAGCGTCAGCGAAACGTGTCGTCTGCTTCTAAGTTGCACCGCGACTGCACCACCTAACGAGCAGGTTCAGAAATTCTCTGCACCGCGGCTGCACCACTCCGGCACCACGCTGAAATCGAGGACCGCGGGGCACCGCACCAGAGAATCGAGGAATGTGGTATCGTGCACCGTGAACCGGTGCAGGAGGTGCAGGTGAATCGAATATACACTAGATGTCGTCTGCTGGCGCAGTTAAGTGGGCACGATGCACATGCCAGGTAATCTGTAGATGCTAAGATGATCTCTCGGCTATTCTTTAAGTTTAGAGTAACCTACAATGCTGTCTCAGAGCTTGTAGCGTTGCGTGATGTATAGTACAGTCTCCCGATTCACCGTCAAGGCCCGTTGAACGTTGACGAGCTTCGAATGACTCAAGCGCGTCCTTATAGTGTGTGTGTGTGTGGGGGGGGGGGGGGGGGGTGCCTTGTAGTTGACAGGACCGAAGCAGATGAGTCTTCGTTGCAAACAATCGCTATTGATTGTGCACCTTCAAAAACTTAGCGCCGCAATACGGGTTTGAGACGTTGGGGCGCTCCGTGCATATGCCCATGAGTGCGTGACTTACCGTTTTTGACTCGGAGGCGAGCTAGGGCGAACTTGAAAAATTGCGCAAACTTGCGTTAGTTTAGTAACCTCGTTTCCTTCTTTATTATGTTTAATTGATATTTCGAGAAGATATGGGCAATGAAAACGAGGTATAGCAAAAAAGCTTTGCCGATCATTTTGAGCAGGTGTCGAATGGAAGCGCCAACGAGGATAAGTGCTGCAACGCTAGCGTTCATAGTAAATCCAGATAATATATGGCAGTGTCAGTGGAGTAGTCAGGGGGGTTCAACCCCCGATATTGTTGCATTTTGTGTGTATATGTGCGCTCGCATGCAAACACACGCGCGAACATACATAGACGTTGGTCGGAGACACCCCCCCCCCCCTCCACAACACAAACACACACACACACACACACACACACTTCCCGAAAAAAAAAACAAAACATGGTTGGCAAGTTCAACACCCCTGATAGTGAAAGAAAGACCAGAGTTACGTGGCAGACGACAGCGTAGCAGACGACAAACGTGGATTCGTCGTGATACCGGCCGCAAGCGAGTACAACCGTGTCAGTATTCGTTGCGAAAATTGAGGCTATAATTAATTTTCTGCCTCGATACTGATGCATATGGCCGTATTTTTTCTTTTTTTTTTCTTGCAGCTGTAATTTTTTGTGTGCTAGTCTTCTGTTGCTTTGAACGATGTCATACATATAACTTCAGTAGCCACTTCAGTGCCGCGCCGACAGTTGACGGCATGACATTTAGCGGGGAATTTGAACTCAGTAAAACATTCACCGAATATCTTTTATCACGAATGCTGCTTGAAGCCGTGTGGTTCGCTCAAAGCGCGCCGAAATAGCGTGATTGTAGAAAAAAAATTGTTTACACATTGGTAATAAAAGTTTTTTCCATTCATTCATTCTAGAAAAACAAAGTCACAGTGTCGCCGCAAGGGCGAAGCAATGAATGCGTTAGCAAGAAACTGGAATGTCTCGCGAAGATCGACGAGCAGCTCGATACTTGCCGCTTCCCGCTGAAGCACGAAGGAGGACTCTCGAAAAGGACGCATAGGTATACAAAGGAGAAGTGTGAACTAACAACTATCACAGTTGTTACGCGCCTTCATGTTTGAGCAACGCACTGAAAGTGTCGACAACGCAAAACCCGAGTCCCGATCGCTCTTAGGTATTTCTTCTTTTAAAGTGCAGCGCGCGGAATGACCCCTCTGCGTCTCCTGAGGTAGCATATAAAGTAACTCTGGGTGTGGGCGGTGCTCTTTTCTTTTCTTTTTTTTTTTTTTTTCGTTCAACATTACGAGTGGGTACAGAAAAGGGCCCTTTTTCGTGCGCGTCTCAAGGGCAGTTTTCAAACTGAAAGAAAAATGTAGGAGTGTTGCGTGATAGAAAACACGCTCAAGCTCCTGCGAGATCTGCATTCCGCTAGCCGTAAATGATGTCTTTAAATAGCTTGCCGTTATTATTATGCCGGCGCATACATGGCGTGTGGCTGACTGGGAAATAAAGAAAAAAAAAAAATGGCGTGCGGCTGAGTGCTCTAACGCACCATGCTGCGGAGCGAGGGAAGATGTCAATCAATTACTGTTAATGCAGAACCCCCCACCCCCCCCTCCCCCCGCTTTATTTTTTTCGAAAACGTGCTGTGCATAGGCGTGCGCACGAAGGGGGGCAGGGGGGGCGGCCGCCCCCCCCTAGTCACCTCAAAAGGGGGGGCGCTAAGTCTGCCTCATACATTGACTTAATAGAGGGGGGGGGGGGGGGCAAAGTCTACCCCATACATTGACTTGATAGGGAGTGGGGCGCTGCGACGAACCTTCGCCCCCCCCTGAAGGGGAACCCTGCGCACGCCTATGGTGCTGTGGACGTCAGGGGCGTAGCCAGAACTTTTTATCGGGGGGGGGGGGGGGACACGGGGGGGGGGGGGGGACAGGGGGGCTCAAATAACTTAAGAGGGGGGTGGGGGGGGGGGGGGGCGCAAAATCTGCTCCTTACATTGACTTTACAGGGAGGCGGGGCGCTGCGATGAACCTTCGCCTTTCCCTGAAGGGGAACCCTGCGTGCGCTTATGTCAGCCATACTTCATGTACATTCGTGCGTGAGTTTATATGCCTGCGTCATGCAAAACTGAAAAATTTCGAGGGTAGTTGAACTCCCCCCTCCCCCCCGGCCCTGCTTCACCAGGTTACGCCAAACGCTCCTGTGAATCGATGAACGCGTGGAAGTGTGTTTTGGCTTGGTCGAGCTGCAGCGGAACAACGAGGAATGAGTGCTCCACCTAGGTATCCGATTAATTTTCTTCGCCTTGCTTATGATGCTGTGGCTTGCAACGACAGTGGCGTGGCTTGCACCAAGGCGGTGAAAAACGCAACCTCAAGAAAGAGTATTTCGCAGAGCGATATGTATACGTGCAAGAACCGCTCAACAGCGTTATACTAACCCTTACAACATTTATTCTGCGCGCAAATAAGTTCGTTATCGCCAGCTGCGACGACTATCCGCTGCCAAATATTCGGCGGGAAGCCATGTTCCATGGCGCTCGAAACAAGACGCCGTCCAATTACTTCGAAAGTTTTTAGGCATTGTTCGGTGTACTAAGAACAATGCGATGTCTAGTGTGTGGATGTCATTTCGACGGTGTGAGATTTCGTGTTTTTGAGACGTCGCGTGGTAGGCGATTTTCGCTCTTATAAAAAATTTTGACCAACAGCGAAGGACTAATCCCAAGAAAGATGTAGTATGGGAAATGATTTAATGACTGTCTTGTATGCATTACCTAACCGCGTGCATAAGCAGTCATTACGCGACGGGACATTTTCGCGCCTTTCGTTGCGTCGCGTTACGAACAGGCGCTGTGGGTATGACACAGATTTCGTCCAATCATGAACATCCAATGGATTCATGATACGGAGTAGAAACAAAACGGGCGCCTTTTGTTATACCAGCCCAGATCTCGTGAAAACAATCTGTGCTTCTGCCGCGTGACATGGGTGTGTTCAGATAAGAATATATATATATATATATATATATATATATATATATATATATATATATATATATATATATATATATATATATATATATATATATATATATATATATATATATATATATATATATATCCAACGTGTACACGTAAGATACATAATTTCATCATGCAAAGCAGTAAGCGATCACGAATCGGCCTATACCTGAAACATCGTAAAAACGGCTTAGGCAAACTATGCCGTAATCATGCCGTTAATTATTATTAAGACCATTACATTAATTATCAGAAGCCAAACACAACGCCCTAATACAGTCTTGCAGGCCATCGACTACATCATAATTCTGCCCCTTGCAGTGGCGTAGCCAGGGGGTGGCACACCGGGCACGTGCCCCCCCCCCCCCCCCCGAAATTTTTTTTCGCCATGGCATACAGAGCGAAAAATGACCATTTCAAGGAGGTGCCCCTCCCGAAATCAAGGTGGTGCCCCCCCCCCGAAAAAAAATTTCTGGCTACGCCCCTGGCCCCTTGGGAGTATGAAGGGGTTGTATAGAACCTGCCCTTTGATGGTCCAAGGGGGGAAGATATATATGTATACCGTTCCAGAATTTTAGCGCAATAGCCCTTTTTTACTTTCTATACAGCAGTATTACTAAAACAAGTGAAAAGCAGTTGTATGACATGCATTATTCGCTGCCGAAAAGACCCCGCTGGAATATTGCGCTGACGTGTTATGCAGTGAAGGTGAGGCAAAGGCAAGCTTCCTACTGCCTTGTGGTTGTTCAGGTGGAAAATATTTTTCTCCCTTAAAACAAAAACTACTCTTTTGAAAATTTCTGTTGTCTTACCAATAAAGCATACTATGCAACAATATATAAGCCATATTTTTACTTGGACCACTACATTGCGAAAATGAAGCCGCAATATGAGTAAAAATGCTATTTTTCTCAACTTTGTCGCAATATTCTGGCAGTGTTTGAGCTTCATTCGCTCCCGAAGTATTTTAATAATTTATTACAGGAACCTATAAAACACATAATGTCAATATAGTACTCGCAAAAAAATCTGTGATTTTTATAAAAAACGCTAAACATGCAGGATATTGCAATTTTTGGCTAAGGCCAAAAATAAAGAAAGTAAAAGCAAAAATGAATAAACTATCGTAGTCATGAAAGATTAGTGCCTTGAAATTAAGGAAAAAATTGTTCCGTAGTAATTGCTCAAACCAGTAAGATTATATAAATTATTAAGCGCGACACAGTTTCACTTGGGTGCCTAAAGTTTGAAGCGCCCTCTTGGCAACACAGAATTATTTTGCGAAATATAACGCCTCAATAACTACTTCTCACATTCAAATACACCTGCAAGATTTTTTTCAGCATGATCGGAGATGGTCGAAAATTTACCTGGTGCACTTGATATAGAATGACCCATATATATATATATATATATATATATATATATATATATATATATATATATATATATATATATATATATATATATATATACAGGGTGTTTCAAGAAATGTGTCCACTATTTTTAAAAAATCAGCAAAATGCGGTATTTGCTCGCTGTCTTCACATATGGTTTTTCTGTTGCGGCAGGCATCCTAACATGGTTGAAGACATGATTTGGGACAGTAATTAAGAAAGTTAAATTAATTAACTTTTTAATTAGTGGAGTTAGGTGGTTAAGCCCAATGGGAGAATTAAAGTCCTTCATGCGAAGAACCTATTTCAGCTTTGAGATTTCGAAAAAGCGGCCTCTATTAATTATTGTGGCGTAATGAAATTCAGGCAAGTTCGACGGCGAAACCGAAACCCAAGCATCGATGAGCGCGACAAGCAGACGACTAGAATGACGTCACTGTTCAAGACAACGGTTACAGAGGTGCAGTTCTACCCCGTTCGTTAACGTATGTGCGTCATGCGTGCTACTACTGCAAGCGCAGCCCACACACTCACACCAAGAAGTCGGTTGATGGTTGACATAATGACGTTCACTCATTGTGGACGTCTCAGACGAATGTGGCAGTTGCGCTCTTCCGCGTTTCGGTTTCGCCGCTGAATTTGGGAGAACTTCATTACTTCGCAATTATTCCTAGAGGCCGCTTTTCCGAAATCTCAAAGCTGAAATGGGTTCTTCGCATGAAGGACTTTAATTCTCCAATTGGACTTAACCACCTAACGCCACTAATTAAAAAGTTAATTAATTTAACTTTCTTAATTACTGTCACAAATCATGTCTTCAACCATATTAAGATGCCTGCCACTACAGAAAAAGCAATTGTCAAGACAGCGAGCAAATACCGCATTTTCCTGAGTTTTTAAAAATAGTGGACACATTTCTTGAAACACCCTGTATATATATATATATATATATATATATATATATATATATATATATATATATATATATATGTGTGTGTGTGTGTGTGTGTGTGTGTGTGTGTGTGTGTGTGTGTGTGTGCATAGGCGTGCGCACGAGGGGGGGGCAGAGGGGGCGGCCGCCCCCCCTAGTCACCTGAGAGAGGGGGGGGCGCAAATTCTGCCCCATACATTGACTTAATAGGAAGGGGGGGGGCGCTGCGATGAACCTTTGCCCCTCCCTGCCCCCCCCCTGAAGGGGAACCCTGCGCACGCCTATGTGTGTGTGTGTGTGTGTGTGTGTGTGTGTGTGTGTGTGTGTGTGTGTGTGTGTGTGTGTGTGTGTGTGTGTGTGTGTGTGTGTGCGTGTGTGTGTGGAGAGAGAGAGAGGTCTAGAAGGTCTTCCTCTATATTATAGATGTTCAAGTGAAGTGGACGAACGAACGAAAAACTGCTTTTTCGCCAACGTTGCGGCCGGGGACCGGCCTTGTATGCCCTGACGAAGGCCGGTCCCCGGCCGCAGCGTTGGCAATAAAGCATCCATCTTCGAGCGTGAAGCCTTACAATGCGGTGACGAACGAACGCAGCCGTATATCAACTAAAGAACGCTTGGAAGCGCTCGAGTAGCGGCGCGCGAGCGTGCGTCTGTTTCATATTTCGCGTGTTTCGCGCGCTTTTGATTTTCCTCAGAAAAAACAACCAGGCAGACATCAGCAAAAAATAAATGCGTGATTCTGGGATTATTTGAAGCGAGGTACAACATTACCGCTTCCAGCAAGAATGAAAAAGTTGGCTAATTAAAGGTAATTAATTGATTAGCGCTTAGTCATAAAAAAATACAGGTTGTATGTGCACACAGCTACCACTAATATACAACAGGTAGGACTTTCCTAGAGCACACGGTTTTTTTTTTTTTTAAATCTCGGTCCAAGTTATAGCTGGGACCCCCTGTACATTAAGAAAATGAGAGCCATAAAGTGTTTCGCTTACTTTTAGGCTTACCCATAGCCTGTGACTTTGACAAGTACCAAGACTCGTCAGGAAATTTGGAATTGTGTGATAATGGAGGTACATCAACTTTTTTAAAATCATCATAGTTAGATCATCAAACTCACATTGTAATGAGCTCAGGTGGATGCTCAAATGAAAAATGAAAAGAAAGAACATGTCGCAGAACCATCTTTGGGAGATGTCAAAGTGATATGCCTAGAATTGTGTTCAAGCGGCATCGGTCCGACGTCTTTTTCTTCTTGCCAGCGTTCGTCAGCGCCAACCGAAACACGAATTTGGCATTGAATTCCTGTAAAATCTAAATTTTTCTTATGTATACAATCATCCATATGCATGGAGAGAGGGCTTTTACTGCACCACCCTGACATTCAACGAAGCCTTCATAGAAAGTGGTATCCTTTTACAATTAGTATTGCAACGTCACCGGGGGAACAACGCGCGTTTGACATACGTTTTTACTTCATGTACATTCGTCGCAGGATCACGATCTCTGCCCTGCAGGAAGCATTACATGCGGCTCGTAGCCTGGGCGAGTGTGCCTCATAGTCCTCACTGCAAACGGCCATCAGCAAAAACGCGAAACTCAGGTAGGTATTTAAGTGTATTCTGAGACAAATAAAGAATTTATCAGTTGAAGCACATGTTTGACCATTCCTTCGGCGCCTTCTCCCTCGGTGCAGTGACCAAGTGACCAGGTAAGCTGCATGGCCACTATGCTTCCTTTATTTTGACGTCCTCAATATTTTGTTGCCTTCGAAGTTGCCCAGTAAGGCGCCAGGACAGCGGTTGCGCGGTTATAGCACTTAACGTTAGGTTTCAGCATTTTCTGTTGTTACTACAGCGAAAGCATTAAAACACTCATGAGAAGGGTCCCTCGGCGAAAAACCCGGCGTGTAGTTCGAAAAGTCGCAAGACCACCCGAGCGCCTTGTGGATCGAGGCGCCCGAGCTGCGAGTTCGCGTGATATAAAGTGCCCGAAAAGATCCATACGGTATGGCTGTCGCCGTCGAATCGTCTTAGAGGCATAAGAGACCCTGTGAGTTTTCTTGGTTTTTTTTTTTTTTTCGAATTTTGGCGTGCTCTTTTTTTTTCATTTACATACATTTTTTTTTTGTCTATAAGAAGTTACACCGATTTTCAATTAAATTTTCGCGTCAGGCCCTCCGCCCGCAGTACAGTGTGTCCCAGCAACTCGGGCCAAGCTAGTTTGAAAATTTACAAGTTAAACGAAGACGCGACCAACGGCGTTTTGTTAATGGTGTTCAATGCATACTGCTAAATGCGTTGTTGCAAACACTTAGTTCATTCGTGAACATTGGTTGCCTAAATAATTATTTACTTCCATAATTACGGAAATTCGGTCGTCGCCATCGGCCATACCATGCTGAATGCGCCGGTTCTCGTCCGATCTCCGAAGCTAAGTAGCATTGGGCTCGGTCAGTACTTGTGAGGGACACCATCCTGAGAACACAGAGTGCTGATGGCACCTCTTCTTTCACCCGCCACGGTGGTCTCGTAGTTATGGTGCTAGACCGCTGACCCGTAGGTCGCGGGATCGAATCCCGGCCGCGGCGGTCGCATTTTCGATGGAGGCGAAAATTTGAGGCCCGTGTACTTAGATTTAGGTGCACGTTAAAGAACTCCAGGTTGTCGAAATTTTCGGAGCCCTCCACTAGCTACGGCGTCCCTCATAATCATATCGTGGTTTTGGGTCGTTAAAGCCCAGCAATTATTATAATAATTAATTCTGCGTCGTACTCGAAAACATCACGCTAAAAAAATTTCCTGCCCGATACATCATTCTAAATTACTCTTCCTGCGTTTCACATTTGTTGCGCTAAAGGCGAAGAAAGATGCGAAGCGAGCGAGCGCTGTCGTGCGTGCGAGAGCGTCGTCACGTCGTCATCGCTGTGGATAAAGCTGTAAATGAAGCAGTTGTCCGCGACTAGTCTAAGCTTAGCATTTATGTCGGTCGGCAAGTCACTGCTGTAAATAAGGAACTAAAGAGGGGGGCGAGCACACTGTTGGGCACATTCCCAGGATTTGGAGACATTCGTACGTGGCGCCATCTCTCGGCGGCAGCAACCGCGTCCTGCCATAACTGAATGGGAAAGAGGCGAAAAAAATCATATCTTTTGAAATAAGCTAGTTATCAAAAACGACTCCGGGATCTATACAGCAGAGGCCTACTGGAACACTGTGGCGAAATTTCAGTATCGCACTACAAAACCTGTGGCTTCCCGAGACAATTGAACACCCCCCATTGGAAATACATGGGACCCATTGTTAAATATTAAACACTCTGGGAAGCCACGCGGTTTGTAGTGCGACACTGTAATTTTGACAGAATGTTTAATTAAGTCTCTGCTTTGCAGAACCGGGAGTCGTTTTTGATAACTAGCTTTTTTCATGAGATATGATTTTTTTCGCCTACTCCCCATTCAGTTACGGCAGGCCGCCGCTGTCACCGACAAGAGAGGGCGCTACGTGCAAATGTCCCCAAATCCTGGTCATGGAAACTGGCAGTGCTCGGTAAAGAGTAGATAACCGAGGTGAACTGCATACGGCCGGTTTTGCCAGACCCGTGTGCTCAGATTTAGGCGCACGTTAAAGAACCCCAGGTGGTCGAAATTAATCCGGAGTACTCCAAAACGGAAAGTCTCATACCGTAATTTTGGCTCGTAAATGCCCAGCAATTATTATTAGTTTTGCCTGTACGTGATCGAGACTTGTAGAATACCAACATCCGAAAGTTTTAAAAGGGAGCGATTATAAGTAATGCGTGCCTAATTGTGAAACGAACTCGGCGTTCTTCTGGGCCCGCCGCGGTGGTGTAGCGGTTACGGGGCTCGGCTGCTGACCCGAAGGTCGCGGGTTCAATCCCCACCGCGGCGGTCGCATTTCGATGGAGGCGATATGCTAGAGGCCAGAGTACTGTGCGATGTTAGTGCACGTTTAAGAACACAAGATCGTCCGCCGCGGTGGTATAGCGGTTAGGGTGATCGGCTGCTGACCCGAAGGTCGCGGGTTCGATCCCGGCCGCGGCGGTCGCATTTCGATGGAGGCGAAATGCTGGAGGCCCGTGTACTGTGCGATGTCGGTGCACGTTAAAGAACACCAGATGGTCGAGATTTCCGTAGCCCTCCACTACGGCGTCTCTCATAATCATATCGTGGTTTTGGGACGTTAAACCCCAGATATTATTAAGAACACAAGATGGTCTAAACTTCTGGAGCCCCACTACGGCGGCCTCCCTCATAATCATATCGTGGTTTTGAGACGTAAAACCCCGGATATTATTTTTATTAGCGCTTGTCTGGCCAACACCACCTAGGAATCGAGGCCCGTAACGATCAGTTATCGGCGACAAGAGGTGTGGCCACCGCTGATTATATATTCGCTTGCGCCCTGCTCATGCCTTCTCTTTGCGCGCCGCATCAATCGTTCAATATATAGAAGGAGCAAGCGCCTGGTCGCATGGTATTTTTAGGCATGAGCGCGTGCTCACCCAATAAAGACACGCAGTGCGGGTGTATGAAGCTTGGTGATAAAAGTTAGCGCAGCGCTCAGAATGGGGTCAGCGCGGCTCATTTGTTACGGCAGATGACGTCACCAGCAAAGCTGTCAAGGTTCCAAGCCGCACACGTACCGTGGTGAGGAGCGGATGCATACAGAAATGCCGGACGCCGAAGCCATGCGTTCAGCGTCCGACACAATAGGGTTTTCGAAGAGGGGCCCCAAACGTTTTCGGGCCTCAAAGAAATAGCGTCGAGGGCAGTGCGCATGAGCGAGACCGAGACAACGTTCGGGATTTGAGTCGGGGACGCTATTACTCGAATTTAGCGGGAGCCCCAAAGCCTGCCCTAAAAGATTTGCGTCAAACATATGACGGCACCCACTGAAGCGAGGGCTCCAGGCAGACTAGAGCGACCTAGAGTAGGGGGAGTGTACAAAGCACCGCAGACCCTATTCGAAAAGTCTTGGCTCCTGCTTGACCCAAAGCGAGCACACGCAAAGGGCTTTGGGGCCCCTATTCGAAAACTCCTTAATTACTCGGCGAACGGAGAGGCGCGTTGTGCGGTCGGTGTCTGGAAAGAACAGGTGGTACTTCATTTCTGTGAAGAAGTATGGACAGAGCGGGAACAATTACACAAGTTTATTCGACTTTTTTTTTTTTTTTTTAATGGCGCAAAAGCAGCTGAGGCTATGCTGCGCCAGACACAAGGTGTTAGGTAATGAATGAATGATAAAACTGATGCAGTTTTAAAGTTTATTTAAAAAGCCACATTTTCTTAATCAATAGGATCATCAGTGTCTGTCTCGTGGATTGTCGAATGAATATCCACTGTATTTTCCCGCCATTTTATTCAAGTTATACATGTTCCACGCTGCCAATATCACCAGACGATAATTGCAGTAGGTACCTATGTATAAATAAATAAATAAATAAATAAATAAATAGACTCCAAGAAGCACAGCAGGGTAGAAAGGTGTCGTTTGTCTTGTTCGTCGAAATTTTTCGTCTCTGCCAGGGGCGTAGCCAGAAATTGTTTTAAGGGGGGGGGGGGGGGGGAGGGCACCTCCTAGATTTGGGGGGGGGGGGAACCTCCTTGAAATGGTCATTTTTCGCTCTGTATGCCATGGCGGAAAAAACTCCGGCGGGGGGAGGGGCACGGGCCCGGTGTGCCACCCCCTGGCTACGCCACTGGTCTCTGCGTATCGATATGAGGACATGTGATTCCGTCATAACTCACGGAAATATTTTCGTAATATTGCGATAGCAATTGGCGAGCTTTATGCCATCTCCGTCATGTCCCGGAGAAAAGTAATCCTGGAGAAAAGTTTTCCGAAGCGCGCGACCGGGGATTCGAACCAACGGCGCGTCATTACGCGGCGCTACGTGTTAGACCGTACGGCCACGCGCGCCAGGGGCGTAGCCAGAAATTTTTAGGGGCGAAGCTCCTTAAGCCGTGGGTCGTGCGTCCTCGATGTATGTAGTTGTAGGTAGCCACCTCTCGTTTAGTTCTTGGAATGTCCGCTAGATGGCGGTACTTGTATATGATGAATATATGATGAAAAGCTGCGGCGCTCGCTCCATTCAGATGTATGAGCGCTGCTGCTTCTCACAATGTTCACTAGATGGCGCTGCGCTGTGACAGTACGTGAATTGATCACTAGATGGCGCTGCGTTGCTCGCTCCATTCCGATGCGTAGGAGACGGCTCCGCTGCGTGCTCTAGTGTGATAGGAGACCGCTGGGTGGCGCGGCGCTCTTGGCGCGCTTAAAGCCCCTAGATAAACTAAAGTAGCGCCAACCGCGCCCCTTCGCCTCTGCCTCCTCTCCCAGAAGCTGCAGCAGCGCCTCTATGGTGTCCGCCAGGAAACTGCTGAAAGCACGGCGAAAGGCATACCCTCTCACCTCTCCCGGCGCGCGGGAAAGGGTATGCGCAGAGGACGGACAAGATGGCGCTTGCACTACCAAGCATAGGGGAGAGGAGGAGCCTGCCCATTGACACGTATGTCGCTACTTTAGTTATTCTAGGGACTTTAGGCGCGCTTCCTCTTTCGCTCGGCAGTCAGCGCGCAATGAGCGACGAAGAAGGTGAGTGAAGAAGAAGGCACGGAGGCGCCGGAAACGGAGCCCGACGTTCGAGCCCACGAAGCAGAAGGTGCACGGCGACGCCGAGAAGCGGATCCAGAAACTGTGAGAGTCCGAGAAGCGGCGAGGAAACGCGCGTACAGGCGGGTGGATCCCGAGGCTGCGCGAGTGCGGGAAGCTGCTGCCAAGCGCACACACTGGTTCTCACGTCTTTCATGATGATGTAATGGGCGAATTTTCACGGAAGAGTCATGAACCTCCGGAGCTTCGCCCACTCATCATCATTCACCCCGTGGATATGCTGTGATTGTTTTTCGGGGGGGGGGGGGGGGGCACCTCCTTGAAATGGCCATTGTTCGCTCTGTATGCCATGTCGAAAAAAAATTTCGGGGGGGGGGGGGGGGGGGGCACGTGCCCGGTGTGCCACCCCCTGGCTACGCCACTGACGCGCGCATACTCTTCCGTGAATGCATCGTTTACAGTTGGCGGTACGCGCATCTCCGGACTGCTTGAGCGTCGCAGAGGCTTGTTTACTTACCAGCGAGAGTGCGCAAAAAACCTACAGGCGAGGTGAAAGGGCGTTGCCCCGCCCAGGCGCCGCCAGTCTTTCGTCGCGGCGCTTGTAGATAGGAGCCGAAAAGGGGCTGCGGACCTCCGAGACGAAATCTTTCACTTACAGGGCGCGGTAGCCTCTAGTCACACGCTGACCTCTAGAGGGAATCAACAGATGCCTCATACCTTTGTACGTGTTGTGTTCTGATCGCAAAGTTCGCGTTGAAGCCGTAGACAGCGCGAAGGTCACTTCGCTTGATGGGGCGACCGCGTTTGATAAAGTGAGCTGCTGGATTTAATTCGTAACATTCCAGTTCGTTGCTATCACCTTTGCGACGAAACTGTGAGTTTCTTTATTAGGCTTTACAACAGTTTCCCACGCATGACTTTGCTTATAAAGGACTACGTTAACGGTATTGTTAATTCTCAGGCAGCACACCAGCAAAATACTAGGCCAAACTTGGCCCAACATTGGCAAACATTGGCAGAAATTTAGTGACGTACGTGTTGCACCTCTAATTTCATTGGTCCATTGTTGGCAACCAATCACGTGCGTCGTTGGCAAAGTTACAAAAACGTCGCAGCCAACATTGTCCATCGCAAGCGTCGCCAAGCTTGTGTAAAGAGTAGCCGCACCAACAGCCTTATTCCTTGGCTGTCACACATGTTTATTTCTAGCATTTTCGTTGGCTCTAGCAGATCATTTAATATGGGTTTTCGTCTCTGTGCGTGCAATTAAAGCCATTTTGCTGAGGCCTCTGCCTCTCGGGAACAAGCAAGGATATTCAGCAAAGAAAATTCAGGCAGAGAGGGAGAATAAGCGTTCACTGTGAGCAAGCGCACTGTGCAACCCAAGGTTGGCGGCCTCCTTACTACAGGTAGCCGCGGGCCTTCGCCATCTCTCGCGCCCGTTGAACCCGGCTTCGCTGATTCTTCAGGTCTGGGTCCGATAACTTGGCCTCCCAGTGCTCTTCGGCTAGTGTTGTACTACACTAACCGAAGAGCAGTGGGAGGCTTTAAAGTAAGCTCGAATGCTCGTCTGAGTCGGCAGCACCGTCGTCAGTACAAATGTGTAAGCGCGACTTGACGAGGATGTAGAAAGAAACAAACACAGCGCTGTCTGTTTCCTTCTACGCTTTCGCCCAGTCGCGCTTACATATTCTACCATACATTCAAATCAACTAGACTACGAACGTGTTTTCATCAACGTGAAGCGTTAAAGGGACCGACAACCGATTTTTCTCGACCCATTTCTTTACGGCGCGACAGAAAGCTCACCCTTCGTAGTGTTTGTAGCTGCAGTAGTTAATCCCAAAAGGACGTTTATTTTACAAGCAGTATTTTTCGATCTGAAAGGCTCTAAACACACATGTACACTGTCAATTTTTATGAAAGGGCGGGCACGCGAACGCGTGGCCCGCGCGCCCGGCGGTGCTTTCAGCGCCTTCATGCGTGAGTGGGAGCAACCACAGCCTCTTTTCGCGTCATCTGCGCCGAGCAAAACAACCAGTCACTGGTGATATGCAGCCGGCTGCAAGATTGCAACCCCCTCCCCCCTTGAAGGCGATTACGCAAGAGGCCGGGCCCGCGGCGTGTCGTCTGCTGCTTGTAAACTATGCTTGGCACGCGAGCGTACTCGACACAGGGAAACTCTGCTGCTTGGCTTACACGCGTTACGCTTCGGCTGATTTATTGATTTATGCGACAGCGGTGCAGCCAGATGAACTTTTCGTGGTGGGTTGCCGTTTTGAAAGCTCTCTTATTGAACAGAAAAAAAGTTGCACATTGCGACACTTGTCAATGCTTAGGGGCGTTTCAGATCTGAGCATAGTATAAAACGTTTAGGCACTTTCGGAAAGCGCGCTGGCAGACCGTTCCTTACAGGGACTCTCGGCGGACCTTTGAGTTGTCATCAAGGAGGAGTGGGAGATGCTGAGAAGTGACACGTCCCTAACGCCGCTCTGTGAATTCCTACTAACTGGAGTGGCAGCTGCCATGTCCACAAATGGTTACGGCACTAAGTATTAACAAGTATTGCAATGTGGCATATTTTTGTCAGTGGTATTCTATGTAAAAGGCCTACGGCATTCGGTGAGGGATTTCAAGACGGCAAACCACCAGGAAAAGCTGACGTGACTACGCCGCTGCCGCCTAAACCACTCCAAATCAGCCGAAGCGCAACGCATGAAAGCCAAGCGGCTGACCGTTTCGAGTGCGCTCGCGTGCCAAGCATAGTTTACGAGCAGCAGACGACGCCGCTGCCCAGCCTTTTGCGTAATCGCTTTGAAGGGGAGGGGGTTGCAATCTTGCAGCCGGCTGCATCGACTCTGTGGGCTGCGTATCACCTATGACTGGTTGTTTCACTCGCCACTAGATGACGCGTAAATAGGCTGCGGTTGCTATCACCATAGTCCCTCAATAGTTCTATCACTCACGCTTGAAGGCGCTGCAAGCAGCCGCCGGAGCGCGCGGGCCACGCGTTCGCGTGTTCCCTTTCATAAAAATTGACAGTGTACCTTTCCAGCAACGCTGAGTATTGATAGCGATGCCGCCAGCCCTTCTCGCGATGTGTGAAAGCGGTCGTCGTTCTGCTTTCGGAGCTTTTCAACTATTTTTGAAAATAAAAAGCTGCTACAATGAGATGATGTGGCATTATACACCTTCCCTGTATTTATACCGTGTAGCGTGCTCCTGCGCTCAAGGTTGCCTTCGCCTGTGTCATCGGTGCAGTGGCGTAGCCAAGGGGGGGGGGGTTCAAACCCCCCCGAAATTTTTCAGTTTTGCTTGCGTATATATGCACGCACACATAAAAACGCACGCACGAACATACATAAAGTATGGTTGAACCCCCCCCCCCCCCCGAAAAAAAATTTCTGGCTACGCTACTGCATCGGTGGTTCGTCCCGGCTATCCCGGCGTCGTTACTCTCTCGATGCACGAGCCAAGCCAACCGAAAACGTCACTACGCATATGCACGACCGCGCCGAGTAGCAGGGCACGTCATTTCGGAGACGAAGTGTAGGTAGAAAAATTATGTCGCTAAAAAAAAAAAAAAAAAAGCCGGCAGATCCCACGCACTGTGGGAATCGATGTAGTGCGAAGCAGCCAAATCATGCTTTACAAAATTTGCATGTCATGTTTTACATGTTAGGACCTGTCATTTATGTTCGTCATACAGTCACGTCGCGCAATACCAAATTTGGTGTATATCAAGCTAACGAAACGGCCGCGAGCGCGCCATGAGCGTGGCATGCAAGTCATGTCGCACATGACAAGTCATGATTTCCATGTTACCACTGATGATTTATGTTCGTCATACAGTCACGTCACTCAATACCAAATTTGGTGTATATCAGGCTAACGAAACGGCCGTGAGCGCGCCATGAGCGTGGCATGCAAGTCATGTCGCACATGACAAGTCATGATTTTCATATTACCACTGGTCATTTTTGTTCGTCATACAGTCACGTCACTCAATACCAAATTTGGTGTATATCAGGCTAACGAAACGGCCGCGAGCGCGCCATGAGCGTGGCATGCAAGTCATGTCGCACATGACAAGTCATGATTTCCATATTACCACTGGTCATTTATGTTCATCATACAGTCACGTCACTGAATACCAATTTTGGTGTATATCAAGCTAACGAAACGGCCGCGAGCGCGCCATGAGCGTGGCATGCAAGTCATGTCGCTCATGACAAGTCATGATTTCCATATTACCACTGGTCATTTATGTTCATCATACAGTCACGTCCACTCTATCCCAAATTTGGTGTATATCAAGCTAACCAAACGGCCGGGAGCGCGCCATGAGCGTGGCAGGTAAATCATGCTTTTCATGACAAGCTAGTCATGATTTTCATGATATGACCAGCCATTTATGTTCGCAATACGGTCATGTTATGCCATACCAAATTTGGTATAAATCCCATTAACGATACGGCCAGGAGAGCACAAAGTCGTAGGCGGCTAGATAGCTAGATAGATAGATACGCTCAAAGTCGCCGAAGTTCGCTAAGAAATGCTTCGCATTTAAAAAATCACGCCATATCCACGAAGTGAATTATGATGAGTGGGCGAAGCTCGATCGTTTCCATTCATGGCAGAAAGAGAATGTGTGGTCTGGAACGCGCTTATACTTCATGGTCATCAGCGTCATCGTTATCACGTGTAGTGGGTACATTCCACTATACTGGAACGCGCTTATACTTCATCGTTATCACGTGTAGTGGGTACATTCCACTATTCCGCGTCATCGTCATCTTTGTCACGTGGAGTGGGTACATTCCACTATACGTGGCTACCTACCTACTACAACTACTACAGAGGAGGGACAGACCCACACCCTAAGGAGCTTCGCCCCTAAAACTGCAAACTGCGTGCACGGTTGCATGAGCACGCTGAAAAGTTGCTCAAGACGCGCTGACGAGCACGGTATTATTACGTCACGTGAAGGCAGCGCTGCTTTAATGCATACTACTAACGCAGGCCTATGTGTACATTTTTATGGAGTAATATTTTTAGATGCGAAGCATCTTATGCTCGGGGCTTTGTCCGTCCCTCCCGCGTCCCCCGTCCGGCCACTTTCATGAAGTAGAGAAGCACCCATTATGCGAACCAGAACACTGTGAGAGCACAGAGAGGCTGCTTAGCAATGGCTAGGCAGGTGGTGTCTGTCGCCCAGGTTGACCCCATTCCTTAATCTTGCTTGCATGTGTTTGGAGGGGGCTTAGTCCGTTCCCGCGTCCCACAGCGCATGCGCGTCCTCTCCCCCCTCTCTCTCCTAAGCTCACCCCCTTTCTCTCCTCTAGGAATCGTCTACTCTACGGAGCGTCCCACATACTCCCTCAGCGCATGCGCGTCCCCTCCCCTGTGCTTTTCTACGCTCACCCCCTTCCTCTACTCTAGGAATCTACTCTACGGAGCGGCGCATGCGCGTCCTCTCCCCCCTCTAGGAATACTCTACGGAGCGGCTCCGGCGTCCCACATCCCCACAGCGCATGCGCATCCTCTCCCCCTCTCTCCTCTTGGAATCATCTACTCTACGAAGCGGCTCACGCGTCCCACATCCCCACACCGCATGCACGTCCCCTTCCCCTCTCTCTCCTCTCCTACGGTCCCCCCCCCGTCCTTTCCTCTAGGAATCCTCTACGGAGCGGCGCGAATGACAGGTGGTGTGACAGCTGCTTACTCCGCTGGGGGGCATCACGGTAGTTCCGCGGTATGAAAATGACTGAGCGCGCGCGCCTCATTCTCTTTCCTGCGCAGCGCCGCGATGAGCGCCCGGACCACTGCCGTGAAATGAGAGCGGCGACGTTCCTCCCGCTCAAGCTAATTATCTCCCCGCTGCTTCGCATCCACACATGGTTCCCTTTAGCGGGAGATGAGGAATTTTAGATTTAAGGTTATTTGGCGATGAACAAATCTGTTGAAATATTGCCCTCATACATCGAAACCACTGCTTTCCTTCGGTTACACCCACTTAAGATCATAAAAATAGCATTGCTTTTTCAACCCTCAGATCTTCAATAACCATATCGTGTGACCACAGGGTGTCGGAAAATATTAAAGTACAAATTTTAAGGCTAAAGGAAGCAAGTTATCCAGACAGTGTGATATTGTTGCCCTGTGAGAAGCCTATGCAAGAGTTAAATTGTACATTCAAAGGTAAAGACACAGTATGAGAAAGGCAAAGGGAAAGGGAAAATATCCATTATGCCATCAGTTTACCAGCTACCACACAGATTAAAGGGACAGGCAACTGCCCATAACATGAACCGAGATGACTCCGCTGATGGAAAGATTGTCCGTCGCATTGACTCAAACAAACCCTGTTTTTTTCGTGAGAGGTGGATTTATATTTTTATTTCTTCATCGAAAGACACGAAAAATTACCTTTGGCGCCTCTGGTGGCAAATACATGAACGATTCGATGCACCCTGTCACGTGACCGTTGCTTGCTGTAGGCGGTCGAGGGTCTTGTTGTCGGTATTAAAATATTGTTAGTTTTTTTTATATTAAAAGATATTACTCCATAAAAATGTACACATAGGCCTGCGTTAGTATATGCATTAAAGCGGCATTGCCTTCGCGTGATGTAATGATCCCATCCTCGTCAGCGCGTCTTGAGCAACTTTTCAGCATGCTCATGCAACCGTGCACGCAGTTTGCAGGTAGCCAAGATTTTTGAGCGACATAAGTTTGCTACCTACACTTCGTCTCAGAAATTACGTGCACTGCTACTCGGCGCAGCCGTGCATATGCGTAGTGACGTTTTCAGTGACTTGGCTTGGCTTGTGCATCGAGAGTAACGACGCCAGGACAAGCCACCCATGACATAGGCGCACACAATGCAGTATAAATACAGGGAAGGTGTATAATGCCACATCATCTCATTGTAGCAGCTTGTTATTTTCAAAAATAGTTGAAAAGCTCAAAATAAAGGTGGTTAAGCATAGTTACAGCAACTCCTGCGAAAGCAGGACGACGACAGCTTTCACAAATCGCAAGAAGGGCTGGCGGAATACGCTATCAATTCTCAGCGTTGCTAGAGGAAAGGTACATCTGTGTTTAGAGCCTTTCAGATTGAAAAATACTGCTTGTAAAATAACTACCTGCTTTTGGGATTAACTACTGCAGCTACAAACACTACGAAGGGTGAGCTTTCTGTTGCGCCGTAAAAAAATGGGTCGAGAAAAATCAGTTGTTAGTCCCTTTAAAGAAGGTGGGGTCAAGGCATGGTGTGGATGTGGTTTTTCCAGCCAAGAAAAAAAAACAGGTGATGTATGCACCGTGGAGAGGAAACATGTAGAAGAAGGTGCAACTGTTAAAGGTTCATGTTCTGTGAAGCACACTAATGTGTTTGTGTCCTGCACCATTAAGGGGAGATGCGAGTCGAAAAACGCAAGTTCTTTTCAAAAATTACATATTTTTGTTTTTATTTGCTTTCACAAGTTTAGTTTTTCTACTTTCACGACAAAAAAACTGAAGATCGTAATTAAACTCGAAGTAGGTCAAAATCGCTTTTAAAGAGCACAAGGTGGCTACTAAAAATCTAAGAAGTCCTGATTGTCTAGAGTCCCCTGGAAATTGTCACCTGGCTGCTTGCCATTGCATTTCACATGAGGGGTTCACTAAGGTCACAACCTCAAAATAACCATGATTGCCGAGCTCTCATGATGGAATAAATCATCTTAAATGACAAATCTTTTCCGCATAGATGAGCTTTCATTTATACCTTTAAAATGCGTTTTTCTCAAGATACAATTCTGGGCAACTTCTTAAGTTTTTACATCATGTTTTTGGTACTTCTGATAGCCAGATCGGGATGAAATTTTGCCCAAATATTTCTTAACATGTGCAGAGTGCAAGTATCTACTTTAAAACTTGATATCACCAAATATAATTATTACAAACCTAAAATATGCAATTAGTATGGTCTGAGCATTCTAAGGCTTCTCACATTACAATTTTTCTTGTCCATTAGAATGTTTTACACGCGCTTTTGATAGTTATTTGCATTCTACAGATAATGTGGAGCAATATGAGCCAATAATGACTCAGAACGATAAACATTTACTGGCAAAAGAAGAGTCTACAAAAAGAACTATATTTTACACATTGTCGTGGCACAAAACGAAAACTGTAAAGCTTACTACAAAACTAATTGCATATTTGAAATCAGCATAAAATCCTCTATATACAGTAAAAATTTCACTGCCTTAGGCTACAGGTTAACACAACTTTTTTTTTCCGAATCGCATCTCCCCTTAATGTCGTGTACAGCCTCCCCCTCAGCTATGGGTGTGTGTACATTGGTCAATTGGGGTGGTGTGTAAACACGCACCTCAGGGAGCACCCAAACGCACCGAGAGGCAATGTTTGCTCTTCACACTTGGCAATGCCTTGCCGAGAATGTGTGTGCACTGTAGAATTTGCTCAAAGATTGTTTTATGCTACCCAGACCAATGGGTGCATGAATTTTTGAGGCCTAAAAAATACAAAGTGGAGGCTATAAGTGCATTAGTCTGGCTTCAGTCGCCCTCCACGATAAAGAAATTTCCTTTTTATACTATGCACATAGCTGATAGCCAAGCATTAAGATCAGTTGCCTTGTACGACTTATTAGTCACGAGTCGTTTGTAGCCTTGTAAGAGAATTTTAACGTGTTCTGTCAATTTTCAGTTGAAAATAAGGGCTTGTGGGTTGTCCAGTCTTCCCCAGTCTTTAAACCTCATTTTATTTGAACTGTTCAATTATATTCAACAGTGTCACATTTCGTGCCATGTTGTTGCGATGGTCAAGGCCTGACCTAGTTCCTATGCATGCTTCCCAAATTATGCAGATTCAGAGCGAATTCTAAGCAATATACGGACCGAAAAATATTGAACTCTCGCTCTGCAAATCAGAGGATGTCTGCTCTCGAAGCAAAACTATAGAGAAGCTTGTAAATGTTCCCCAGAGATGCAACAACCACTTGAAGACACAGTGATGTTGAGGAAGCATATGATCTCCAAGAAGAAAATGTAGGAGGAGCTAATGGGCCCACGGAGATCAGGACAGTGGAGATTATTACTTTTTACATGACTGATGCCATACACTTCTTTTCAATTTATCATAGGGGACTGTCTTTGTGCTTTTGTTTTAAAACATAACATTAACATGAAATTTGCAGCAGGAGTTAATTAACCTCAGTCTAAAATGGGCAAAAATTCCAACATATTTACTAAACAGATTCCCATGCTGATGCATACACAAACTCTCATGGGCAGAATCATGTTGCGAATGGACTGCGGCAAGCGAATCTCCAAAAGTGCACAACAGTAGAACGAGTTTCCTGCTTTTTCAAGAAATGTTTTTTTTTTTTACATTTAGCCATGCTAAACAATAAAAAATCCATGCAATCCACAAGTAATGATTAGCAAATGTTTGCTCTAGTGTAGAATAGCCAGCAGGAATTGCATATCCACACAGCTAAGCACAGAAATAGGGAAGTTCACAACACCAAGCATACATGCACAGAACTAGAAAAAAAAAAAAAGGAATGAGCTTTATTAAATAGGTGTGTACATAAGAGTGTTTACTTTTTGGTGCTGCACTCTGCTGCAAAGTTCCACAAATCATCAGCAACATCACACGGGTCCTTGCCATTCGTGAGAACGTGGAACGGTATCAAATTCTCACCATCCTCGTAAACTGGGCAAGAGAGAAGAATGAATAGAATTGAAAAAGGAATTCAAAAGTTTATTAATGAGTGAACTTTATCAATAATCTCAGCATACAGCTACAAATGCCATGGCACTATAACTTATTGGGCACAGTGCATACTAGAGCAAAATTTCTTGTATCATGCCACTCTTTGCAATGCTCAGACACATTCTGAGATCAGAAGAGCAAAGTTGTGCACTGTTTGGGAAACATTCTTTATTGTCACTAACAAACTTAGCAAAAGAATACATTACTGTGTAATGTCAGTGGAGGAAACACATAAAAGTATCCCATGCAAAAGCAAGAAAGTTTCACAATGCCTGCTTGCCCAAGATCCACATGAGCTAAAGTATGCTATTTACCTGCAGTATGCACATAATTTAGGGCTAGCCATAATGCATCAAAATCGTATCGTGCTTCCAAGAACTTATTTTCGGATGTAAGTGGTACCAATCTTTAAAGGGGCCCTGCAACACTTTTCAAAGTAGCCATGGAATAGATTCATCAAAGGAGCTTATTGCCTCACAAATTCACCGCCGCAAAAATTTTTAGAATCCATCCAGTACAAGCGGAGTTACAAAGATTTGTCGCACTCTTCTCTTGTCCCAATGAAAGCGCTGGAAGCTAAGCACGGAGGGATGGCACGGGGGGAAGAAAGTACGTCACGTGCGCCTCGTGACCTTTGGCACTTTTTTTTATTCTTCGAATGCGCGACTTTTCAGTGCGATCGCGCGCGCACGCGTGGACAAGTCGCGGCCTCTTGCGGCGGCCCCAGTAACGACCGAGCGCGCCATGCTCAAATCAGCCAATGGCTGTGATGCAGTGATTTTGAGCATGCAGCATCATTTGTTGAGAAGAGAAATCGCTTTTGAGCCGACTCTGAGAATTTATTGTAAATTCCAGGCCGCGTGCTGCGCTACAATATTTGGCTCGCGTGTTCTCGGGAGCCTCGACCAGCGATCGGCAGAGTTTCCAACCATGCTCAAAAAGTGTTGCAGGGCCCCTTTAAGTGTGATAAACATGGTCAATATAGTATCTTGCTCAGACATGCACTACTACATTACAGTGCAATCACAGTTGAAATTCGCTTACAAACGATGATCGACTTTTTTTTTTAGGCTGAAGATAGTTGCAAATAATATGCACCTGTGAGGCGCTTTTGAAAAAAAACACGACCTTTCAACTGCAAATTAATAGCAGTCATGTGCACTTACCGCCAGTATTTTTTTTTCATCATTACATATGATTGTTTTTGATTGATAAACTTTTTAATTATTGCTTGAACCTCATACATGTAAATGATAAAGTTCAAGGCCACCTCAAATAACCTCCGAATCAAGAACTTATTTCGCCATAAAATTTACCTGGTTTTCTTTTTCGAGAAAAAACAAAAGCCCACAAAGTATGCAAAATATGAAACAGATGCATGCTTGCGCACTGCAACTCAAGCGCTTGCAAGCGAACTTTGATGGATGCATGCAAACCATCGTACAGGGATTCACCATGTACGATGGTTCAATAGGCTTTGTGACTTAAGTGGCAGTTAGTTACGCATCAGCATATGCTGACACAACAATGTTGTATTATGCAGCACTCTACATAGCTCTATTCTTAGCAGTGTATTGGAACGGAACGAAAACCGAAAATTGGGGAAAAAAAAAAAAAAAAAAAAAAAAAAAAAAAAAAAAAAAAAAAAAAAACACGACAATGTAACTGAAACGTTATCTATTATTTTGTTCCGGAGTGAAACCAAAATATCCTTTTATCGTTTTTCCGTTCAAGCAGAAACTTGACAATCCGGAACAACCAAGGTCATGCAACGTGAGCAATAATGCGCATCTGAGAGTACAGTACTAGTGCATATCTCAGGCAGGAATCCAAAAGAAATCAATCCAGAAAAAAGCCATTCGTTTCATTTACGGACGCTATGACCGTAATTTCTCACCGTCATCCCATCTAACTCACCTTGGTTTAACTTCCCTTTCTAAAAGACGCGACATCGAGTCTCTCAAACTTTTCCACTCTTTCTTCAATTCGCCGCAATATTCATCGCACAACAACTACATAACACCTGCCAAAACAACATCCACCAGAAACAGCCATGCACTCAACGTATCCGCATTTCATCATCGCACAGACTTCTTCAAATACACTTTTTTCCCCCGAAGCATTGAAATTTGGAATACCATACCTGGTCACATTCGTTTGTTGCAGAAAGATGAATTCTTAAATGCACTAAAAGATGGTATACCCTGATCCTTGCTTCTAGTATTACGTTGTTTATATTATTCTGTTTAATATATTTTCCTATTCCTCTGACTTGCCGTTGTTTGTATTTATCCCACCTGTTTACGGTTTTCTTTTGTTATTATCTCTTGCTCTGTACCCACTCCTGCGATAGCCCTGTAATCGGGCTGCAGTATGTGAAAATAAAAAATAAAATAAATGATGTGTTGAAATTGTGCAAAAAAACAAAAACAGTGGCAACCAGAGATCTTTGTATTAACCCAAGTGGACTTTCGTGTGCCTGTGACATATGCCAACGTGGAGAAAGCATTTT
Source organism: Rhipicephalus appendiculatus (assembly GCA_030522465.1). Lineage (NCBI taxonomy): Eukaryota > Metazoa > Arthropoda > Arachnida > Ixodida > Ixodidae > Rhipicephalus > Rhipicephalus appendiculatus. Next base: position 287,385 of record JALIZH010030659.1, on the reverse strand, counting down.
CGGCAGGATGTTTGCTCTATATGAACAGTGGTCTCGCATATGAGAGGTACGCTCGATGACGGGCTGCTTCCGAGATCATGCAGGCTCAATGCAAAGCATTGAGCCTGCTAAAAAAATTCGCAATTCATTTTTGAGAAAGTCTACAATAATTTAGAAGGGTACTGGTTTGCGCTGATTTGTAGGAATTCGTGGTACAATTAGTTGTGCTCCTCTTAAGAACGTGTCCTACCCCTGTCCCACTTTCTTAAGAGGAGCGTGAGTAACTATATGACAAAACCAATATTTTTATCGTTACTCAACAAAATTTGCATGCAAATAAATAATGTTACGGAACTTTTTTTTTTGTTCCGGAACAGAAGCGGAACAGAACTTTTTGTGGTGAAACGAAACTAAAAGCGAAATGAAAAAAAAGTTCGTTCCGACACCCTGATTCTTAGACAGGCTCCTATCTACAAAACAAGAGGAGCAGGCAAATCAGTAGGCATATTTGTGCTGCAATGATTTCCTTGCTTATAATGTGATAGTTACCTGAAAGTTACCTGAAACACCTTTAAATGTTCCTCATCTAACTTTGCTACGTCCTAATATCATGGACTGAACCACAATCGGATGGTTGTAGACTCAGTTCCTATCGGCGGCCAAGTTGCTTTTCCGTCCACTTTAATTCCTTTTCATTCATCATAATCGCTACGCTAAAGTAAAAAACTACTAATAATATCCTCTATACCTTGTGGGGTTCGGGCCATCTTGCTGCCACGGAATGATGCTCCTCCAGTTCAAACTCCAAAATAAACATCTATTAACACTAACTCAGAACACTGTAAAAAAGCTGCCCAATACAATTTCTCGCAGGCACAGGCACTGGCCCCTAACCTTCGCCCCAGCAGGGCACATCCCTCCTGCACGCATAGCGGTTTGTTGCCGACTGTCCAGGCAACGCCATGACTGCCGTTTTTGAACTCCGCGAGTGGGCCATGCACATCGCCAGTCTGCAACATGTTTCGCTATGACAGATGCCTGGCAATGGGCGCGGCTTACACGACCTTCCTTGGCTTCAGTGTCTGCTGGTTTCATTAGGTTGTGTCTAACAAAAGAATGGGCCCTTGGTCCATTCCCCTTTCGCATGAGTCGCAAAGGAACAGAAACCCACCCAAGCCCTGGATTTTGTTGACTCCTGTTAAGCTGTTATAGACACTGAGTAGTAGTTTGAAAGGAATGCTACGCCAATAATGCTATGCAATGCTACGTTTTTGAAAGTGCATAAACAGAGATACAGGAAAAAAGTTGAGTAACTGAGAAAAAGAAAAATAATAAAAAAAAGAAGGTTAAGACTTCGCAACAAAATAAGCAGACTAGTAGAGTACTTCTATGCCTTCAGGGAACTTCTGAAGGAGTTAAGAAACAAGAAGCTATCCTAGAATCCTTTGAAGCCGTGCTCCCCCTACCGATTCCACAGCCCTGCTTCACAGCAAGCAACTGAGAAAGGGAGTACACGACATCCTCACAATTTGCATACCTCTGCTTTAACTTGACATTTTGAGAACTTCCTAGGCCGCTTATACCCAGATTCATCAGGGGGGTTATAATGCGCTATGTCCGATTTCTAATCAAAATAAACATAATATCTGGGGTTTTACACCCCAAAACTGCATTATGATTATAAGGCACACCGTAGTGGAGGGCTCCTGAAATTTTGACCACCTGGTAACCAAAATAAATTGCAACAAACAAAAGATAAAGAAATAAAGCATAACAATATAAAAAATAAACACAAGTTATAAATATGAAATGGCAACTAATACTTCACAAAGACGAAAAAAATCCAACATTGTCTTCATTTACTTCACAAAGACGAAAAAATCCAACATTGACATCATTTACTCTAAATTTAATGAAAAAGTTGCATGCCACATTTCTATTCCTCAGCAGCATAAGAGTATGTGTGCACACTAAAGTGATTAATAACGCTTTGCAATCAAAACACTTAACAGATAATTGAACTGTAAAAAGACGTGTGCAAGAGTAAAGGCACCAGAAAATACGTTGTTGTGCTGGTTAAATGTTTGAGGGAAGGAAGTGTGCTTATATAAATTAATTGAATACAGGTTTTGTACTTGTTTCGAAAACCTAAATTCATTAGTTTTCAAGGACATTCAAGTCCCTGTCAACGCTTTCTCAAGGACGTAAAGCAGCATCGCAAGCAGTATTCTTTTGTTGTAACTATGTTTGCAAAACACTATAAATGGTTTCATTGCACTAGAAATAAAAAAACAAAAATTATATAATGTTCACATGACATTACTCACATGCGCAAAAATTTTCAACATTAATACAACTGCTGGGACTTCATTATTAGCTACAGGTAATGTTCTTCAGTTGTCCTACTTTACTTTTACAATTTTTGGCAAACTGTTCAGCTTCACTACGATGATAACGTTGTACAACACTCAGACTTTTTTTTTTTTTTTTCATGGTGAGAATTTGATCATTGAATACTTGTTTGACTGTCTAGAGTCATCAAGCTTATTCCATTTTTTAGCTTTGATATGGAGCGAATGGGATATGGATCAGACTCATGCCAGTATAAGGGCAGCCATTCAATGCATATCCACTGTCTATATACAGTAGTCAACGTCCTTGTATAGAAAAAAGCAACAAAAAACACTGCATAGAATCCAGTCACTGAGCACCAGTAGCAAGGTCAGTAGCATTAACTGAAACTTCTTACTTTTAGTATCTGGCTCTCACACAGCATACTGTTTTACAAGTCTGACTGCATAAGGACAGCGGATATTTGTTGAGGTGTTGTATAAATTGATAAATATCAATACAGCATCAGTATTGCTTCACTTCATGCACTGGTCATTTGACAGAAATAGAGGAGAAAAAGCAGCATAAGATGGAGTCAAGTCATCAGGAGGTAAGTTTAGAGAAAGGAAGTGGGAAAGGCAGACAGACAGGTGGGTAATGAAATGAATGATAATAAGGATTCAATGGGGGGCTAGTTGGTACGGCATCGTTCTTTTGCTGCGCTAAAATGAAACAGGGGGACGACACGAGAACACAGAAGTGCGCAAACTTGCATCTGTTTATTTGCGATCAAAGCACGTCATATACATACACAGACATGAAAGGGTGAGAGGCAGATAAAATCATGACGTAGAACATGAAAAAGCGTAAAAAATGAGTGAGGGTGACCTGTGCAAACCTATAGATTTCATGAAGACGCGTGTGGATTGACGTGATGGTTGTCTATGAAATTAAAAGCGGGGTTTCCCAGAGCCACAGAAGGAGAGCTTACGTATGTTGAATGATCATTTTTTTGCATGAAGTAGGCCTCCCTGATTTCTCGCCCTTTTTTCTATTTACTGTGTTCCAAAACCTTGGTATCGCTGAACATAGGCTTACACCCGCAACGTGCGCAATGCGCTGCTAAGTGCCCTGGAGACTGTAGCATTTCAGTCGCGTATCTATGTTCTCTTAATCTGATGTTTAAGCATCGTCCCGACGTCTGCCCAATATATGATCTTTCGCACGTAAGGGGGATCTTATAAACGACAATGTCCACACAGTCCACATACCGGTTAGAATGCCTTATCCTGCAGCTGTTGCTAGACGTTTTTTTTTTTCGGAATTACCTTTTTTGCAGAGTCCTTTCAATTTCAAACGAGCTAAAAACACAACTGTTGTGCCTCGTTTTTCAGCTATCTTTTTTAGGCTGTGCGAAATTTTATGCATGTAGGGTAACACTGTCACCTTCTTCCTACCTTCATCGGTGTTTTTGGCTGCATCCTTTCCGCCGCTCAGGCCCTTCAAAATCTTTTCAGCAACAGACGCTATCATAGAAGGGGGGGTAACCACTGTCTCTGAGTCTAGACTTGACGCATCATACTGTTCTTGATGTTATGGGGGCATGACTTTCGAATAGACTGGTTGACGTTGGAGCTGGCTATGGCCCGCTTGACTAATTTTGAATGTCCCGAATCGTAAGGAAGCAAACTCTTTTCACTTCTCGGTTTATACTCCCAACATGTGTGGCCCGCACTAAAAGTTAATGAAATGTCTAAAAACTGCAGGCATCCCTTATCTGGCATTTCAACTGTAAACTCTAATCCTGGATGCGCTCTTGCAAACACCTCGACACATTTCGATTCATTTTGCTCTGGAAATTGATGAAAAGGGAAACATACTAAAAAGTCATCTACATAGCGAAAACATTTTACTGCTCCAAAGCTGCTCAGCTCATTGTGCAGAATTCTATCGCCCTTTGCAAGAAAAATGTCACATAGTGCGGGAGCTAAACAAGATCCTATGCAAATCCCCGATTTCTGTAAAAACAACTTTCCCACGAACGAAACAAACAGGGAATCAAGGTAGAGTCGCAACAAATTCAAGAAGACGTGCACACTTATTCCACTGCTATTTTGGAACTTCACTGCTCCGTAGGAATCTATACACTCTTCAACTGCCTGCAGGGCTGCGTCCTGTGGCACATTGTAAAAAAGTTCCTTCACATCTATGGAGAGGCACTTTACGGTCTGTCCTTGACTGAAGAAGTCCACCACTTCATTGGAATTGCAATTCCCTGCAGGCAGTTGAAGAGTGTATAGATTCCTACGGAGCGGTGAAGTTCCAAAATAGCAGTGGAGTAAGTGTGCACGTCTTCTTGAATTTGTTGCGACTCTACCTTGATTCCGTTTGTTTCGTTCGCGGAAAAGGTGTTTTTACAGAAATCGGGGATTTGCATAGGATCTTGTTTAGCTCCCGCACTATGTGACATTTTTCTTGCAAAGGGCGATAGAATTCTGCACAATGAGCTTAGCAGCTTTGGAGCAGTAAAATGTTTTCGCTATGTAGATGACTTTTTAGTATGTTTCCCTTTTCATCAATTTCCAGAGCAAAATGAATCGAAATGTGTCGAGGTGTTTGCAAGAGCGCATCCAGGATTAGAGTTTACAGTTGAAATGCCAGATAAGGGATGCCTGCAGTTTTTAGACATTTCATTAACTTTTAGTGCGGGCCACACATGTTGGGAGTATAAACCGAGAAGTGAAAAGAGTTTGCTTCCTTACGATTCGGGACATTCAAAATTAGTCAAGCGGGCCATAGCCAGCTCCAACGTCAACCAGTCTATTCGAAAGTCATGCCCCCATAACATCAAGAACAGTATGATGCGTCAAGTCTAGACTCAGAGACAGTGGTTACCCCCCTTCTATGATAGCGTCTGTTGCTGAAAAGATTTTGAAGGGCCTGAGCGGCGGAAAGGATGCAGCCAAAAACACCGATGAAGGTAGGAAGAAGGTGACAGTGTTACCCTACATGCATAAAATTTCGCACAGCCTAAAAAAAGATAGCTGAAAAACGAGGCACAACAGTTGTGTTTTTAGCTCGTTTGAAATTGAAAGGACTCTGCAAAAAAGGTAATTACGAAAAAAAAAAAACGTCTAGCAACAGCTGCAGGATAAGGCATTCTAACCGGTATGTGGACTGTGTGGACATTGTCGTTTATAAGATCCCCCTTACGTGCGAAAGATCATATATTGGGCAGACGTCGGGACGATGCTTAAACATCAGATTAAGAGAACATAGATACGCGACTGAAATGCTACAGTCTCCAGGGCACTTAGCAGCGCATTGCGCACGTTGCGGGTGTAAGCCTATGTTCAGCGATACCAAGGTTTTGGAACACAGTAAATAGAAAAAAGGGCGAGAAATCAGGGAGGCCTACTTCATGCAAAAAAATGATCATTCAACATACGTAAGCTCTCCTTCTGTGGCTCTGGGAAACCCCGCTTTTAATTTCATAGACAACCATCACGTCAATCCACACGCGTCTTCATGAAATCTATAGGTTTGCACAGGTCACCCTCACTCATTTTTTACGCTTTTTCATGTTCTACGTCATGATTTTATCTGCCTCTCACCCTTTCATGTCTGTGTATGTATATGACGTGCTTTGATCGCAAATAAACAGATGCAAGTTTGCGCACTTCTGTGTTCTCGTGTCGTCCCCCTGTTTCATTTTAGCGCAGCAAAAGAACGATGAATGATAAGACAACGCATGAAGAAGGCAGCGTAAACATGGGAGCTGACCCATCACTGAGTGACAAAACATGTCTCTGTCTCAGTTCACAGTGCGGTTCAGAGTTCCATGAAAGTGAAACAAAGATAGTCTGTGCACCAGTGTTTCTAAAATGGGAAGTTTGCCAGATGAATGTTTATGTACCATAGAAAGCAGGTCCCATACTGAGTATCAGACAGCTTTTGTCAAGAAATTCAAGGGTTTTCAAGGAAAGAAAAAAAATTCCAGGAATTTCAAGGACCTGCATACAGCCTAGTTCATATGGTTTCCGAAGCCCAAAATTCAAGAACTTTCAACAACTTTAGAGTTCCTGTCCAAAGTTTTTCAAAGACACAAAACTGCATCCCAATTAGGAATTCGTTGCTCTAACAATGTTCCAAAACACTATGGATAGTTTTATTGCAGCATAAAACTAGAGCAGAAGTTCTAGTCTTGCTAACGAGCATACTTCACAACATTCACACAGCAGTTAGAGCATATATTGATTGGCTAGGTAACGTTCTTCAGTTTTCCTGTAAACTGTTTTCAGTCTTTGACAAACTGGTGAGCTTCATTACAACAGTTATATTGTATGACGCTTCCACTTTTTCTGGGTAGTGATCTGCTGAAAGCACGGAAAACAGCAATGACTGCCTCAAGTTCTTTTTTTCCTTCCCATGTTGACAAATTGATCCTTGAATACTTCTTTAACAGCCCAGAGCGATCAGGCTTCTCCTGTTTTTGAACTTCAACATGGATTGAATTTGATACAAATTGGGCTCATGCCATTACGGCGAACTGCGCAGTGAACATCCAGTACTTATGTACAGTCAACTATAGCTGCATGAGGACCGTTGATATTCCTTGAGCTGCTGATTACTTTCGTAGATGTCAATTGAGCATTAGTAGGTTCACTTCATGTGCCTCTCACACAAGAGAGACAGAGAAGAGAAAGTAGCGCAAGAGTCGGATTTGGTATTTGGTCACCACAAAGGAAGTATGTTGAAAGTGGAAGAAGGCAGACCAACATGTAGGGAAATCAAGCAAATGATAAAATGGAGGTAGGGTAAACACAAGAGGGGAGACAACACTGAGCAATAATATGGGTCAATATGTGTCTCCAAGTTCACTGAGTCAGGTTTTGAGTTCCGCACAAGTCCTACAAAGCAGAACATGTGCACTCACACCAGCACATTTCTTCTAAAATGGGGAGTTTACCAGATGAACGCTCATCTACCATAAAAAGCAGGTCACAGAGTCAATATTAGACTTCATTTGTCACGAAATTAGAGGGCCTTGAAAATGTACTTTTTAATTTCAAGCGTTTTCAAGCGTTTCAAGGGCGTGAACGCACTTTGTATATGCGTGCCAGATCCTCAGTCAACATAATGCGACTTCCATTAGCTGCGTTTTTTATGCGAGTTTCCAATTACCTATCTAGGTCTTAGTGATGTCTATTTATTATGAAATTCTTTGTGCCACAATCACTGCCAGTAGCTCCTAAGCTTTTTCTGCAAGATGCCTTTCAAGTGTATGGCAGGGACAGCCATAGAGGAGTCGTTTGCTCTTGATACTGTTGTAGAGGAAGTTTCATCTGCAAGGTTGCTATCAAAAATTTCTGAATGCAGGCACCCAGCATGCAGTGATGTCCTTGTTTGACACATATGCTGTACGTAGAATTAAATGAAGGTAATTTATTACTGAATTTTGCTACTATGGAATGATTTGACACTTTACAACACTTCAGGAGTCTGTAAATATAACGGCCTTTTCCATATTTGTTTTCTATTTTTTGTTTTACTGCTGATAACCTGGCGGATACCATGAAGATGATCGTTTCCAGCTAAATATTGTTACATTCAGCGAGAGAAGGACAGAGTGCTGCATAAGATACACCACCTTGTGACCGTGATTTATCTGTCCGCCGCAGTAGTGTAGCGGTTACGGTGCTCGGGTGCTGATCCGAAGGTCGCAGATTCGATCCCGGCTGCAGCAGTCGCATTTTGATGGAGGCGAAATGGTACGCGCCCATGTACAGTGCGATGTTAGTGCATGTTAAAGGACACCAGATGGTCGAAATTTGCGAAGCACTCCACTACGGCGTGCCTCGTAATCATATCGTGATTTTGGCATGTAAAACTTTATATATTATTATTATTACCTTGATTTATCAGTGGTGAACTCTTGCTAAGAAGATTTAAACTGGAATATAACTGTGCTGTGAGCCCCATCGAAAAATATTGACAATAAAATGGAGCTTTCTGGGAAATTTGAGCCAGTACAGAGCGGCGTGAAATATTTCTTCGAAGATTTTAAGCAATATATATGCATGTCCCTGTATGTGTTGCCTTTCAATGTGTTGCTTGTTTGCGTTATACTTCATGCAAAGAATGCTTTTTATACAAATTATCTGAAGTAGCAGAAACGGAAAATTTACACTGCTTTGCACAATTAAGGACCCCAGACACCAAAACTTTAAACTTGATATGTTAGTGTAGTTTCTTTGCCCTGGATGCCACTGCCCGAATATCAATGGCAAACATAGTTTTGAATGCATTTTAATGTGGTTTTAAAGTAAGAGCAAGTGCTCATCAGAGATGGCAGCACTTTGTGACATCGTCATCAATATGACGTATCTAACGGCTGCTCGATTTATCTGCGACATTTAGCGTTTTGTGCGGGTACTGTCAATGTTGATCTCACTCTCCTCTCACTGTGTTGTTGGGCTGCTTCCTCAGTGGTTGCGGCTGTTTATGCTAGTGGCATCAAAAGTGGCACAGCGGGGAACTTTTTTTCTTGGAGGGGCACTCCCTTTACCGTGACGTGGAGGCTGTGTCACATGTCGTTTCACGGTAGGTGTGCTGTGGTAGAAAGAAATTTCAACAGGGCAACACACCTTGTGTGTGGCGCGCCTGCTAAAACTACAGCACCTGTAATGTTTTGTTACTTCCCGCACAAATCCCCTGATTCAAAAAGAGTGCTCTCAACGTCACCAAAGTTGGAGCATGCGTGATCTTATGCCTCCCCACTGTGAAAGGGTGCTAGTTTCTTATTTGGGCCGCAGTGTTTTCAAGTGACGTCAAAATTTGTCCCAATTAACAATGCTGGCGCTAAATATATCTTGTGTTGGAGCATTTACAGTTCAATTTCAGGATTATAACACGCAGACCTACTCATTAAAGGATAAAAATCACGAACAACAATTTGTTTGTCAGATATCCTTTAGGAAGAATAATAATATCTGGGGTTTTACATCCTAAAACCATGATATGATTATGAGAGACTGCGTAGTGGAGGGCTCTGAAAATTTTGGCCATCTGGTGTTCTTGTCGTGGCAATCTAGGGCTTTAGTAAATCTGACTTGATATTTGTCATTGTTGCTTATGCACTGACCAATCTTGTCCAGTGGTTATGGTGCTCAACTGCTGGCTCAAAGGTCGTGCGATCGTATCCTGGCCGCAGCGACTCCATTTCTATAGAGGCAAAATACTAAAGGCCCGTGTGCTTCGATTTAGGTGCACATTTAAGCACCCGAGGAGGTCTAAATTTTCAGAGCCCCCTCCACTATGGTGTCTCATAATCATATTCTGTTCTTGGGACATAAAACCACAAAAATTAATATTACTACAGTTCAATTTTTGTGCTCCTTTTGGTGAAACAACAGATTCTGTTTTCCAGATCGTATGGGAGGACTTGTAAGTCGATAGGCATTGGTTCAGTTGCTTGCAAGGCTTCAGTAGCTGTAGCGACGATTCGGATAGTGGCATCTTGAATGATGCCATGGTAACAGTGTAGCCAGTACAACAATGGTGTGCAGACAGACGGCAGTCTCCTTTTCATGTTTCACGGCACCATAACGTAGCGACCAAAGTGACTGCGCGCCTCTCTGTTACAACTCCTTACAATAACTTTATTGGTGCCCTGTTCTCTGTACCTGCGTGCGCATCGTTGTCTTTTAAACTAACACAGCTGTTACTTTAAAACAACCTGAGAAGGTTTTTAAAATTTTTTTAAGCATTTGGACTACAGCATTATAAAATCAATTGCATCATAAATTAAGAGAAGCATATTATACCAGGGCAGCTGCAGGCAATTTGCTGCTAAGCTCCTATTTTTCTTCTCAACTTCGCTCAGCGACCACCGACCATTGCTGCAGATCAGCAGTCATTGGATCTAAGCTCCATCGCCCAAAGCCATTGCGAGCACATAGTTGAGCTCTATTTACCAGGTGCCGCAACGATCCTGGCTGATGGCCAACTCACACTTTCTTCTCTGGTATGCTAATAATCTGAAAGTGCTAAAAATGTGGAAAAACTAAACATCTCTGACAACAATCACTGGGAGGCATAAATGTGGGAACTGTGGAACAAATGCTTCGATCCTGCTGTTGATTGAATAGTGAGAGGTCTTTGCTCACTTTCATATATGCCGATGCATTGTAGCCACTAAGCATACCTTGCACAGGCACACGATGTCGCAGCTTAGCATGTCATCAAACACAAGATTTGCTGCCCACATCACAGCAACGGCACTTCATTGTGCTAGAGAACCGAAACCTCAAGATCAACACTGGTCCTGCAGCTCACGTCAACATGGAGCACACTGTAACACACGCAGACAATGCTTGCAGTGCACTGGAAGTTGCCACGTGCAGCAGAAAACTGTGACTGTCAATTCTCTTTCTGTTACTGTTTTCTTAGCGCAATCAATCATAATGTGTTCCAACTGGTATTATGAACAATATATGTTCACAATCAAGTTAGAAAATTACCCATGACGTCAGTGGGACATTTAATCAGATTGGTTGCCTGTGCGACGTCACTCATCCATTCAACGTGTCACAGTGGCTGAAAACTCCAATTGGCAGCACCACTACGATCGGTAGCGATTCAGATTTAAAATCCTATAGTAAATTACACACTTTATGCACAAGGCTTAAATCGGTCCACTAAAGATCCTAAGGACTTGCTTTACTGGCTCAACTATTAATACAGAATCATCAAAACCATTTCAGGGCCCTTCAAGACGAACTTCAAAGCAGTTTAGCTGTACAAATAGCAACACATGCACTTTCAAATTCTATAACTAAACGGAGTAAAAACTGCTTTCATTCATCATCAGAAAAATATGCAGAACACTGGTAACTAAGGACCACTTTCCAAAGGCACAAAAACAGACTTGCAGACACAAGAGAGATCAATGTGTAGGCCATTACATCATTATTCTCACTCAAAGCAGATTTGTTTGGAGGCTACTCGGTTCTGCTTTTATACAAGTGTTACCACATGCCCATTTGCATAAGTTTGTCTTGACAGTACCTGCAGAAAGAATCCCTGGAAACGGCCAGTATTGAAGACCCATGTTCAGGATTTTTGACAGCAGCATTTCTTCTTTTCTGAGGATAGATTGAACAAAAAGGACAACTCTGTTAGAAAGGTTTGGTCAGTAATGCACATACGTGATGCAGTATTCCACAAAACTCATTACAGCACTGTCCAGTGGACTGAAAGGAGCATGGTGGTTAGTAAAGAAACTGTGGCAGGACATATCTTGTCTATAGCTGTTATTACAAGGCAGACTGATTAAAAGGGACTTGAAACATGAAACATGGGCTGCATCAGCACTATGCTCAGTGACAGAGACACATAGCAGATTATGTAAATCAATGCAACAAAACAACAGGCAAAGTCAAAGCTTTGCTTGTATCATCTGAAGAATGCTTTTCCTGTTGTGTAATTATGTTCGATATTCATACAGCTTCAGTATATTTGTGGCTTTTAGTTCATTTTCCGCACCCCTTGAGTCCCTTCCCTCCATAAATACCATAGCTTTCAATATGAGAAATGCGCTAACTTTGGTCATAGTGACACTCTAAAAAAGAAATCAGAGAGGCTTCCAAAATGCAAATGATGCAGACAGTCCCGATTTTCATCAGCTGCTGTCCTTACGAAATAGTAATACTAGCCTACTGAGCAGTGCAGATCAATGTTAAGATGATGAAAGTTATCTATAAATGTTGGTGCAGGTGTCCTCAGCCCTAGGGTAAAGTGACCAGACGTCCCAATTTAGGAGGGACATGTCCCGGTTTTGCGGCTGGTGTACCGCTGTCCCGTCAACCTGCTTGCGGGACGGTGTCCGAAAGCCGGCTCGCAGTCGCGGTCAGCTAGCCCAGCCACCACACCCCTTTGTATTACATATCATGGCTATGATCTGCTTTCGTTCTTTTTCTTTCTATCTCTTTCTTTCTATTTTCCTTTCTCTTTCATTCGTATCTTTTTCTCATTCTCTCGCCTATAGCAATGCAATCTTATGGTTCCCATAAATGGTTGTTCAGTTACCACACCTGAATAGACCAGTGATTAAGATGCTCGGCTTCGGACCGTAGGTACCTGGGCTTGAATCCCGCCGCGAACTTTTATTGCGTTTTATTGATTTCTTCTGTTCCTACTCTCTACTTCCCATCTTCTCCCTTGCTCCTTTCCTACCCTCTCTCCACTTCGACAAGCGGAATTTTCGCTTAAAGTGTACCTGCAACACAAATGGAGCATGTTGTTTGCATCGCCTCTTCTGGAATTGTGAAATGCACCGATATCATTGCGGAAGTGGCAAAGCCGAAAACAAACCTGTTTTAACTCCCATTATACTAGGCTCCACTCTCTCCCACTCCAGACTCTGACCTCCTTCTCTACCGCACTCCATCACTCTTCGCTCTGCACTCTCCCTTTAAAGGAGTACTGACAGGAATTTTAAATACTTTCGGGTTGTTGCTCTAAATAAAAACGCGGGTGTCGAGAACCCTAAAAAGAGTGTTGTGGTGCTTGGGAATGTATTGAATATATTTTTAACACCACTACCTTAAAACAGCAATTTCGGTTTCAGTATCAAGACGGTGGCTTCGCAGTGACGTGTCAAGAGAGGTCCGACGTCATGGGAAGACTGCTACTCGCGATATGCTAGCAACAGCTGCCTGTTTGCTGTCAGTCGCACGTGGTTCACGTAAACAACGATGAGTGAATTGTCGTCTTTAGGCTGCATGCAGGACGCAAATTTCGCAAACCCAGTGAACTGTGTTAACTTGTCGTGATAATGTCCATTGCAGTGGGGCTGGCTTGCAGATGCTGGGTGACGAACTTCAAAATCAAAATAAAATATTTTGTATGTGTTGTCTGGCTCCGGTGTGGGGAGAGCGATGACAGTGCACACCATGGAAACGAAAGATGTCCATTTTGGGGTGCTTCAAAATCGTGTCAGTACCCCTTTAAGCCTTCGCTTTTCCTTGCACATGCTCTACTCGCTAGTGGGGCTTACTAAATTCCTGTGACACATACACGCCCGAGTTTTAGCACACACTAGGTGGACTTACTCCAAGCCTCCGTTGCTAAAAGTGAAATTTTCTGTTTGAGCTATATGACATCTGACAAAAATTTGCAGGCACAAAGAAACGTTGACAGGAAATGACAGAACTGGCCAACCAACAACTTGTTATTCTTCAAAAACCACAGCGCAAAAATGAAAACACGGGACAAGAGAGAGACCAGGACAAGCGCTCTTGTCCCGTGTTTTCATTTTTGCGCTGTGGTTTTTGAAGAATGATGAACAACCAACACGCCCAAGCGTTCTCCCTTTTGAAGCAACAACTTGTTAGTTTGCACCAGTCCTGTCTTTCTAGTCATCATTTCATTGTGCCTCCAAATTTTTGTCAGATCATGCACCAACTAGCCCAAGAATGCATTTTAGGCTATATGACATGTTCTTCCTTCCGTCATTTCACATCCCCCCCCATCCCCACCCATCCCACTTTGGAGGCCGCGGAATATGGTCACATTACCCTAGGGCAGCATTCTTAGTTGCGGCACAGCACTGCCTGATCTTTGCAACTGTTCTTTTTTTTTCATGACAAAACTCTGTCCACTCCAGCATCACTCCAAGAATGGTTCATGTACTGCAGGTCGTACTGAATCCAATAGTACAGTACTCATGGATTAAAATGCAGAAATTTACGGCTACGTAATGCACATACTTCCGTTTCCAGCATCCTCAGTATGCATCATATCGATGTCATTTTAACTCGAAGACTAGAATTACAGCCAACATTACCTTTAGTGACCAGCTTCATAGCAACATGATGCAGTTATCTCGAATTTTGAGAAATTTTACGTCGCATTACAATGCACGAGTACTGTACGTTGCAGGCATAAGCTAGGGCAGGCCCACCGGATTTGCTCAGCAAGCTAATTTGCACCACTGAACGAGTTCCATGGCATGGCACCATAAGATACTCACTGCCTTTCCTGCAAGGGATTCGTACGACCTGCAGTACATGATGGTTGATGTGATTTTGTTTCACATAAAGCCTCCATTATGTAAAACAAATGAAAGTGACCAGGTACAATCATACTGTGCTGCTGAAAAAGACAGCTGAGAGCAGTACCTCCTGAGCTACTGCAGATAAATTTAATAAACACGGCATTTCCTCCTGGCCTACCTTATATTCTAGTGCTTTGAAGACACTTTATCCGGTCTTCGAACTCTAACATGAACTATCGAATGCTTAAACAAATAAGTGCCCAAGGGCCCCATTTTCATGTCTCTCAGCTTTCCTCTAGCTCATGGCTGAGGTGAGAAGACTGCACTGGTCAAAACTATTTACCAGAAAATAAGTCTTACTAAGGGAAAAAAAAAAAAGATTAACTTTGTCTCATGTCAGGCAACAAAGCAACATCCTGGTGGGAAAAACACCAACTCTCCACACTGCAACTTTTTCAACCATGTATGTATGCCAACTTGCTTGAATGTCAGCTAACATGATGGCGATGGGAAATGTGCTCTGGCGCTACCAACCTTCGTGCCTCAGCCTTCGAAGCAGCCTTGTCAAAATTCAAATCTGTCAAAACATCAACTGCAGTAGTGTCCTCAATTTTGAGCTCCTCAAAGCGCCGAACGTTTTCCTCTATAACCCGCTTGCAATCGCTGCTTGAAGTTTCAGCCTCCATTATCCTGGCTTCCAATGCCAGTGTCTCTTGCTTGACCGCCATATTTCTGTGCTCATCTTTCTGTACCTTGGCTTTAAGCTCTGCACAAAGAGAGAAAACAAAAGCAAGGATATTCTGATGACAAGGTGACGTAATAGTAGGAGGACAGAGCAAATAATTATCCCCCCACTGATCCTCACTTACAGGTACAAGTTGCGACCATGCCTGATAAACTGCTGCAATGTTGGTATGACTACATTGCTGTTTTCGACCGACAAACCCAGCTAACCACTATTTTTATGCTCATGATGTTTAAGCTGAACCATTGTGATTCTGCACTCAAAATTAACTTATATAGAATTTATATTTCACACATCAACTTATTCCCTACATTAAGCATTTTTAACATTCAAAACAACTAGCCAAATTTTCTATAAGAAAACTTGGGCCTACAGCAACATTCAAATATCCCAAAAAACAAAAATAAAAAGCTAATTATACACCTTAAAATTTTATGCAATGCATAAAAGAATAATCCAAGTCAGAAACTTTAAGATAGACCCATAACATTAAAGAGACGTTGAAATGATTTGGTGATTTTGTAAAAACATAACGAGTCAGTACTGCAGGTCCTTCAGATCATTAATAGACTGACTTAAAGGGACCGACAACAAGCTAGAATGTGTGATTAGATCCTGGTGGAAATGAAAAGACCGTGACTCTTAGTGACAGATTTAAGCATCCTTTTCGCGATCTGAGTAGGATTTTTATTTTTAAATTGCATTTAGAAGTCACAAAAGAACCAGCATGCCGCACAGCCTAGCAAAAGAGCCTTGAAGCTGGATTATGGGGTGGTTCACTTTCCGGTATATAGTCCGATGCTTTCATGCGCACCAGAAAGACGGCTCAAAATTAGAATCTGTATACTGTTAGCAGGGCTGGGCAAAGATACTTTGAAATTGTATCGCGATACAACACAAGATACTTGGGCAAGAAGTATTGGAGATACAGAGACACAATACTAATGCAAATTATTGTATCCAATACGATACTTCCCAATTGTATCTTCAGATACTTCACTACATTTTGTTGTTATACAAATTTGTTGTCATGCATCAATATAATGCAGCTGCAAACGTCTATGCATAAAAATGTAAGCTCAAAAATTTCCTAACGACGACCAACTTTGCTTCACATGAAGGAAATGTCGGTTAGAATTTCCATGATATTGTATTTCATGCTCAAAGTACATTAGTTTCATTCCAAAACAACTTATTGGGATTGCTTTAGCTGCGTAACATGACAACTCTTTATAACATTGCACTGTCAGTCACTTTTGTAATTGATAGGATTTGCTGCTCTGCTTGCTGACTGGCTATCAGGTTGCCATTTAATTACAAGAACTTTATTAAAAAACCTGTGCAAATACCGGTGTGGAGTTTCACACTGTCCGTTAGCGTACTACCGTTCTCACAATACCAGATCACTGCATGGGTGGTACAGTAGTAACAACGCCAGTAGCGACGTTTTTTGTGAAGCATCATGTATGCTTAGGCAACACAAAACTGCAATGACTTTTCACATTCTGCATATCTCCTGGCATAAAGCATTTGTTAGTGACATGCTTAATAACGTGCAATTCTTTAACAATTCTTCTGCAAGAGAACATGTGCAACACAGAAACGCTTCGACGTATTGTATACTTGCACAAACTGTCGCAGTACACCACCACTATTCACACTATTGTCACTTACAGCTCTGTGTTACCTGGTGATTAGTTACAAAAAAAGAGAGGCCTAAAAAGGGAGAACAAATATATCTAATTAAAATAGAAAGGTGGTCGCGTATCAAATAATCCGAGTAAATGAGAATAGAAGCTCGATATGTCAATTTCTATAGGAAATGGCTAGAAACGGCTCGCTGGGACGCTCATGAGAAAAACGGAGCATTTGGTATAACAATGTTTCTCGAATACCCTTCCTAATATCTTTAAGATGGCTCTTAATAATTTCAGTTGTTATAACGCTAACTACATTTTGCAATTTTGCTAAGTAGTAAGCATAATTATTGTTACTATTGTAATGAAGAGAGACCAGAGACAACGCCCGTACACTGGCCAGCTGTTCTTTATCTATTGTCGTCTTCCTCTGCTTCCTTTCGCTCGCTCTCCGCGCGCTAGAACCACGATGCTGCTCTTAGTCATCACATTGCTCTTAGTCATCACACTGCAACCTGGATTGGGGATCTGCGAGAAGCGTCTCTGGTGGGCGAGACTGGCTGCCTCGTGGTGGTCAGTCTGGGCCACGCAGCGACGTCATGCAAGCTGTCAAAGATGCATCTGGCGGCCGACCTTGGCTGTGTCGCAAAGGAAATGCCAGATGCCGAATACGACGAGGAGATCGCCGGAACAGCATCCAAGGGAGCACCGTGGTGGGCGCGGCTTCTCGGTGCTGCTTCTCGCTTTCGTCCGCATCACTACCAACACCGGAAGGATGGTCAGTACATTTGTGAGGAAAAAGAATCTTTCATGGCTTCAGCGAAACTGAGAAGCCCCTTTGGTTCGCCACTCTCTCTACGTTAGTAGTGGAACGCGTACAGTCTACTCCATCAATGTCCGACTGCTCTGGAGCCCGTCCGCATTCGTTGAGGGTTGCAGCGTGCGGTGCTTGAGGATAGATGATGGTACATAAATATGCGATTGGATTAGCGATCTTGCGCTAGTTCCGGAGAACCTCGCCCGACATCAGTGGGTTGGGCATGCTCAGCCCCATTTCATCGATCCTTTGCAAGTCTCCGACGATGTGCTGCGGGTCCTGTCCTTTCAATACGTCTAGTCTGACCATTTCATGGTGCTTCTTGTTCTTTTCGGATTCCCTTGCAGCATTTTCCTGCTCACTTAGCACAAGGTGGCCATCGGCGCATGCGGCCAATGATTGCGCTTGAAGTCGCGGATGCAGCTGCGACGAGTCTGAGAAGACATTGCTGATTGTCACGGACTCGTCCATTCTCTGAATTGGTAGCGTATCAAGCACGAGAGGCGCCGGCACGTCCAAGTCCCGAAGGGAAGATGATATTGAGGTCCGCGTTACCAACTCCCGTGGAGGGAATGTGGACACGGCTTTTTGTCGTGGTGGTCCTGTGTAAAACACTGGCGCAGTGTCACAGTACTGCCCGAGTCCAGTGTTGGTATAAGAACAAGGTGGGAAGCTTGCTCTCGTTAAGCTGCATTCCGCAGTAGCGACCTCGAGGTGGTGCCTCTCGAGAGGTCTGTCCTCGGTGGCGGCAAGGTTGGAATGGGCGGTGGCAGTGAGGTCGTAGTCAATCCGTCCAAAGGCGGCAATGAGCTTGGAGCTCCAGTCCGCCTAGAACCGCTGCCCGACGCCTTCATACCTGTGCCACGCCGCGGCACCATTTCGAAGGCGGTCAATGGCCATGCACCATTTCTGTTGGTCTGTCCAAGCCTCGCGAGCTCCGAGAGCGTTGACCTTCGCTACCCAGTTGTCGGCGTCGTCGTGAAAGCCGTTGAACTCTGGTAGTTCGCATGCAGACGATGGTGGGACAGCCGACGAAAATCCAGAGAGCGCCAACGCGAAGCAGCCCAGCTGGTGAGAGAGCTGCATGAGGGCACACCGGAGCTCTCTGCGTTGCTCAGGTGGGCTGGCCTCCAGATCGTGTGAGGCGGCTACATCCAGCGTGGCGTTCCCGGTGCTCAATGCCGGCATGAAGGCAGGAAACGGCGCAGAGCTCGACGCTGTCAAAGCGTTCACCGTGACGTGTAGTCGCGCGATGGTGTGCCGCAGCTGCGCGGCGCTGTCCGAGGTTCCGCATGATGCGGTGGTTGTGCTTGCGGTTGCAGGTTGCTTGTAAGAGGGAGCTTGTACAGCACCCCTCAGCAGCTCAGGTGCCGATGGAGTCCGGAGTGACACGTGGTCGGCACGGAAAGTCTGAGCAGTGGCGCCCGGGAACAGGAGGCCGCATGCTGTCTTCGCGGTGCCGGGGCACGCCAAGGAAGCGTGATGCTCATGCGTTGGAAGAGCTTTGGGCACGGAATCCGTGTCACGGGAAGCGTGTGTGACGTTCCCAAACGACAGGAGCCCATGCGCCTTCTTAGACGAACGTGGTGAAAAGTTTCCTGTCACGTCGTTCTCTGGTACCACCGAAGAGGCATTGACACCGTCTGCGGAGTGTGCCGTGGTAGCAGTACTCACGGCGGCGACACGCACGTCCAAGGAAGCCTGAACAGCGTCCCTTGGAGGCTCACACGTTGGAAAAGTTGTGGGCACGGGATGTACGCCACATGAGGCATGCGCGACGTTCTCAGACGAGAGCAGCCCGTGCGCACACTGAGAGGAAGGTGGTAGCATGGTGCCTGTCAAGTAGTACCCTGGAACCACCGAGGAGGCATGGACGCTGTCCACGGATGGTATGAGTTGCTGGCTCCATCGCTAAAAAAGCGTGAACGGCGTTCTTCGATGGAGAGATGCGCAACGCCGACGACCCACGAAGACAGGAGGCTTCAGCTTCAAGGTCCGGTTTCCGTTGTAGGCTGCGCCATTGTAATGAAGAGAGACCAGAGACAACGCCCGTACACTGGGCCAGCTGTTCTTTATCTATCGTCGTCTTCCTCTGCTTCCTTTTACTCGCTCTCCGCGCGCTAGAACCACGATGCTGCTCTTAGTCATCACACTATGTACTCCAGGTACACCCAAATTGATATATATATGTCCACAATATCGCCTCGACATAACAGTAAACTTAAGTGGAATGTAAATATGTAAACAGTAGTAGAAATGACAAAGACAGAAGTAAGAATAAAGAAGAGAGCTTATTTTGGCAACACGCAACAAAAGACATATTGCAGTAAACAAACCGGGAAAAAAAAATACAGAGACCTATAGGTAATGCATGGGATGCAAAAGAAGGACCGCTAAGAAAGCAGTTCTACCAACAATGGAATGGAATGAAAAAACAATTTTTGTTCTGCAGAACGCGCTTAGCGCGTAGCGGCAAATTATGTATTTAAAAACTCATTAAATAAAGATAGCAGAAAGAAGAAGACAGTCCAAGATATCTCTGCTGGAAATGGTTGTTGTATTAGATCTAGCATAGGTATCAGTGGTGCTATAGATGCTAGAATCTTCTTTGCATGTAAGTCAATCTCGGCAAGATGGCGAGTTGGGCTAGTTGTTTTAAGTTCCCCTTTGAAGCGCACCGAAAAAAATGTGGACAGTAGGCTCCTTCTGTTCACGTTTTTTCAGTGCGCTTCAACCTATTTTTCGAAATAAGTCAATTCATCACATTGATGTTAAACAAACATCCACGAGATCCTCCAAATCGCTGATGCTTAAAAGCCACGACCCAAAACAACACCATTCTAGTATTTTTCAGACTTCATAACGATGCAGAACACAAAAGAAACTTCGATAAAAACAGTACATTGGCATCAGAATTTGCGCGATAGGCGCCGCACGCATTGGAGCACGTGGCACAGGTGAGTAATAATAATAATATCTGGGGTATAACGTCCCAAAACCACGATCTGATTATGAGAGACGCCATAGTGGAGGGCTCCGGAAATTTCGACCATCTGGTGTTCTTTAACGTGCACTGACATTGCACAGTACATGGTCCTCTACTATTTCGCCTCCATTGAAATGCAACCGCCATGGCTCGGATCGAACCCGCGACCTTCGGGTCAGCAGCCGAGCACCCTAACCGCTATACCACCACGGCAGACGTGGCACAGGAGAGTGGCTAAGAGCATGTGTCATTTCAATGACAAAACTAACAATAAAAAAAATCGAGAAAGTGAAAGACCAGCAGGGCTTGCGCGCTTGCTTTTGTTGAAATGGCGCGAGCGCGACCACGTGACCCCGCTCCTCCAACAAAGACGTGCATGCCTCACCGCTCGGCCTCGCTGGAGAACTCTGGCAGAAAGATAAAAAAATTCACTGCCTTTAGTTTTATTCAAGTGGCAGTAGTAACAGCTGAGAAGCGGAGTTCAGCGAACGTTTATTGTTTTGCACGGTCGTGTTGCTATTGCAGTATCTTGTATCTGAAGGTACACGATGCGTTATTTCATGTATCAGAAATACAGATACTGATACACGCCTTGCAAGACGTATCGTGATACAGATACAAGATACTCAAAGAGTATCTAGAATAGTGTCTAAGATCCATGTATCTTCGATACTGCACAACACTGACTATTGTCCGCCACGGTGGAAGGTCGCGGGTTCGATCCCGGCCGCAGCGGTCGCGTTTCGGTGGAGGCGAAATGGTAGAGGCCCGTGTACTGTGCAATGTCAGTGCACGTTAAAGAACACCAGATGGTCGAAATTTCCGGAGCCCTCCACTACTGCGTCTCTCATAATCATGTACGTCTTCGTCGCCAGTGGAAACACATGAGCCGTTTCCAGTGGAAACACATGAAAGATGACGTCCAGCGGTACACTCAGTCTTTTCACCAGTGTCAACTTCACAAAGCCAAGTACCTCCAGAGAACGGATGAGATGGTCTTGCCTCAACACTCCGGCATACCGTTTGAAGTCATCCACGTGGATTTCGCAGAGCTCAGGAAAAAGGCTGCTGGAGTAGGAAGAACACCGTGTTTCCTAGTGGCAATAGACCAGTGCACAAGAACAGTGGCTGCACGGCCGGGAAGAGAAGACGCGAATAGTGCGATTGCCCTTTTGAGCCGACAGATGTTTGAGCATACCAATGTAGTAATATCAGACAATGGACCAGCGTTTCTAAGCCAGCGTTTGCAAGAGTGGGCGAAGGAACGAGGAGTTACTTTGCGACGCTGTGCGCCGTACCATCCTGCAGGAAATCGCATGGCTGAAACGATAATCCGAGATTTGAAGCAGTTCATTTCAATGTACCCAAGTTTTCAAGGCAGATGGAGTGCTGCTTGGAGGCAGCTGTCGCTCACTACAATCGGTCGCACACTGCGAGCATCAGCTGTAGCCCGTATTTTGCGGTATTCGGAAAGGCACCAGTGCTTCCTGCGGATCAACAGCTTCGCATTGCTGACTACCTACAATTGTACGAAAAGCGAAAAGCTTCGGAAGCATACCAGCGATACCGAGAAGATATGAAGAGAAACTTCGACCGCCGCCACAACACACGGAAACCCCATAATACAGCTGAACGACTTGATACTCGTCAGAAAAGGCCTTCCCGGCACGAAGCAGGTGTACATGGTACCTTATCGAGTGGCGCAGACTGCAGTGCAACAAGGTGTTCTCAAGAGAGTTGGTTGCGTCAACGATGAGGGTGTGTTGGAGTTTGCGACCATTGGAAACGTCTTCATGTATCATCCCAGGAGGGATGATTCTTCAAAGAGGGGGGAGTGTACGTGGAAGTTGTGAAGAGGTTAGAGAAAGGCTGAGGGAAGACGAGGAAGATGAGGGTGTTCTGAATAAAGAACATGGCTGACACCATAGCCTAGCCCAACTGTGTATTATTACAAATTATATTGTGGTTTTGGGACGTAAAACCCCAGATATTATTATTAACACTGACTATTATCCATTGCCGCCCTATTCAGTGCTACTTACAAGATAAAAGGAGTTGAAGCTGAGAAGTGGCGCTGCATTCGTGACATGTAGTGGAAGATGTCGAGCCGCACTGCATGCGTGCGGAGCGCACACATGTGCAGCAAATCACAAAGAACCAACACGAATCAATGCTGAGTTTCCCACCCACTGTTTCAAGCATGTGTTGTGTGTACGACTTCACAGTCACAACAGATGGAAAAATTCTGATGATAAATCTTTCATGGCATTTTCTGCGTTACCATTCTGCGACTAGACACTTGACCAGTAAGTTTTCAATTGCACTAAAGAGATACCATAAAAACTGGTTGTCAGCCCTTTAAGTGTTCTGCATAAAGTCTGTAATTTACTGTAACATTTTATTTTAAACATGCGCGTCACTACAGATTGCAGTACATTACCATGCCAAGTTTTCGGTAGCCCCTGCTTCAAGCTGTGACACTGTTTTGGCACATCACTCGTGCAACAAATGTCATTGCACATCTCACTCACGTAATGGGTAATTTTACAGACATAATTGTAAAAAAAATGTTTTTAATTGAGTAGAAACCCTGCAACATATTTTTCACAGGACCGCAAAATAAATATGCAGTAGCTGGCAAACACATAACAAGACCGTGTACTCAAAATCGGGAAAAAGTGCCGCTATATAATAAAGAAGACCCATCGCACACATTGAAAGAATTTGTCCATCAGTTATGGCTTACAGAAGTCCTTGATGGAAGTCTGGCACTCTTTTCATGCATAAGCCACAAACATACTCTTTTAAAGCACTTCAATGGCCTTGTCGCAGTCCAAACCGCCAAACTAATTCACATACCTCCTCAGCGAATGTAGCACAGCGACAGTTCGCAATGAATCAGGCAGTAATGTTGCAGGAATGACATGCGAAAATTGGATTCTGATACACAAGTGTCTCTGGATTCTTTGCTGGGACTGGATGCACAAACGTTATATGTGGGAAAATATATAACAAAGCAACGCATAAGTCCCGCTGTGGTTGGAACCCTTTATAATTTGCTGTACTTAAAGAAGCGGTAATAGAAATAGATATGCAATCACAATTTACTACTACTACACTTGTGAACTTTTGGCAGACAGCAAGCATATTCTGCTTGTGTTAAAATAAGTTCCATGTTGACGTGAACTTCCACTTTGACGTGGAAGGCGGAGCTTAGTGCCAACCCCTCACTTCCAATAACCTGGACCCTCAGTGATGAAGTTGAGGGGAAAAAACAGTGAGTGCCAGGCTGGGGTAACTCTCCCCCCATTGGAAAAATCGGGCACCCACCAGTTTCCCAAGGAGAGAGTGGTACCCAACCTGGGACTTGGTGTTGTGGGTACTCATAACGGTGTTGTGGGTAACCCTCTCGGCCCTGGCGTGGTCAATTGACCACGCCACACAAAATTTCCACTAGTACCTCGGAAACGAAACTAAAAATGCTAATTCTTGGAGGAATACTTCTTTACTAATCCCACTGCGATTGACACCAACATTGTGGCATTTTTGTGGAGTTGGGACAAACAAATAAACTAGACCGAAGTCATGGGTGAAGCAAAGGCGAGTAAGCTGAATCATGTAGGCGCCAGTTACGGGGCGAAGTCCCAAAGCAGTTTCAAGGACTTTCACACTGTCAAATACGCCGTTGGTGCAGATATTGTGTACTCTAGTGAGCAGCAGGAATAAAGAAGCCGTTTTTCTTATTTCACGACCACTGATCCGTGATGACCTAATCTGACACCATGCTAGTAAATTTATAAATACGTGCATCACTGGCTGGATTTTTTGTTTGTGGCCTTCTGAAGTCCTATTAGGAAAACATGCAAAAAGACATTTTCCGACAAAAATAAAAATTCCAGGGCTGAAAGGGTTAAAAAGGTGGCCCCTCCATTCTGCTCCCTTCTTCCACTCCTTGTCCACCTCCCACTAACAATGTAGCACCACGCGGCCTCATGGATTGCAGAAATGTGGGTTTTTCTTCTCCTCGAACTGCTCCTACTAATATTTGGTAGCCCACAGCTCTCTTGGTACAATGTGCTTCATTTAACACTGAAAGGGTTAAACGAAGGCCCCGTGACTTCAATTGGAATCATCAATTTTGTAGGTCAGTCAGCAAGCACCTGACAAAGATAAAATGTTGTTCTTCCTCAAGAGCTCATATTTAGCATCTGCTCTACATATGGTGCCAACCTGGTACACACAACAAAGTGCTGTCACATGTGAACGAAGAAATTACAGAAGTGGTCGCGCTGTTCTCGCATTTCGCTGAGGCAGCTTCTTTCTCCGTGCAGAGATCGGGCATTGACTTTAGTTTTGCATCAAAAATTGGATTTTTGACTATTGGGCATTATGCTATCTTATCTAAATAACTGTGTAAGTAATAAATTAAGTAAAAATAATGGAAATATTAATATATAATAATTATTTATTAAATTAATTTGGACGTTAATTACTCTTTATTGAAAAGTGTCAGCAAAGATTTTTTTCTTTTTTTTTGGACTACCACAATCATGCACATATCAAAATGTAAAAACCAGTTACTTTTATTGAAAATAATTCTTTTGGGACTGAAAGGGTTAAATTATAGTGCAAATGATTTGATAATGTTGTAGCCTAAGCATGTACACGAATTCAAGAACTGTTTAAGGGACCCATTTTTCCCACATTTTTGCCACCCATTCTTTCGTTGCTGGAACCACACTTGAAAGTGCTCTTCTTTAAAGTGCTTCAGCAGCAATGTTGCTTCCTTCTAAACTTGTGCCATCACTGAAGTGCCACACCATGTTGCATTTGAAAAAGAAAAGTCCCAGGTCGCTAAATCCACTGACTAGGGAGTGTGCTCTAACACAGTGATGGAATTACATACCAAAAGCTGCAACACATGCACTAGCAATGCAGGGTGCACAGCTACACATTGCGATGAAAATCCAGCATCCAGCAAAAGGGCCTCAATGTATCTATTGTGTCGCTAAAAAGGCTAAGCGACATATTTATGCGATTGCTTGTGCTGCCATAAGTTCATCTGTTTTTCTTGTCCTCTGTCTTCATCACTAAGCCTACTTTTCTTTTGATTTCAACTGTGCGAAATGTTTCCACGATAACATTGTTTATTAAAACTTACCGTGCTTCAGAAGAGTTGACTGTTGGGCGAGTTGGTGCTTTGACATAGAAACCATCGTGAGAGCGCAACTAAACACGACACACAAAAAGAAGAAACAGACGAGGACAGGCGCAGTGCGTCTGTTTCTTCTTTTGTGTGTCGTGTTTAGTTGCGCTCTCACGATGGTTTACCGTGGTTGTTCACTTTTTTAGTTAGTTCAAACATTGTGTATACCGCATGCTTCTCTTTGACTGCTGTGAAGCTGCCCAGTGTATGAGGTGGCCGGGTTCCCCTCAAGCTGCTCAGTGCAGCCTTTTCGCCTGGTCATCCTTGCAACCTTGTTGCAGATAAACTCAATTCAATTAAAAATGTTTTCTATCCTACAAGAAGTATACATAATGCAAAAATTGTTCATTCAGTACATTCATAATACCTCCCATGGGACACCAATCGCTTACTAATTTATCAGCACTTGTATCTCTAGAATTCACCAGTTGTGCCACTATAGGTTAATACCCGTGCCACACGGGCAGAGAAAATGGCATTTACTTCCTAATGCCTTCAGATTTAATGCCATTTGCGCGGTGCCACATGGACAAACGAAATGGCATTCGCCAAAATGCCATTCGTCACCAAATGCCATCGCTAGAACTCATTCGACTGAGAAATGCATACTCTCGACGGCGCACCTGACGAAGTGCGATATACCTAAATTATATAAAATGACATCCTATTCAGCTGGAAAGAAACTTTTCGCGTCTTTTATTTACACTAATCACTCGACGAACATCTTCAGCTGGTATCAAGCTTGCAAACGCATGTTTATTTTTTTTATTACTACTCTACAATTGCTCACTACAGAAAAAAATGTAATCGACATCATCAAGTCAAATGTCATTCAGTTTGGACGTGTAGCAGGTCAGCCGAAAAAAATGTCATTCGGGAACTGAATGCCTTCAGTGCCGAATGTCATTTTCTGTGCCCGTGTGGCACGGGTATAAGTATGCAATTTAAAAGCAAAATTAAAGGAAACTATTTGACAGCGCTTTTTGTTTAGAACATGGTTATGAGACAAGAAGAGGTGAAATATGGCTGGTACCAACCGAGTGTTTAAACTCGGGAATGCAATGCTTGTGCTATACTATGTTTTTTCATTTCATTCATTTCATTTATTTGTTTCCATTGGTTATAAAATGGTGGGGGGCTAAGATAAAAGCTGCGATAAGCAGCTTGAGAAACTCTTAGCCCCCGGTGCCATGTGGTGGCAGCAAATGGACATCACTTATCAACATCACTTACATTATTACTTCAACATCACTTACAACAAATATGACATAACTTATACAATATATACGCATACAGCAATTACAAAATAGAGTACAATACATAACGAACAGATTAACAAAAAAAAAAGTTCACGCTTCTAAAAGGTAGTGGTAACTTGCAACATAAAATAAGCTAAAATAGTGACCGGATGATAGAGACCAATTGAGACCGTGTTATGTTTGAAGTTTAAAATCCAGCATGATGTAGGGAATTAAGTTTTTAATTGCTATGAAGTGATTAATTTCTATCTGCTTTTCTTGTGCTTCAAGCAAACTATGCTTGAAAGCTGTAAGCACAAGAGAATATTTTAAAAGAATAGATCCATTGCGCACTGTGATTATATTTGCTATCTTAATAATGTCTAATTATGCATTTATTATGATGTGACTATACAAAAATTGTTATTCGTGTTTATTTTGATGCAACATATAATTGTGTCTATGCTACAGTGAACCCTTATTATGGCTACTTATAATGGGGGGCACAATGCTCCTCAAACTGCCAAATGGTAGCTTTTATTCTTCACTCCTGTTTGTCATTGATAAAATTGATTGATTGTGGAACACCCTTTTTTTTTCGCCTGTCGGCGTCACATAGCACGTGATCTTATAACGAGCTGGCAACTGACCAATAATACCTCGCATACTACTTAAAGGCATAAAGTCTTCCAGAACGAGACCCTCGCTATGAATGAAGGAAAGACACTTATTTCCTTCATTCATAGCGAGGGTCTCGTTCTGGCAGACTTGTAGCTTCAGGTAGTATGCGAGGGATTATTGGTCAGCTGTCAGCTCGTAATAAGACCACGTGCTATGTGATGCCAACAGGCAAAAAAAGTGTTCCACACTCGCCGTAATGGCTACTGGCAGCGCTGACTGACACTACCATGTTTAAATGCCCATATATACCCTATAAAGTGGAAGGAGGGATGACCGCCGCCGTAGCTCAGTTGGTAGAGCATTGGACGCGTTATTCAAAGGTCGCAGGTTCAGTCCCTGCTGGCAGCAAGTTATCTTTTCGTCCGCTTTTCTTTCTTCACATTTACATTACAGTTACTACTAATAATATCCCCTATACTTTCCTTGGCATCATTGTCTGTTAGTTCTCATTAATATTGTGTTTCCCATTATTAAGAAACATTCAAATGGCTGTCAAACTTCCTTTTTCTGCAAACACATGTCCAAGAAAAGCATGTAGTGCCGCTTTCAGGTGTTCACACTAGCTGTTAGTGCTTTTTACTTTCAAAGGGCAAAACGACACAGAAGCTGAATGTTCGAATTTTATTGATGTAAATAGTTTAAAATCCCAGGGCATCACAATGGCGACAAGAAATGACCATACTGGCGGTCTGTGAATTACTTATGACCACCTGGAGTTTCAAGAATCAAGAAAGTTTATTTCCAACAGTAGTTGTTGGGGGGTCACCCTGGCATTGAAAATAAAGATTAAGCTTAAAAATTTGATATACTAATGTGTCCGGTAGCCGGGGTTTGTTATAATGTGTCCGGTGGCCGGAGTTTGTTATCACATACCCAAGGCTTGGTGCATGAGCATTCCACAACCAACTTAGAATGCACACACTACAACTGTAAAATTAAGCTGTGACCTCCGAACTAGATGTCAGGTGGGTGGTAGTTTTCTTCCCATTCCTATTTTCTGCATGAAAACCAGCAAATAATTAAGCCAAGGGAGGTATAGGGAACGTTAACTGTACTGTTTTAAGTGTATAGACGAGTTGCAAAAAAGAATTTGTTGCACTGCCATGTGTACGGCACGGCCGGATTCAACTCCCTCCTCCGCTATCCCTTATGGCCTTTGCATTGCAGTGACGGGCGTTGCTGCCTGCCGCCACAGCTCTGTCGTGGCGCTGCTAGCTCACCGTCCGCCTCTGCAGCGCGCATTCACAGACGCACTCCAGCAGGCCGCATACAAGGAACATGTGCGTAACCCCGGCCACCGGACACATGAGTATATCAAATTTTTAAGCTTAATCTTTATTTTCAATGCCAGTAGACAACATCGTAGTCTGATGTAACATGTACGTAACGGCTTATAACCTCTGCCTGACACCATCAGTAGCAGACCACGCTGGAAAAATTAAAAGGGAAGGTTGAGCCAACACCCACAATTACTGAACACCCGTCGTTACTTAGAGTAAATGAAAGCCTCAGCAAACGAAATAAGAGATATGGATGCTGCGAGGCTACAAAAAAAATTAAAATTTTACACGTACAAACTGTTTATTTATTGATCGATTCTTGTACATTTTGGTGCCGACAACCTTCGCATCATGCAGGTTCAAGACTAAAATACTTTCTAGATTACTTATGCACATAAGCGAATGGTTCATCATTTCTTTCCGTTACCATCTTGGTGTGGTTTACTAGAAGTAGTCTGAGAAACTTGTCAGCAATCACACCAGCTGTACGGCCTTTGTGACTGTTGCTGACATATTCAGGGCAGCTAAAGATGGGTGATTATTCAACGTATAACAAGAACGTGCAGTCCTTTGTGAACTTAAGTTTGTGGACGGTGACTTTCAAAAGTGCCCAGGACATGCTATTTGGGCAGTGCACTTCACTTTTCTTCTCTTTATGCAATAAAATTTCAAGAGAACAAATGTGAACAGAAGTGGACAAAACGGACTCCTTTGTTAACCCTTTGAGGGATAATGGGACAAAAACGTCCCACTTTTTACTCTGACAAAAACGCTGTCGCAGTTAAAATTGGACGAACTTGGCGCCAAAGGAATGTTCTGCCATCGATTATCGGTCACTGATAATGTTTTTTGCGGCAGTTTCTATGCTGTTACATAGGTGGTGTTGTAGATCCGATCATTTGAAATTTGTCTTGTTTTGATTGCGGAGTTCAGAACTTTCGCTCCCGTAGGACTGGATTTACGACAGTTCAGGATGAATGGTAAGATTTTCCTTTTTTGCCCTTCTCGGCAGATGTTTTCCGCACGCTTCGGTGCCAATATTTTGGAAATCGGAGTATTTGGAGGCTAGATATACCGGTCAGTGCCAGCATACTTCAAAATTTTAGGGGCGTTTTGCTAGGCCTAACTGACACTAACTCTTTTTGTTCAGATATATTTCTCGATTTATTAATTTCAGCGGACTCCCTTTCACGTGAAGAGGCACTCGAGCTATTCTTCAGCTTGCCGGACGAATCTGAAATAAGTGAGGACGAGGCAGAAAGCAGTGAAGTTCGTGCTGGTGCTCGCGCCACCAAACTCGAGTCTCGATGAAGACGAAGATAAACCTGGGCCATCGAAAGGGAAACGAAAAAACGTCGACAAAGAACTTCAAAAAGCAGAAAAAGAGCCAACCAGGAAGTAATAGAGACTTATGTCGAAGCAGCTGCTGTTGAAGAAGAAATCGGTGAAGGGTGGAATGAAAATAAACCAAACATTTTTTTCGGGAGTCCGAAATCATGGGACCCCGAGTTCACGAAAAAGGCGGTGCCACGTGCAGTAGATTGCTTCGCGTTGTATTTTGACGACGAGGTGATTGATATGATATTAGAGCACACTAACCGTGCTGGTGCTGAAAAGTACACGACGAAGTGGGCTGTGCTCACAGCAGATGAGCTAAGAGCTTATTTTGGTTTGCTTCTGCTGATGAGCGTGTCACCACGGCACCACTTTTACCATTATTGGAGCCGCGATTCACTTTTCAACTCTGAAGAAATTGCCAAAGTGATGTCGTTCAAGCGTTTCCAGTACATCATGAACTCCCTTCGTGTGAACGACCACAGTAAAGAAAAGAAGAAAGGAGAAGATGGTTATGATAGGCCTGCGAAACTGCGTCCCCTCATCAATAAGCTGAACAGGAGCTTCCAGGAGGAGTACTTGCCATCATCCTATCAGGCCATTGATGAAAGCGCGCAAGTGAAATCGGGAAAGTACCTTCACGAGACAATGGGACAGTGTTGTCCCACTTTTCAAGGGGCCTGAATACACCAATGGGACATATACGTCCCACTTTTTTCTAATAAACTAAGCATGCTATCAACCTAAAATTTTTTGCTTATCATTTCTAACCTGTTAAAAAGCTCAGAAAAGCAAAAATAATTTCTATTTGCCTTGAAAAATATAGGCGAACTCACAAAGGGTTAATCGCCGTCACCATCGTCGCTCATGCATCACAGCCAAGCTCACTATTGAGTTTCATGAGGTACTCCCCAATATACACCCGACCACGGTGCAAGATACAAACATTGTGTCTTACACCATGCACCCGACCAAAGTATGTATGTGAGGAGGCTGGATCCAAAAAGTGTCCTTTCAGGTCCTTCAGCTGTGCTACGCCTTGAGGTACAGCTGTAGCATGCTCTTCAGCTTGAATCTCTGTCACATGCATCTGCTTTAGAGGGCTGGCCTTGCCTTTGACAATATTATGGAGGGCAACTGCGACAGCCCTTCCATCAAACACATTGTTACTCCTCCATATGGACCTGAGCCGTCCGAAGCGTGCTTCAACTGGGTCACTGTTAAAGTTCCTCGTCAAAATATATTTATTCCCTTCCCTAAGGGCTTCTTGTCACCCCCCTCTGTACAATGTGGCATGCATGAACGTCAAACCATTGTTTCATCATTTTCATAAGCAATATTATTGAGCTCTTTTCGCTGAAACTGCAAAGGGCCGGGTCGCCTCACTGGTTCTCTTGAAGTTGACACTACGCTGCGCTCACTTACGGGGAGAATATCTAAACAGCGAGGAGCATGTTCATATTTTCTAAGTTCAACGGGTAAACGTGCTTCCTACTAGTTTCTCGCCAATGTCACGGTTTTATCTATTTAGAATTCATAAAGTTTCTGGAAAAGTTTTCCAGTAATGATGCCTGTGCTGTCTGAAAGCCCACGTTCCAGTAACTGGCTGCGCATGTTTTTGAGGATAGGACAACAGGTCAAAACTAAAAAAAAATGGCTCTTTCCGAGTCGTGTAGTTGACACTCACAACATGGGCAACAGCTCACGAGTATGATGGACGTTGTGCACATAAGAATGTCACCAACTGGAGCAAGAGCTCCACAAAAAAAAATGATAACAGAACGCAGCGGGAGCGCCCTGAACAGCTTCTACGCGCCCGCAGATACGGTGAGGTGGTGGCGCCCCCACGCAGTGAGCCACTGAGCAACTTTCCAGGAAAAAGTTCTTTCACTCTCGGCGCATTGCGAAGGCTGTAAGGGAGAGCGGAGGAGGGAGTCGAGTCCCGCCGTGGCAGGAAACAGCCAACGGCCGCCATTGTGCATGAGCAGTCCCGTGAGTTTGGTTGGCATGCATACCAGCTGGATCACACAAAATGTTCACGTCGAAATTAAACGTCTAGCTCATGTTCATACTTCTTTGCACTTGCACCGCATTCTTGCGTGTTTTTTTTATTTTTCATGCACAGTGGCGGCTTAGCCCAGAGTTGCTTGAACATTTCGGGGCTTTTTACAATGTTGCTGGTATTTATGCAACACGTCTATTGTAACAATTGTGATATAGATGTAAATAAAGTAAAGTGTACGAAAAGGCAACTTGCCGCTGACAGGAACCAATCCTGCAAACTTCGGTCCCTGCCAGTTGCAAGTTGCCTTTCGACCACTTTACTTTCTTCACATCTATGTCACAATTATTGCAAAACACTTAAAACAGTACAATTAACATTCCATATACTTCCCTTGGCTTCATTATCTGCTGGTTTTCATTAAGGTTGAGTGAAACAAAGAAACGAGCCCTCGAAAATTCCCTTCATTCATTCCCTGCATAAATGGGACAAAATGAAGCGCAGCTGAGCGTAGCGACTTGGGAAGACAGTTTGAAACCTTCGCTCCTGTCGTATCGTCTCCTTCACACAATGCACAATTGACTCTGCAGTTCAATATCAAACTTCTCAGAACAGGAAGAGAGATGGCAACTTAAAGAGGAACTAACTCCTCAGGGTAAGCACTTGATCATTCAAGCCCCCCAAGTAAGTGAAAAAGCAATTACTTCTGCTCATGCTTTGCAACTCTGTACTTTCAAGCCAGTGCATGCATTAATTACTGCGGATACTCCCAAGTGTAGTCCGTTTTTAATATTCTGCCAAAGCTTTTTTTGTGCACTTGCCTATACCAATTTGAATTTGCATTTTTACTAAAGAGCTAAAAAAGTCGACCACCTAAGAACACTACATCTCAATTCTAAATCAGTTTAGACTGTTAGAATGTCCCCTTAAATCACCCACCGTAGACCACAGCCATGAAAATAGGCAGTTTACAGATTAAGAGTGAAACTCGATAGTCTGGATACACGTGAAATATCTCCAAAACGTCACCATGGCCGTTTTTTTTTTTCATTTAATTTATTTCTATGAGGTCGCCCCATGTTAACATGCCAGAAGCGGCAGATAATTGGTTATCGACTTGTTATGCAGGCTGGTACAAAGTGGCTGATTGGGTGAGTTGGTGATTCATAATCCTTGAATACGAGCGCGTAACTTAAACAGGGACGTAGGCTTGTCCTTGTCTTCCTAAGTCCCTGTTTAAGTTACGCGCTCGTATTTCAAGGTAGAAAGGAGTCACCAATAAAATGGGCATTATTGTGAAGCGAAGAAAAGCAACAAGATGACCGACATAATCGAGACATAGCAGTAATCGACACACGTAACTGTAACCTTAGGTCAACATCAGTGGGATGTGGAACGACTATTTTGTCACGACACGGGATTTCGGGTACAAGTCTTCAGGTACTGGCGGAAGGAACCGCCATGCCTTTAAAACTGAACCCGACGCTTTGCCTGGCGACTTCACCGCAAGGAGCAAGGGGAAGACATTCTAGAGCGGCTACTTCAATGCAGTAGGTAACACGGTTTTCACACGGGTACTTCAGCGTAAACACAACTCACCGTTATGCAGACTCGTCCAGGTTTCACTGTAGCGTTTCACGCATTTTTCGAGCTCTTCACAAGCTTTCATCGCATTTGTTTCCATCGCTTCTATGTCATCCATGGTTCCAGCACAAGTTCGCTTGCTCGTGCAGTTCAAATCACGCACCACACGACGACGACGACCACGACGACGATGATGATGATGATGTATTCATGGCGCGGGCGCGCGGAACCAGTCTAACGTCTAACTACTAACAATAAGGACGAGTCCCGCGCTTTTAAATCATTTAAAACAAAACAGATATCTGTTTATTCCTGCGTTGTAAATTCGTTTCCTAAAACAATTGCGTAAATAAAAAATAACTTGATAATATTTATAACGTTTTCAGCTATGATGGCGCTACACATACACACCGTACTTGTTACCTTAACATTTTATTGCAGTTTTTTTAACAACTAATTTTTGGTTCTCCTGATGTATTCAGCCTCATGCACGCCACTTTTTCATATTTTTGGTTGGAGCCGGCGTGTGAGCAAATGTGCTGGCTACACTGAGTGACTGAGTTACAACCGGAATATCCGGCTTCCTCTTTCCTCCGTGGGCTCGAACGAATGGATGCATATGCTGTGATAAACGTTTTGATATTTTAAATTACTGCTTGGGTGTACAGCCATTTCGTTGCTATCTCGGACGTAATTCTGCGCTGTCTCTGGGACCGGCGAAGCCTCTAATACACTGCCTCCTCGTTTGAAGCAAAGTTCATCGTCCCAATTAAGGCGGGACATGTCCCGATTTGGGGGGCTGGGGTCCCGCTGTTGCGCCAACCTGCTTGCGGGACGGTGTTTTGTCCCGCTTTCGTCCGAAAGACGGCTGACAGTCGTGGTCAGCTAGCCTGGCCACCACACCCCATTGCTATGCTTCTCTCGCCCATACCAACGCAATCGTGTGGTTCCCATATATGCTTGTTCAGCTACCCCGCCTGGATAGCCGAGCGGTTACGACGCTCTCCTTCGTCGAATCTTTATGGCGTTTCTTTTCGTTATTCTCCTCCTTTCCTTCCTCCTCTCCTCGTTGCTGAGCAGAGTTCTCGCTTACGCTTGCCCGGCTCCTTGCCTCAGCTTTTCTCTCTCCCACCCAGGGTCCAAACCCCTTACCCACCGCTCTTCATCACTCTTCTTCGTTCCGCTCTCTCCCTCTAGTGTCTTCGATTTTCCTGGCGCATACACACCCGAGTTTTTGACACACTACGCGGACTTACTACAAACCTAAAACAGCTCCGCTGTTAAAAGTGGAATTTTCTGTTTGACCTATATGACATGTTCTTCCTTTCGTCAAAAAGGAGTATCCTTTGCCATCATTCTTCTACATAAACAGGAGGTATCAGTTTTTCACTTCCTTTTTCTAGCAAATACTTACGGAGGTTCAGTCATGATGTGGTAGTGTATCATGGGCATAGCCATAAAAGGGGATGCTCAACCCCTACACCACACATTTTTACATTTTGAATATATATAGATAAACACATGAACGTAAATATACATAGGATTGGGCCTCAAACCTAACCCACCAAAATAAAATCCTGGCTAAGTGCATCGGCACGCAATACTGGCAATGCCACTGCATGGCCACTTCCACTTTCCACAACCTGTACCCTCCCCTTACATTACCATGATGCTACACTTGGTGCATTTATCAACTTGGTTGCACCAGGAGCGACACCAGAGTTGGCGCAGCTGCCCCACTAATATTTCTGCCTGCCCCCCACCCCCCCTTCCCCCCAAGAGCAAACATTCAAATCACAGTGCATAAGTTCCCAGCTATCCCTGCCCCCCCTGAAGGAACTCGCTTGTCATGGGTGTCCCCCCCCTGTAAAAACAAACCCGTGGTGCCGGCCCTCGATTGCACTGAAGTGAAAAATTACTGTACTCGTTAGGAATCAAGGCTGCTAAATCAATACTATTTGTGCCAGCAACCTTTTAAACTTGCACAGTTTATGCACTTACTAAAATATGATTATAGTGAGCTTGTATCTCAGAATGAAATTCTTTATGGGCACTGATGAAAACAGTATTATGTCACTGTGCCTCTGGTTCGACCCTACAATACAAAAGACACGGCTACTAAATTTGCATGTAGATCAATTTTTATAATGCTATGTTATCTAAACCAATGACACTGCGGAAACTACAAAAGCCCTACAGTCGTAGAAATCTGTGTTTCAATATGTATGCTGCTTCAGATAAAATGTTCCTTGGGCTGCAGGTAGCTACTGATCTACAGTAACATCCTGAGCAAGCACCCCCTTTCCTATTTTGGGAGATTTGAAATATGCGGCAATGGCCCAGCAAGCCCCCCCCCCCCTCCCCCCCCCCCCCCCGCCATTTTTTTCAACATGTTTGCCGCTACAGAATCCAACAGTAGCGGTACCCAAGTCGCAAGAGTCTTTAGATATGTGTACGATTTCTTGATACTTTTACAGAGTGGTGCCTTGGGGTTGCGCTCAGAGTTGTCACAAATTGTCGGAACATTTGAAGAATGTCTTTCCCCCCCATGTCATAACACATGAAATTTCACACAAGGATACCCTCCAGTTCAGTAAAAACAGTAAATGCATGAGTGTTCAAGGAAATATTTCACAAGAAGCACAGCTGTCCATTCTTCTTAGAGGCTCTTCTGCCGCCATCTTGAATTTTGGTCTACAACTGAGCAAGGGCCCCCCCTTCAAATCTTGTCCGATTATCTTTCACCGTAAGGGGGAGGCACCTCCTCGGGATTTTACGGTGGTATAAATTTATTTATACTAAATGTGTCATACCATCCTTTTTTGTAGTAAATATGATCAATATGATGCTTTCCATGTAATTAATACATCCTGTATTTTGCAACATAAAAGTGTAAAACTTAATGTTACGCTATACAGTATGCGGAGAGCTGGTACTCCACATTGACAAAGAATGGTGCAATAAACTGGGATGAGAAAGAAACTAGAGTTTTTAATTCTGTGCCCAAAGCTGTATTGTTTTCAGATCCCTTGCGTTAATGCTATTCTTCGTATTTATTTTTTAGACAGTTGCAAGGAGTGACAGAAACCTTTTTAGCCTTCTAGTATAACCTGCCAAGTATGAAGAGGAGTAGATTTAACACTTGCCACATTCTTGCCATGGCTGCAATCAAACACACAGACAACTAAGTAAAGACAAACATATATTTCTCAAAGCCACCAACTGCGCCGCAATAAAGCATTTTCAATCCTTTCAACACAGCTTAAGCACTCATACAGAGGTTTAGTTTTATTCTACAGTTGACTATTGAAGTCAGAGGATGCAAACCTATGCACACACTCAACAATCATGGCAACCACTTTGACAAAATATTCTCTCAATGGCTGGCTTTATAAGCAGACACTTATGTATCTAACTTTGTGTAATGTTTGTAACAAATGGGCAGTGGAACATCACTTGTGCTGCAATAGAATAGGAAGACACCGTCAGGCAGAAAGAGCTCACCACGTTTGTACTATGTATAATATATCACAGGGAACTGACATGGACAACAATTCAACACCTACCTAGTGCCTCAGGCTTACAAAAGACCATACAGAGTTAAAAAAAAAAAAGCTAGCCTCTAACGTTCTAAAAAAATTATTCAATACCACTTGCAAAACAGGACTAATGCACCAAAAAGTGTGTGCTAAAGAAAAATCACAGGGACAGGCAAAAGCAAAACAAAATGGCCTCAAAAATGAGCAAAAGAATGTGCCACACACAGATGGCCTATGCTGAAAAAATTCTCAGATGTATAGATGCAATGTGTAAATACACCCAAATAATCTGAAGAACATAAAGAAACAGATGAAAATGCCCTAAAGCACCAGAGAGAAATACATTTCTTAATGCAATGTGCGTAAAGAAATTACACATATACAAAAAATATTTTGGGATCTTCTTCCCCTGCAAAAGGCGCAGGAAATTATATACAAAATGATATAAATTGCTAATGAATCCCCTTGAATATCCCTAAAAGAAAATAATAAAGAAACTGCTGGTTCCTTATATAAATGCCTCTGTGACGCCAGCAAATATACTCGAGCAAGCGGCGCAAAAGGAATACTTTCTACAAATGTAAACCACTGCCTAAGCTGGCAATCCAAGTAAGAATGCAAATGTAGAGGTACATGCAGTTCTACAGCATGACCCATGAAGAAAATTAAATTTTGTTAACCTCCAAGCAAGACAGTTGCGTCATGCTGTAAGGGCACACAAAAGGCCATTAAAGCACTGGGTTATTGCAGTAGCTGTGCTACTGCAGGCCTGAATGACAGTGGAGCATTCCTTCTGCCCTTGCATTTTATGAACAAAAGTCTCACGCATTTGTAAACACTC
Source organism: Rhipicephalus appendiculatus (assembly GCA_030522465.1). Classification (NCBI taxonomy): domain Eukaryota; kingdom Metazoa; phylum Arthropoda; class Arachnida; order Ixodida; family Ixodidae; genus Rhipicephalus; species Rhipicephalus appendiculatus. The sequence goes on along the minus strand of JALIZH010030659.1, from coordinate 249,126 downwards.
GGGTGTTGCATGAAATCTCTGGCGTAATGCTCAAGGACTAAAAGTCGGAGCAAAAGCGAGTATAACACTATGTTGAATGATGGTTAGACCACACTTAGTGTGAGAACACTTCCCATCGAAGTTATAAGCCCCCCACTGTTCGGGTTTACTCCGAGGGGCGCAACTGGCAGCTCTGCGAGACATCTTCGAGGCTGGCTTCACTGCCGCTGCTTACACCCGATGTGTCGGTTGAATCGCAACGGTTCAGTGCGCGTCGAGCAGCAGCCTTCTTCTTGTTCGCTGCCTTTTTCTGGTTTCTGCGACGACGTGCTAAAACACTTGAATTGGCCCTGCAAAAGAGCCACAAAGAGGGTATTGTGAGCTAACTTGGCAGCAACATTTCAATGCGACAAATGATAGAAAACCAATGTGTGATGTCCAGCATAACCGACAGAAATTGACAGGATTCTTATAAGTGGAAGTTCTTCGTTTCTTTCTTTATGCAAATGAGCTTGTCTTTCTCATGAAAATAAACACATCGCAAGAGCGCTGACGCAAAGGCACAGTCATACTCTGGTCAGAAGAAGCTCGGGAGGACTTCCACAAATATTTATAGTGCCTGGCGCTCTCTTGCCTAGTGATCAGCAATACATCTACACATAAATGTCCCCCCTAATATTTTTCTTTCCTATAACGTACATACAAGCAGTCCATGGGGTTTGGGGGGCCCAATTGAGCAAAGGGAGAATGCCTCGTATTCTGAAACAATTCTCGAAGCTCAGCAAGCACAGCGCCACCCCTCAACTGAAAAAAGGAAAGAAAGAAAAAAAAAAGGACTGCACTTCTACAGAATGGCTGTCGTGTTAATGAAACACAGTGACCACTACTAATAAGTGGTGGCCCTGACAACAGCTTTAAAGTGAGCGGAGCAACGTTCTAGAATATAACTAATGCAAAGACGCAAGTTCAACTCCCACTTGTGGCCAGTTGTTTTTCTCCTAACTCTATTTCCTTTCTTCGTGATTACTTCATTTCAAATAAGCTTTATGCTAAGCAATTCCTTCTCAGTATACCCAGATTCTCACTGTGGTTGTGATTATCAGACAGCGAGCCCCTTGGTGTTTCTTCACCTAATTATACATGTATATATAAGCACAGAATTTAACACAAGAGATACTTCTCTAGCGTACATGCAAAACAAAGGGAGCTGAATAAACCACCACAGGTTAAAGAAATATGTGTAAGATGCAGAACACAGCTCCTACAATGACAAATTAATTAAGATGGCTTTAGCATAACTTTAAATAATACAAATAGAAGTAAGGATGAGAAGACACAAATCCCATGTGAATATAGCAATCAGGTTAGAAGAACCCCGCATGGCACGTTGCTAAGGAAACCAGAAGATTCCAACACCAATCTGACGAAATACTAAAGATTTATTGAGCAAAAAAACTTAGCAGCCCTTTGACTCATAATTAGGGGTGTGCAAATATTCGAAATTTCGAATATTTTTCTAATAGTGTTTGGTATTCCATTCGATTCACACTGGAATTTTACTATTCGACCTATTCGAACTTCCCGAAGACAAATACAGTCAACGTCTGATTGGCAGTGGCCCCTTAAGATTTTTAATATGCTTCACCACATCACACTCGTATTGCGGCAAAGCTGCCTTTCAGGCTCTGCTATGGTTGCAAATGTATTGACTCAAGAAAACGCTGGTTCCAACATGGATATGATAGATGTGGCAGAGGTGGGGGGCTCAATTAACGCTGTTTTGGACCTGAAATTTGGGCAGGAAGTCCGAAAAATAAAATGCCGAAGATTTCTAGCATCCTAAATTTCAGATGTTCTTACATATTGACGTCTACGAGGCAGATTTGGAACTCCAGACTCGAAGGGAACACACCCTTGTCCCCCACATCACTTGGGCTTCCACAGAAGTTGAAAGAGGAGGAGAGGCTGAGGAAACAGCATGTTTGCCTTTCACGGTCTTTCGCGTGTGAAGTGTTGTCGGCAACATTTTGGTTGCCACAAATCATGTACATAAATACAATTCGGCCTCTGCATTGCTTCATTCTTGATAAGACAACTATGAAACACCACCCTGCCAGCGCTTCATCAACCTAGCCAAAAGAAACACTTTCATGTTGCCATCTCATAAGAATATGCTTAGGAATCCTCTTCAACTTTTCTTTCTGCAATATCGCTTCGAAGCATTAGAAAAATATTCTAGAAATATTCTATTCCATTTGCACTCACACTTGAATATTCGAATTCGCTTCGCACCCAAAATTTTGCTATTCACACAGCTTTACTCATAATACTTCAGGACAAGAAAATATATCAGAGTTTGAATAATACCAACATCATACATGAGAAGAAAGATGCTAACCATTTGAGGAGTTTGTTTTTGATAACGTAAAAAATATTCAACAATTAGAAAATCAAGTCACTTCAACGGCTGGGCTAAGACAACCTAGGGAACAGAATAGGTGGCAAGAAAAGGAAAACGCAGATTAGGGACACAAAGGATTAGGCAGTGAGATAAAATTATGAGTCACAGGCACAGAATGAGGTGAGATGGCGCAATTCCCATGGCAGAGAGAGGAGCTGGGAATAATCCCCTTCTCCTGAATGTCCTTTCGCATTTGAATGAGATGACTGGAATAAAACAACCTGGACACCGCCTTATCTTGAGTGGTACACACGTGACTCATGTCCACTTGACACCTATCCTATACTCGGCGACAACTTATCTTGACAGTGGAGCAAAGGCTATGGAGGCGGGGCTTCCGCACATTCGTGTTGCTCCGCAAGTAGTATGGCAGCTTGTGGCCGATTTCGGTGTTGCTCGCTTGCATTGTTAACGTGTTTAGAAAATTATATGCACGAAAAATGTGAACAGGAGAAACATTTAGATTGTTCAATGTACATTTTCGTGTTATAGTACCGGTATATTTTTCGTGGAGAACTAAACAGCTTGTTTGTGGCAGCACACCGACTCACTACGTCATGGAAGTCACGTTTACTTTGGAAAACGGGCGTGCTGAAAAGGTAGTGCTGCCTAAAAAATGAAAAGAAAAGAAAGGCCTTCTTGCAATGTGAACAATAATTGTGTTTTACCTACGACTTCCCGCAACTGTTTCAGTCTCATAATAAATAAGCAGCATTTATTTCAGCAAGGCCAATATGAAAATTATCAGTAAACTTAAGCACTATTTTTTTGGCACGGTAGCAGGCACGCGCTTCGGCTCTGTAGCTTCCACAGTGCTGTTGAAAAAAGTTGTCGCCGAGTCTATAACATTATATACTAGCTTTGCCGTACTCCACTCAATATTCTGAGAGAGAGAGAGAGAGAACAAAGGAAAGTAAAGGCCTATAATGAGAATCTAGGCTGAGATGACATAATGAGTCTATGCCAATTTTTCTTTTTTTTCCCATGCTTTGTCAGTGCTCCCAGCTTCTGTGTCCACCTCTGCTATCATCGCTATTGGCCAGTCATGAAGAAAGGATGAAAGGAAAGTTACACATGTGCGTGAAAAGAACGCTGCATTATAGTGGCTCCAGTTTACACATCTCTTTTTGTGTTTGAGAACTAATACTGAAAAGAAAAAAATTACCAAAATATTCTACTTTGCCTTGATAAGCATCAATTACTTTGTCCGAGCGTTTTAGAAGAACAGAGTTATTTCCTTTTCTGTTACACCTCACATATCTCCAGAAATCTTTGAAATGTTCGAGGAGTTTTAAACCAAGATTTACAAAATAAGTTAGCTTAACTGCCTTGTTATTATTCCAATCCTGCCAAGTCACATAGAACTGCTGGTGAAACCATCACTTCGAGAGTTCCAGCTGGACCTATTTAAGACAAGTTCAAGCTCACCAATGTGTTTTCCTGTGTCTTCAAGAACACATACTATCTAAACATCTTGTGTATGCGGCATCCTCATTTCCTTTTACTTTCAACTTTGGATAACATCAATTTCCGACTCACTGAACTGTTGGCTCAGATGACATGACATAAGGAAGATTAAGTTTCATTACCTTCGCTTCCAAGGAACAACCAGGATTGAGGTTCATTATGACTTGAGATATTTCTTCATTTGGCAGTCCATGGGATTCTCAAAACTCTTCACGAGCGCCAAGGCTCAAGATAATCTCACTGTTGTCTTTCATAACTGTGCAATATGCACAACTCATATGTTAACACAGAAAAAACCACTGTGTCTGTAGTTTCGATGCTGACGTCTTTGTCTTCCATAACCTTTGGAAGTCTATCCATTGCTCTATTGCCCAATACTATTTTTAACCATTTTTCATTGTAAAGTGACCATCAACAACTACTCTCAATCCTAGGAAAATGTAGTGTTCCACACCATCTATTAAGTCATTACTTACCTAAATGCTTTACATTTAACCTGTAGCCATAAATATTATGCTTTATGTTTTTTTTGTTTAGAAAAGAAACAGCCTTCTTGCTTCTGTCTTTTAGCTTCAGAATGAGGTTTTCACTAGCTTAAATCTATGGGCTATACTTCAAAATCAACTGTTCATATTTAGCAGTCCAACCCAAGCCTCACTAGACTTCATACTTTGAAGTTGAGAAAGGCCAATTTTACATTGTATAATGTGTATACCTGGTGATTAAAAATTGTCCCTCACTTGTTTAGAATGGAAGATGTGATTAAGGAAATAAGTATCACATAACTCAAAAAAGGTTGTTTTTAAACATCCTTCACAAAAGCTATATGTTTATATCATCAACTTTATAAAGCAGTCAATGTGAAAAAATAAGATTGAATGGCTTGCCAAAACCACAGCTCAAATCTGCCCTGGTGTGCAAGCGTGTGGACACACACACACATGTACCGTTTCTTGGGTAATTTTTTTTCTTTCGGTACTTATTGACACATTCTGAACTTCAACGTCAGCAGCAAAGACATGATGGTCACTTAAACCAGATAACATATTCATGCACAGTGCTAGTGTTGAAAACATTGTACAGCAATAAATCTACCACATGTTCAGTACCATGATCACGTGATGCATCCTTAAACACATTTATGAAGCAAATTCACCAAACAAGAAAAAGTGAAAAAAAAATTCCACGATTACGATACTGCCTAATGCGAATTCTGAGCGCAGCGTCGTGTTGGGGCAAGGCCAACTGTGTTTGAAGTTTTGGCTTTCCACAAGGTATCGACTGCGCCATAAATCACAATTTTTGTGAAGTATGACAGCACCCGCTACTCCATTATTCGTCTTTCTGTGGATAAACGAGGTACCCGCGACACATATGTAAGGTATTATGTGCACTTTGTTGATGCTGCGTGTGGCTGATGATGATGAAGAATTATAGCTGATCACTTTGCAGTGGGTAGGAAGAATTAAACCACACACTAATTGTGCAATTAGCGTTGTGCGATGACTGGTTATTATTTTACTCTTGTGGCATGCTATATTACATAGGTTAGCGCGATTCCTTGCCCGAAATGACGCCTGTATAGGGTCTTCTTGGAAATGAGTTTCAAGCACCAGCGTGGCTCTGTGGTAGAATACTCGACTGCCACGAAGAGGGCCCGGGTTCAAATGCCATTCGATCCTGGGTATTCTTTTTAATGTTTGTTCATTTATTTATTTATTTATTTACATGTCTATCGGTTATTTAACCAACGCTGCTCAACGCAGGAACGGGCACCTAAGAGCTGCGCTCTAATATATCTAAGACACCACTGATTAATGCCGCAGGCTCACTAGAATGCGAGAAAATCTTCGCCAAATAAAACATTAACGTCATCCTCAAAGAAGGCAGACTACTGAAAAAAATCTGCGCATCTCCACAAAGTTAATCATGACGAGTGGGCGAAGCACTGGGGATCATTCTTACTGTAAATCACCTGTGACATCGCCCACTTGCGCATGTAAATGAGTAAATGAGTGCCAACACGTGTGTAGAGTATAGACAATGTGTTTTTGCCGTTGAGCCGCTGCTTCCGCGCCATCATCACCGGGGTAGAAGCTTGTTGTCAGCGTTGCCATTTTGCCGCTGCTTCCCGAGCTCTCGCCTCCGGGGTAGCTTGCTGTCTGCATAGACGTTGAGCCGCCGCATGCCGCGCTCTCGCCTCCGGAGTAGCACCTTGTTGTCGGCATTGCCGCTTTGCCTTTCGCGGGCGAGAGCACTTTCACGATCATTTTCATCCATGGCAGAAAGAGAATGTGTGGTCTGGAATGTGCTTATTCTCATTGTCGTCATCGCCCTGGCGTATAGTGGGTACCTTGCATGTGCTATGCCAGGCAACGCACAACGGACAAGCCTAGACCCTAAGGTGCTTCGCCCCTAAAAACTGGTTGTTTGATTATCCAGAAGGCCAATGCAACAACTACACTCACCCCATATCAGTGATGGAAGCGACATTTTGATTTTTGGAGCAGATTCTGGAGCAGAAAAAATGCTAGTTTGGAGCTGCTGTTAGTGTTTTTGGAGCAGATTGCAAAATATTCCAAATGACTCCTGGAGTTAGAAGCAACATTCAAGCCCCTCATAAATATTAATATTTATTATTAAACATACTGCACATACAATAATCACTTGAAAGTGCAAGAAACAAATAATGCTCATTGAACACGAAGTAAGATGAGCAACATATATTTAAAATACCTGTAATTTTGGCAGAAATAACATAAATGCGTTAAGGTAGAGCTCAAAATTACAAAAGTAGCTACAATGACATGTACTACTAACTATATTGCCAAAGCAGTAGTTTACAAGCGGTACAAGTTCAATATGTTATTTTCATATTTTGCCAAAATAGCCGGCATTGAAAATATTTTAAAAATATTTTTCAAATACGTCAGAGCGAAATTACAGAAAAAAAGTTAGAGGATCCCTAGCATATTCTTATTAGATAGGAGCATGAAAGCATTTATTGGTGAGGCACTGGAAGGGTGCTGCTAAGTGGTTTTCTCTAGTCGTCTTATAAAGAATCAAGCAATGCAAAAGCAGAGTTGTGTTTATTTACATGATTTGGCACAACCAAAATGGTGTCCACAACACTTTATACGTGAAAGGAAATGGCGCTTTTTCTAAAGAGTGAAATGAAATGAATTGGATGAGGGATTTGAATGAATCAGTAAATGGAAGTACAGCAGAAGAGACCATTACTTTGCTAGAAGTTCCGGGGAAGGTGAAAGCTTTAAAGGATGAAACCTCTCTTCGTCCAACTTCTGTGGAGGTCCAAATGATGTGGCGGACAAGGGCGTGCTCCCCTTCGACTCTGGAGTTCCTCAACTGCTAAGCGGATTTCCCTCTCCTACTCTGTGGCTGCAAGTGATTTCTGTGGCAGCTGTTGTCTACAGCGTCAGTTCCCATGGGAGAGGTCACGTGTTTTCCACACACTGCTTTTGCAGACACCAGACGAATGCATGCTTTCATAAACCCGGCCGACTAACACTTTCACGTTAAAATGTCGTGCAAAACATGGTGAAAAGAAAGGAATTCATTCTACACAACCCGTAGACATGGCGGCATAGGTTGCCAAAAAAATTAGAACTAAGACTCACTCAAGAAATATATTTTGCTCCTAGGGCTCACTTGGACTCGGACTCACAAAAGTTTTCCCCAACCGGACTCACTCGGACTCAAACTCGCCAACATATTACTGAACCGAACTCACTCAGACTCACACTCACAGCTTCACCTGAGTCTGAGTGAGCCTGAGTGAGTCGACTCACGAGTCCGTTAGCGTAAAATTAGCTGTTTCAATAATGGTGTCAATGCTCTTTAACACCAATATGTTACATAATTGATGCTCTAAGATACTCCTTTTGATGTTGTACTTTCAAATACGCGTATCGATGGTTTCAGTCCAGTAAGGACATCTTTATGAAATACACGACTCACGCGAGATATTTTTATGAAGAACTTCTAATGAAGGAGTTAGCGGGGAGAGATCATGGCACCCCTTCTTCTAACTCACACCTCTGATCAATAAATATTGATGTGGCGCACGAACGCTAATATGGTGAGATGTGTGTGAATAGACTTGAGTATAAACGTAAGCTGATATAAGGCTGATACTGAAATACAAATGGACGCGAACCTTCGTTGCGAGTGACGCCCTTTCTGTTTTGTCTTTGTCTTCCTTGAAGGTTCGCGTCTATTTGTATTTCAGTAAGCATGTACCAACTAGCCCAACAGAAAGTTTTAATAAGGCTGATAGTGTGGTGAGATGTGTGTGAATAGACTTGAGTATAAACGTAAGCCAATATAAGGCTGATAGTAATGCTTCAGACAAGTAGACGAGACTGTAGGTCGGCAACAAAAGGTGGAGCTCACTTAGACTCACTCAAGAAATATATTTTGCGCTTAGGACTCATTCGGACTCAGACTCACCAATATTTTCCTCAACCGGACTCTTTCGGACTTAGACGCACTAAAATTTTCTTCAGCTGAACTCACTCGGACTCACTCAGACTCGGACTCACGACTCAATCTGAGTCTGAGTGAGTCGGAGTGAGTCAACTCACGAGTGAGTTTGCCGACCTATGCCTGGTAACAGCACGCTGTCTGTCGCATGAAAACGACACGGTGCTGCTAGCTGTCGCGTATTGATGCGAGTGACGTACGAAACCAAAACCATGTTTACGACATTAGCAACAGCCAGCCGCCAGTGGCAGATGTAGTGACATCGCCATCACAAAATGGCGACAGAATGCATGTCGAAGCTAGTCAGCTAGTCCGCACAAGCTCATTTCGTGCTCAACTACGGTCTGTCTGTGTGAAGTTTATCAAAGAAAAGTTACTTTCGCACGCTGAGACCAGCTACGTCGTGTCTATTCTGAGTGCCCGATACTCGTGTCCTTGAGTGGTGCAAACAAAGGAAGGAGATCTTCTGCTGCACGTCAACCAGGAAATGTTTCTATGGGCCGAAAATGAGAAAATATCCGGATTTCAATAACAAGCTTGCAGGCGTTCTAAAGCAGCTCTCTGAAGACCAAGCTTGTCAAGGTAATGGCCTTTGAAACGGCACACGAACGAGGCATATCCAGAAGTGACCTTAAAGGGGCCCTCCAACACTTTTGAAGCACCTATTTCTTCTTTGTGTTTTGCGTAGAGTGATGGCTGGGGATAATTTCAGCATAGGTCTAAGCGCCGATATCAAAGGATTTAATATTTTAATCACGACATAAAATCACTACATCGCTGCCGACAGCATCAGCACGTAGCAGCGCTCGCCAGAACTGTTGCGAGCAGAAATGACGGAGGATGGCTGCAAGCCTATGATTGGATAAATGTAACGTTAGAAGAGATCGTGGCGTGCCATCAGAATTGAGATAAATTTGTTTCATTTTTCTTTCCTGTGCTTCTTCATTGAACCCCAAACAGACGCGGCCGCAACAAAAAAGATCACTACGACTAAAAAGCATGACAGAGACGCTGGCTACCATTTCGCCTCTGGATTTTTGGCTTGCGTGGGTCGGATGTCCGTACGAAAGGCTTCTCTCTCTCTCTCTTCCCTCTTCTTGCTTCCGTGCGTCGGGCGGCTCACCGAACAACTCGTGAAGGGAGTACTTTACTACCCTGGTCGTTCCACAAATTCCCTTCTCAGAATGAGAGGAGGGAGCGACATGGAATGTTGTAAAGCACAGCAGAAAATACCTCACTTCGAAACAGTAGCAACCGCTCACGTTCTGACAAGTCAGGCATCAGGCACCAGGCATCAGGCACCACGTTTGTTACTATGGCAATGAGATCAACATTATGTTGGAAAGGACAAGTAACAATGGTGTGCGAGCTTCCCCTACGTAGGAGCTTCCAGCTCATTTCAGTGGGGGGAGCCCTGCTACGTCACCGGGCTAGTCAGGTGAGTGAAATGTGGTCAGGTGACCCCGCGAAAATCAAGTTGAGGGTAGGCATTTTAGGGGCGAAGCTCCTTAAGGTCAAGGCTTGTCCATCACTTCGCCGGTGTCACTCGGCGTAGCCACGCTAGTGCGATGACGATGCCATCACGGCACAACACATGCAAGCTTGCATGTGCTGGCGTATAATGGTTACCTAGGTAACCATTATATGCCATGACGATGACGCTGATGGCGATGAACAATAAGCGCGTTCCAGAGCACATTCTCTTTAAGGGGCGAAGCTCCTTAAAGGGGTACTGACACAAAATTTCGCGGCCGAGATAGCCTGCTGGATCGATTCCCGTGTACATGCGTGTACCATCTGCAAAATATCGACAGCGAATAAAGCTTGGAAGGTATTTTATATGAATTTTGAAGTTCGCGTGCGCGATCCAGCATTCTAGGCCGCACCTGGTGGCATTGACACCCTCCGGAGGTGACCCTAGGTGACCCCCCTACTTCCCGGTACAACAGGTTATGATGACGTCGTAGCCGCCATTTCTGTTTTGGCGCGCTCGCCACTGCGCTGTTGGTGACTGCTCGGCGGCTGCTCGCGAGTGTGTGGCCGCGGCCAAGAGGAGGCGCTGCCGCGGCGCACGCGTTGGAACACTGCTGCAAGCATCGAGTCGACGACCAGCGCTGTGAGGCAGCATGCACAGTAAGAGACGGTTAGAGTATTGGTGGCAGAAAAGTAGAGATAAAGGACAAAAATGAAGAATGGGAAAAATAAGGTCATTCTGCCTTAAGAGGCAGAGAGATGGACCGTGAATTTATATTTTTCTTTGCTATAATAACATAGATTTAATCATTGTAGATAAGGCATTAGGACAACACAAAAAAAAAGTTTTTTTCGAGCCTGGTGGCAGACATGTCACCGCCCCGTTATAAAGGGGACGCTCATAGCATCCATCCATCCATCCGTTGAAAGTTTTGTGTTTGGCGACACTACAGCTTTCCCGTTTCCTGCTCCGAAGGACTTCTTGATTCCCCTGTGCTGCCTCGGCTGCAGTGACAGGCCACAATGCCGAAATCCTTCTGCGCCGTTTCCTTCTGCACGTCGAAGTCAGGATCAGGCGTATCGCTGCATACGTTTCCCCGCGACGAACCTCGGCGGCAGAAGTGGATCGAGTTCGTGTGCGCTTGTGGACGTCAGCAGTATCAGGACTGGTCCCCCGTGCAGAACAGTCGCGTTTGCGGGCTCCATTTCGAGGCGCATTGCTTTACCACACAGGCGCCGGACTTGGCGTACATGGGTCTTCCCGACTCCACCTGTGCATCGCTCACGTCTGGTGCTCTGGTGTTACCTAGCTTTCTTCGGCACCAACAACTTGAAGGGCATCACAATGTTATCAAGTGATTCAATCGGATATTGAACGTAGAAAAAGCGAACGTACTTTGGCTAAATGAATTGCCCTGCAGAACATTTGTGCACGAATGTGTCGGGTCTTACCATAGTACATTGCCGACGCGAGCTTCATCGTGGTCGTCGTCGCTGGTATCGTTGCCGCTTCCCGACGAAGCACTCCTCTCCAGCGGGTCAAACCTGAAGTGATTCGCCCCGTCGCAAGAAAATTGTCGTCATCAGACGACGATGAGCCCGACGACGACAGCGAGGACGATAACGGCGACGACATCACGCAGCATGGGTGACAAGCGAATGCAAGCAGACGATGCAGACCGCGCGGAAGTGCGTCACTGTTCTGTGTGCTCCGTGACCGAGCGTTTCACTCGCTAGGTGGTGATAGTTGCACCCGGCGGCTTGTCGTTTTTGGAGCTCTGTCAAACCGAAACTGAAGCTGTGTCGGTAATGAGGAGCTTGTAATTAATTACCTGTCGCGCGCTGCAGCAAAGCGATGTGCCGTGTTATGACTAACAGGCCCCCAGCAACACATTGCAGCAAAAAAACGCGGGGCGAAAATTCTTGTGTCAGGACTCCTTTAATGTCGAGGCTTGTACATCACTCCCCTGGTGTAGCCACGCTAGTACTCGCCGCTCCCGATAGAGGCGCAGATGTGCTCTCATTTGATTTGCATGGCGCCCACTAGATGGCTCTGCGGCGCTCGCTTCACTCTTGGCTCTCAGCGCGCTTCCTCTCTCTTTCGACGGTCGTCACTCAGTGCGCTTCAATACTAATACTACTGCTATGAACAAAGACAAGGCGGCGGCGGAGCGGACGGCTCGCAAAGCGGCTGCAGCGCGGGCTCTCAAGTTGTGCGAGAGAAGTAGGCGGCGGCGACGCAGACAAGCGGATCTAGATTTGCGGGCTCGTGAAGCGGCACGGCAGCGCCGGCAAACCGAGCCGGAGTTGAGGGCTCGCGAAGCTGCAGCGGTACGGCAGCGTTGGCAAGCTGATCCAGAGGTGGCGAGGGCTCACGCAGCTGCAGCGGCATGGCAGCGCCGGCAAGCCGATCCAGAGACGGCGAGGGCTCGCGTCACGACGTGTCACGTCTTTGCATGATTGAGTGGGCAATGTACGGGGGGGGGGGGGGGTGTTCATGGTTACCCGAATGATCCCCCCGCAGCTTCACCCACTCACCATCATTCACTTCGTGGATATGCTGTGATTTTTTTTTTTCTTGTATTTTGAATTTTCTAAATTGAATAACTTAGGACTGCATGCCGTTATCACTGCCGTTCTTGCTGCATTAATCCGTTTGTACTTCAGTCTACACAACCCACGAGTAAAAAATTGGGGGGTTGAATAGTATTGGAGGGCCCCTTTAAAGCCAGAAAAAGTGGATCACTGAAGGAAAGGAACTGCCAGCAGAATAAATTTCACTTTCTACGAGGGTGCTTTGTGCTTGCTTTGTTTTTCTTCTTATCGTCAACACAGCGGCATACCACAGTTTTAAAAGATCTTGTAATACTACGCGCAGCACAGATGCAATTGGGTTTATGCGCATTATTTAGAAGTTCCATGATTGAATTTTATGCAAATGAAACAGTTATATTTATTTTTAGGAAGTTTGAATACATCAAATAGTACAATTCCGGTGCGAATCTAATAGAATAGCAAACCCTATTCGAAAAAATTTGAAAGTTTGAATATTCAAACATTCCTACTATTTAGCAATGTATTCAGCTGCCCTAAGGTTCTTTTGGACCTGTTGCAAAGTACATAGGGACTGCTATCTTAGTCAGACATGCCTCATGGAGCACATAGCCATTGAAGAGCTCTTCGAAATGATAAATTAGAAGAATGCATTTGCCACCAAAGTTTTTCTACCCGTTTTTGGACCACCCAACTGCGGAGAAGACTAGACGGTTAGTGGAGAATGATGGCGTACTCTACATGGTGAACACCCTCCATCCCCAGAGTGAGAATCTTACGGATATCTTACTCAAGCCTTTCGCTGAGCACTATGCAAGCGACATCAAAAGCATTGAGGTCGAGTACAAGCTAGTAACGAAAATTCTTCAACGCAACGAAGTGCAAGATGCAAGACATGACTGTAATTGGTGACTGTCTTGAAAGAATATAAACCAGCCTTCCACAAACTGCACTAGCTAGGTGTTATCGCGGTGACAATACCGGCATTGTTGTCATTTTGCAAGTTCATGTTTTAGTGCCTTTGAAGATTGAGGACTTATCTTTGCAGAATGATGACAAATCACCATCTGAGTAACCTAGCTCTGCTTGTGGTTGAGTGGTCTCTTGCCAATAAGATAGATCTTCAACGTCCTGTCAACATGTTTGATGCTGCATGCAGTAATCGACCAGAGGTGGTCCAACCAGTTTATGATTTAAAGCAATTTTCGGAGCAGGAAAAAGCCTTGGAGCAGATTTGGAGCAGGAGAACTTGTCTTTTGGAGCAGGTTTGGTGCAGCAAAAACAGGATTTAGGATCACTTGGAGCAGAACATGTAAACATTTTCAGTGAATATTCTTATTAGTGTGCATACTAGTAGAAATGGTGCTGCAAGGTAAACAAGGAGACAAGGCCAACATACAGAGAGCAGCCATTAATCAAGTTCTTAGCACGCTGTGTGTCACATTCTGGCTTCACTGCACAGCACAAAGTGTGCGCTGAAGTGAAGCACTACTGACGAGGCAAGCATGGCGCATACCGTTTCTGTGAATGACACGTGTCATAAGGTCGGTCCAAAATGAAAAAACTAACCAGAAATACAGCAGTCTGACAATTAAAGAAAAAAAGATGCAGAAATCTCACTGCCAATTAGAACATACTGTTTGAAATTGCCTGCGTAGATAGTGCACTCAATATTCGCCCCAATTCACGACGTATTGATGACACTCCATCGTACTCAATAATTATTAGAGGTGTGAACACCGAGTGACATTCTCCTTCACTTTCAACAACTTTGGGTTGAGCACTTACTTCCAGTTTTCGAAATATTCAGAAAATGTCTCCTAAAAAATAATACTGGTACAAAGTAAACTGGTACGAAGGGGGTGTTGTCAGTGATGAAACCAAGAATAAAGGGGAGGGGGGGGGGGGAGCTCTCCTTCAAGACAGCGTTATGGACAAGTATGCTCGTCAAAATGTTTACATTAGCGACACCCCGTGTTCACGAAATTTTCACCTTAATATATGCTACATATCAAGGTGCGATTGATAGGTATGAGTTGCCATGCTACTCGCTCGGTTGGGGAATAAGTACGGCATCCCGCGAACAGGCCAGATGACAGAGGACAACTGATTGGTTAGGAGTGTTATGACCGGCGCCTGGCCCGACAGAGGAGCGGCGTTCCCTGTTCTACGAACAAGTCTCCAAGGGGCTGCTGGCCCGCTGACAGACGTTCAAAGAGGTGTATTGTCCTTCCTAGCCGGGAAGTGAGGCGCCATGCAGTCCGACGCGCAAGTTGTTCGACGAGACAACCGCAATGGTTTTCGGTCGCGACACCTTTCTTGAGGGGACAACGAGAGCGTCGCCGCGGATGACAACCCGTCCCGCTAATTGCGTGTCGAGTGGCGGACCTTTGATGCGCAAAGTAGTACGAGCATGGGACCCCTCATCCTGTGGCCTTCTCACGCCATCACTTTCGTGCCACTGGTGCAATGCTGTCGCAACACCCCTGTCAGGCACGTAGACCTGGGCGGGTGTGGGCGGCACCGTCGGAAGTGGCATGTGTCGCGTGATTGGACAGCGCAATTTGGACCTGTTCCCCCCATCTAGGGATCTGGGGAAAAGAGACTCTTTATAATCAGCCCCTGCGGGCTCCCTGAGGATTCAGAGGATTCGAAGGATTCGGAGAGCTTCGACACGGGCCTTCGACGAGATCGTCACGATGTAGCGAAATCTTCGTCTTGTATCACGAGATGTTCGCCCTGTAAATAATGGTAAATAAACCTCAGTTCGATTTCCCTTCAGCCTCTTCATGCTGCCTCGGCATCTTCCTCCCGGGTCTCCGGTGCCTGCAAAGGCCGGTCGCAACGGCTGGGGCCAGCGGTGAGATACCACGACCTGTATCTCGAGCTGCTACACCCCGGGTCGCAACAGGAGGGAGGAGTGCCTTTTTTTTGTGGGAGGGGGGGGGGGGAGGCTTTTCTGTCGATTGACGATAACACCAGCCGATTGTTCTAATGGTGTTTAGGATGCATGGGGGGCACTTGTTCTTTAATCGTGGCTGACTGCGCAGCTCAATTGCTACGAGCGCTGGCTTGGCACGGCGCTCCGTCAGTTTCGCAATCAAGATGCGCGACAAGCGCTTTGATATGCGTGAGCAGCAGTCGCACCACATCGTGCCAGACGCGCTCTACAAGGGAATTTGGGCTTAGCTTTACGATAGGCGGACCGAAGAACATTGCGCAGCGCAATAAATAGGCGTGAACTTTTTTTGTGAAATATCAAAACTTTTGCACTGCCGAATCTTCATTTGCGTAACGACGCTGTTTACAGCACGCAGTGCTGATAACTGTTGTCGCTTGGCCGCAGTGGCTACATTACGGTATGCGGAGTGACTCACGAACGAAAAAGATAACTTTTCTACGCGTTATTACAACTTCCCTAACAAATAAGAGAGAACGGCATGCTAAACTCTCAACAGAGACACACACGGTGGCGCAGAGACTTTGGTTAGGCTGAATATAATGAGGAAAAGCGCATCGCTGGAATGGAGTGAGGGCATCGGCGGCAATATGGAAAGGCTCTAGCTGCGTTTGTTGTGCCCAAGAATAGTTTTGGGCAATAAACGAGCCAATGCCATGTAAACAGGCGGACTAGTGAACATGGGCGCACGCTGAACTCGAAAGTGCGCAGCAAGGCGCAGGGATATGGAATTGTAGCAAAATGGCACAATTGGCGCAGTTGGACCGCCACTGATCGATGCATACATTTGTACTAACATGCTGGTAGGATGATACCCCATCATATCAATGTGGTGCGCATGCGGGAAAATTGTGCTGGAACGGGCGCGTACGATTGATTTAGGCTGTTGTGGCAGAGTAGAAAATGAAAATTCCCAAATTCACTCTTTGGCTCTATATATTCGAATGCAATGTATTTAGCTCATCTTTATTAACAAAAAAAAGTACGTAGGCCCCCGCAGATGTCAATATATTTAAAACATCAAGGTAAGCTGGTGCAGGATCCTGAAGAGTGATGTCACATACACCTTTCATTCTTGTCTGGCATACCCCTTCTCACGACACGAGTGTTTTTATTTTTTTTTAGACACTGCTGCAGAAACATAATTGACTACTACAACTAGTCACTGTCAGGAATGTACCCTTTAAAAATGAGGAAATGAAGATATACCTGTATACAATGTGGCTGATGTGGTCATTGAAGCTAACTGTTTTTTTAGGTTGGACGCTTTCGAGGGAGCTGGCTGGAAGTGAAGTGTCTGAATCTAGGGATAAGGATGACAGAAATTCATCACTTGACTCGGAGGTGGTACGTCTCCAGTCGGTGCCATTCTTCAGAATGCCTCGTCTAGACACCTGGGGTATCTAAAAGAATTGCAAGAAATCTCGATTAGCCGCGAGATAAATTTTAGTACACTATTCACGCCTGCACAAACACTGACAATGTTACGCGAATCATGACACATAGGCCTCACATAACACTGGTCAAAATTGTTTGCAAGATGCATTGCAGAGTGCAGTCACATGCTACAACTCAAAACAAAGGCAAGTCAAGTTTCCTGAGTTAGTAAAAAAGAACTGTGTAAACAAAACAATAGTTTGCACTGTCACATTTGCCACATCTCTTTCCTTACAAGTACTGCTATTTTGTATTTATAATTAATGGTGAACTGCCAGAGCAATGACACACTAAGCTTTTGATGCGTTGAAAAAGTGCTACTTCATGCAAGACATGTTCAGCAGCATTCCACCGCAGACCAAAAACATTTCATGGCCATTTTTGCTCCTCAAATCAAAACTCATTAAATTTTCTGCCCATGCAAACCAAAACTTGATACTGAGTGGAACAAGAGTGCAGCCTTTATGCACTCCTTCCCCTGTACTGAGTGTAGAATCACCAAATAATGCGGCCAATGACTTGTGGTTGGTAACACTGGAAACCCTTCTACAATAGCTGAAGCTATGCCCCGACAGCTGCTTCAGCTGGCACTGCAACTTCGAGCTCAAAACAAAGTGAGAGCTGAACATTATAATGTGACAGTTGATCCCACAGTGCATGTTTTAACCTACATGAACAAGCACCTAAGAGCATGTACCTAGCATGTCACAATTGATAAAACAAAGCTGGTTGGCTTTTTTTTAACATTGTGAATGTGCCAAAAATGCCTGTTACAATGCACTTATGTAATAAGGCGGTCAAACACATGTCCAGGCTCATACACATATACAGAAAATGCTTCACTGGTATTCAAGCCAGCACAACTTCCACATCTCTTCTACTTCACGATGAGAATGTGCCTGATATGACTATTGAAGACATTGATAAGCGAAAGGATACTTTTCTCTTTTTTAATTTTATGCCAAACACCGGTTATGCTTATGAACCGTGCATCAGTTATGCATTGTGCTTATGAACTGTCAAATACTGATGTGGCTGCTTCCCCTGAGAGTGGTCCACTCTATAGATGCTTAAACTACACAAGAGGACATGAAAGCTTTGCTTTCAGCTGTTATAAACTGTGCACACACAAATGACTATATAACAGTTAACTTCATATCATCACTTATTGTCATGGGAACATCCAGCTTCTTTGAACATATCTGCATCACATGACCAGCTTCATTTGACTATCACAAGAGAATGTGCTTTCCATCAGCATTTGTGCCAATTAAATGCATGCTCTTACGATTGTCTTGAATAGTGCATAGATAAGAGGACAAACAATCAAGGCTAGACAAATATGGCTTGTATTCATTTTAAAAGACTAGGCATGCAAACACGTAAAAAAAGAGAGAAGTCACGCCTTGACTTCTTTTTTGCTTGTGTGCACGTCCAGCCTTAATATGAATATGTACCAACTAGCTCAGCTCAATGTTATTCTATGGCTTGTATGTCTCTTAACTATTTCAATCGTGTTTATGCACTGCTCTAGGCAATCATGAATACAATTGGGCGGAATGAATGCCCTTGTGAAGTACATTACATACACAATCTTCGAAAAGGCTTGATAAAAAAACAATAGAATGTCTTTGCATTCACAGGAAGTTCATGTAGAGGGCTTTAGTTTCTCGCTATGGCCTTTGTCTGAAGTACATTACAGGGGTGAAAGCACCAGTATTTATGTAATATGGTGAACACTATGGCAAGCAATAAAGAATTTTGAGCTCCATATGAAGCTGATATTTGCATTAAAATTGCAAATATCAGCTAAGATGGTCCCTCTGCTTTTTGACCATCCATCAACACATGTGAGGCTTCTACAAGCAAAAAGGAAGTTCACTGCTCTGCAAATCTCTCTTCAGATAGAAAATTCCACTCGCACTTCAGCATTATTTAAAAGAGAAATGCAAGGAGAACATTACTGGGCCTTCATATTTTCAATCAACCTCAGCTTCGTAGCTGTAACAAGGGCAGCAATATCAGATAAGGGGCAGTCAGTCATTTTGTTCAAGTGCAGGGTGGTGCAAAGTAAATTTTAAAGAAAGCACACGTGCACATGCACACATCAGATCAGCAGCATACATAAATACTAATATGTGTAATGTGAGTAGTATATCTAATGTACCTGGGAAATAAAACCTAGTTGAAAGTGAAGTGCCCAAATGCATCACCTCACTTTCTTCATAAGCAAAGTACAGAAGAAGGCCATCATGCCGTACATGAATGAAACTTTCTCTTTAGAATAAAGCCTCACATGGCTACAAACTTGCAAAATTTTGCAAAATGTCCATTAACCTCCAAATCAAGAATGCGTCAACAAGCCTTGTCTTGTCATACATTCTTGCTTCTTTTAAGATCCTGCAAGGTTCAAATTGCACACTGGATAAGCACAGATATGATGTGCACATACAAATGTCTTGTGAAAAGCAGTCAGAGATAGTCTCACTAAAACACTGAGCTGAAGGTTTATCAGAATTTGATGCCAATAAGACCTTTCTGGCATGGGGCCCCATTCTTCCAGTAATAACCAAATGCTGACATTAAAAGTAACATCTCAATTAGAAATGAAAACACACAAGGTAGATCTCTCAATTTTAATAAAAGCCGTGAGAATGCACGACATTTACACAGAAAGCTTTCACTGCTTTCTGCATGACTTAGTTTCATTTTCTTTAGCTTTTTGAAGTGGGGGGCAAAGCATAGGTGAATGTCAGAGTAAACAAATATTCCTTTTCAAGGGCTAGCCGAAAGGTTTTTTTTTTTACTTCCCTGCCTCCTTTCGCTAATAAGTTCTGGTATACACTAGTGTTAACAAATCACCCACCACACCAAATGGATATGGAGTTCAGCAGCTTAGCACAAAATCGAAAGTTGAAGTTCTGCTTTGCACCTGCACTCAGATGGTGCTGGACACAATAACACTTGTGTACTTAAATTTGAGTGCATGTCAAAGAACCCCATGCAGTGAAAACTACTCTAGAGCTCTCTACTATGGCATCCCTTATTACACACTGTACAGTTTCAAAGCATTAAGTTCCGAAATTTAATTTTTTTTTTTTTTTTATCCTAAAAGCATGATATCACCCCACTAGAAAATTACACAGCACACACCTGGTATGCAGAAGACTCGGAGAGGGATCGTTGCTGGCGAGCTGAAAAATGATTCATACATAAGTTAATGCAGAAGGAATGTTGATAACTCCAGGTTGTCAAAAACATACAGGACAAGTGGCGAAAGGCGGGCTAGTTGGTACATTACTGAAAAGTGGAAAAAAAAGCACGAGCATAGGACAAAAGAAGGTGACAAAAGGACAGGTGCTGACTGCCAACTAAAAATTTTACTGATGAAACCAAGTATATATAGATACAGGAAAACATAAAGAAAGATTAGGTTACAATTTGAATCACGTGCGTGACACAGAGAGCGAATTTCCTTGTCTCAATCCTTCCTTCCTTGTCTCTTTCCTTGTCTCAATCAGATCAAGCGACGGAACGCTTACACATTGCTCATCCTTTTGGTAGATAGCAAAGGCCTCAATTCTCGTGCACCTTTGCCGATAGCGTTTTAGGAGGGTAATGTCAGACAGGCTGGGGGTGCACCCATGTCTGGCACAGTGTATGGCAAGATTTATTTAATGAATTGGAGTGTTCCTGAAGCCGCTCGTTGAGCCCAGTCTGTCCCACGTACAACCCGCCACATGAACATAGCATTTCATACATAACACATGCGGCGCACTCGATAAAAGGCTTGGCGTGCTTCTTCTAACACGATGCTCCACTTCTCTTTTCGTTAACACAGTGACACACAGCCACCTATTTGACTCAATGAGACACCCCATGTACATAGGGAATGACTGCGACATTGCGGTTCGGCTCCCATTCTTCTTCAGTATGACACCCCTGCACCTCTGTCAGTAGCACTTCAACACACGACGTGAGTAGTTGACGTGGGAATCCAGCAGCAAACAGCCGCTCAATCTGGCTTGAAAAAAAAAAACCAGGCTGCACCAGGGTTGCCAACCGTAGGGTATTTTCAGAATTTTTCGGGCAGCATGGGGTAGTAGGGCAGCAATACAATTTTCTTATCAGGCATGGGGTAAATTCCAATTTTCACTCAACATCGATCAGCGAAAGATGTGGACGATTGCCGCGACATCTTCAAGAGTGACATTCCTAAATACATCCGAAAACAATCTTTTTTTGAATAAAACTGGAACTGTCTTGATTCACATGCCACCAGCATAGGGCAAACGCGATAGATAACACGCCAATCTTTCAAGGGTGGGGCGATCAATACAATGGACAGAGAATATGAAAAAGAAGGTGGTTTTCGCCTTCGAGTGATCTTAAGTGAGTGCGGAAGGGACCATGCGATTTTTTTCTATAACTGAGGATAGGTGGATGAAAAAGCGTCCCCTTTATGACGGGGCAGTGATCCGTGCTTCACGAAGCTCAAGGTATTATATTATTATTATTATTATTATTATTATTATTATTATTATTATTATTATGTTACGGCATAATTTTGTTCAGATGAACTAAGGTTCCCATCCTATAAAAAAAACCTTATAAATTCACAGCCCCACTTTTTCAGCCTTAGCACAGATTAACGTTAGTTTACCTGCTTTTTTTTCTTTTTGATATCTGCCTACTTCTCCGCCACCAATTCCCAGCCATATTTGACTTATTTCTATCGCCAACTTGTTTACCTTTACAATGTTGTCCCTAAAAACCAAGGGTTCATGTAGACTTGTGCGCTAACACGCATCCAGGTGGATGTCTTCACATTCAATTAAAAACATGCTCTGTCGTTTCCTTACCTTCCCTGCGCATGTGCATTTCGCTTCTTCCCTGAATCTCACTTTATAACAATGTGTACTGAGGCAACCCGACCTCGCTTTAAACAGCAAAGCACCATGGCTGCTCTATGAAAACACACGGTGTGGCCTGCCGCGTGGAGCGGAGACAGCGTGGCATGCTTAGTGTTCTGGGCTGCCGCCGCGGCACCACCAGTAGGGGAGGCTCTGGGGAGACCGAAAGCGAGAACGCCGGAATTATTGCGGCGGATCACGGCTTGACAGCGCAACTGCTGTGCGCATGTTAGTTTTTAAAGGGTTGCGAAAGGCTTGCTATAGTTTTAATCACACTGGTAAACGTCCCTACCGAATGTGCATCGGCGAATCGTGAACCGAAATATAGGAAGTGTTGGGTTTATTTGAAGAGGCTGCTCGGGCGTGTTGCGATATTTCGCGTCTTGTTTTCTCTCTTTCGTTGCCGTTGCCCTGTTCACACTTGAAAATGTTCATTTGCGGTATAGTTATTCTTGCAACAGTAGAGTCGTTCATTGACGAGTGCAGTTGTATTTCCGAAATGATTGTGTTTCTCACACCCTAGAAAACAAAAGCACCGTGAGCATCAGGTGAGTCATAATTGCTTTATTGCACGTGAACTTTATTGCACAGTTTCCTTACTTGTGTCCTGGTCATTTCGCGCAGTTTAAGAACGTCAAACTGCAGTGAACCAACTAGCCCGCAAGAACGTCTTACTGGGAAAAAAAAATTGCCATGTTCACTTTCCTAGCCAGAGGCTTTCACGCCAGGCGAACGAGATGCTCATCTGACTGCCCAGTTGGCTAGAAGCGTTCGTGAGAGCTTTCTGAGGAAAACTTTGCAAACTTCCATGGCTTGGTCTTCCACCCCGTAAGTCAGCTCCCGGCGCAGCAACAGGTGTGGCAAAAGTGCAGAAGATAGCAGGTCGCAAATGTTGTCACTTCGTCTCACGTCTGCTATCTTCATGACCTTGTCTATTTCATAGTACCAATATGTATGTCATATTAGCGCTCTCGAAACACGAAGTGCATTCAACAAGAAGGTTACAAACCAAGTTGTTAGAAAGCGCTGCGTGTTTGCATCTTCTTTGTTTATTTATTTCTAGTGTTGCGATTGGGACTAAGTAATCAAACTGATAGGGGCGTGCAAATTTTCGAAAATTTCGAATAACGAATCGAATAGCATTCTGTTCGATTCCGTACTCCAATCGAATAGCGCATATTCAGAATACCGAATATTTTTTGAAGAATTTTCGAATATTGAGCCCCGAAGGGCAAACCCCAAAGGAAGGAAACGTTCAAACAGCGAAGGGTCATCATTTGCTGTCTTAGTGTTGTAATAACTGAGGGAAGGGACTACGGCTGCTCTCAGCTTCAGAAGTGTAATTTTTGCACACATGTACATGAATGACAACAGAGCCAGTTGTTTTGTCAGTGTAAATTGATCTTGCCGGTACAGTATTCAGCACTGATGGTTATATCTAGAGCTGCTGTTTGTGCGAAGGCACATGTTGTTATAAGTTGTTTATCTGTTCCTTTTCACAGTTAGCTATATGTGTGGTGCTCAATTCAGCATTGTTTAATTTTTATGCGTCAGTTTTATTTAGAAGCTATAAGCAAAGTAGCACCTTCAATACGGTAGTCGCTCCTGTATTTGATCCTACCATTACAAAATACCTCCCGGATCTAGTTGCTGTATTCGGCGAGCTTACGCCAGTTTTCATAATTGTGGTATTTTTTGTTGATTAAAAGCAGTCGTAATGTTCCTTTGTTAAAGTTGTGAATTTGTTTCAGCAATATAATAATATCTCGGGTCCTTTTTTATTATTTAATGTATAGCTCTTTTGAAAATGGGTTCCTTACTATTCGAAAATTATTCGAATAGTACTCGATTCATATTCTATTTGGTTCGAAAATTCAGTATTCGCACTCCCCTACATATTGACCGAATTCCCACTAGTCAAAACCACCACCTTCTGTACTGATATAACAGCATGTATTATAAAGCGGATCTTTTTTTTTTTTCGATCACTATGCGCGAAAAAACGGCTCGTTATAGATACAGATCTAGTTATTATTCAGAACAAGGAACCTTTACTTTCTCATCACAGGCACGAACGAGATAGCCAGCCAAATAAGCAATTGGAGCTAGTTCTATGTCAGCTTGCGTCTCAGGCCAGCTACTAAATAATTCCAGTTCAATGGCCGGCTTTCTCGCAGCAAGCAGAAGAACAGATGGAATAGGAGCAGATCCTTGATTCTTTACATCCATCTTAAAGGGTGCGTCAGCCTCTGAACTCAAAGGGGTGTCCCATTTTTTGCAGCTTGCGGTATTCCAACCTAATGGAATGTTTGTCGAACACAGCGGCCCACAACAGTTATGCGGCATTTTGCCTAACGCATAAAATATCACACTTGCGCAAACTTTCTTGAGTGACACTCAGAGCTAACCATGCATGTGGAGAAAAACAACGACTGACTCGACCTATCTGCTCTTTTTCGAACACTCGCTCCTTCCCGCCGGCGTGTCGCGCAGAGTTCTCCCCACTCTCCCCTACTACTAGCGCCCTCCTAGCAAAATGCGGCGACAACTGTCAACTCTGCTTCCACGCTCTCACCCATTGCCTGCGCCACGACGGGGCAGGCCGCACCGTGTGTTTTCATTGAGCGGTTGGAAAGCACATTCCCTTGAATTAGGTATTGTAAAGTGTACTGTTGCTTATTTTGTTTTTACCCTTTAGGTGGTTACCCAGAGCCGGCTTTCTTTCCATCACTGCTATCCAATACATCTTTTCCGTCTCTCTGACATTTCGCTTAATGCTCTTTGTCACCATATCGCTTACACTGCCAGCCGTAGACTTTCTGATGAGTCCCCTAGCTCTTTTTCCCAACTGTGAGTCAACCCTCTTCCCATACAAATACCGTAACGCTTTCTGTTCCCATCTTCTGTCTTTCATGTTCCTTATTCTCCCTTCAAAAGATTCAATTTTCAATTTTATTCTCTCTTCAATATACCAATTTTCAATGTAGCTACCCAATTCAGCACCACTACATGTCTGCATGTGGTACAGTGAAGTGTAGTATGGTACCTTTTTCTTGTTACACTGCGCTATTTTTAGATCTAGGATAAAATGTAGGGTAGTAAAAAAAATTGTCTAGGGCAGGGGTCTCAAACACATGGCCCGAGCCCCTCGCTTGCGGCCTGCGGCCCTTACATGGCTGTCTGTGGCCCACAATTTTTTTTATGTTTTCTTAAAGGGACACAGACACAAAAATTTTGGCCTTGCGGTTTTTTGCTGCACTCTGTTGCTGGGGGGCCTGTTAGTCATGACGCGGCACATTGTTTGCTGCCGCGTGCGACAGATAATTATAGGCTCCTCATTACCGGCTCCAAAAATGACAAGCCGCCAGGTGCAACTATCCACACCTAGCGGGTGCAACGCTCGATCACGTCACGGTACGCATCAAGAAGTTCGTTCGAACAGGAAACGGGACAGCAATGTCGCCAAACACAAAACTTTCAACATCTGTGCCGCAGCCACGGACTCGCAAGCAGCCGCCGCGTAGTAGTCTGCTGGAGCAAATGCGGCAAAAAGAAAAATGGCAGCTATGGCGTGGTCATAACTTGTATTGACTGCAGCAGGGTCAGGTGAGGGAAGTAGGGGGGGGTCACCATGGGTCACCTTTAAGGCGGTGCTCAATCACGCACGCAAACTTAAAATACCTTCCAAGCTATGTTCGCTGTTGATATTTTGCAGATGATACACACATGCTCACGGGAATCGATCCCACAGGCTATCTTGGCCGTGAAATTTTGTGTCAGTACCCCTTTAATAGTATGTTATGGAGCTGCACAGGCATTACTGGTCTAAAGCATTGTTTTCGTGAGGCACCCCGTGTTGTCACCATGTCGTGAAACATAACCATGAAACAAAAAACTATTTCAGAATCGGCGTCCAGATTATGGTCATTTTGGAGATCAGTATTCGACATAATGCAATCCTGGAACCAAGTCTCCTTGAGAAATTAGTTGTATAAGAGATATTCGAAAGGTTTTTTTGAAATGGCAAGGTTTTCTGACAGTTTGTGCAAACTCCCCCTCCCCCCTCCCCTTGCTCCTACCTTCCTCACTGCCCCAGGCCTCGCGGGACTAAAGTGCATGACTGCGGCCCGCTGGCTGAGGTGAGTTTGAGACCCCTGGTCTAGGGTAAAGTAGGGTAATTTAGACCGCGACGTAGGGTAGTTTTCAAAAATTGGTTGGCATCCTGCGTACACAGGAGTGGAAAAAAGCATTCCTCATGGCAGACAAAGCAATGCCTTTTTTTACAGCCTTCAAGTGTGCGGAGCCGAAGGGCAAGAAGCTAATCTTTGATCGGGATGAACATTCCCAACAGAGATGGTCAGGTCGAAAGTGCAAGACCCGATCAAGAAACCTTATACTGTTAACTA
Source organism: Rhipicephalus appendiculatus (assembly GCA_030522465.1). NCBI lineage: Eukaryota > Metazoa > Arthropoda > Arachnida > Ixodida > Ixodidae > Rhipicephalus > Rhipicephalus appendiculatus. The sequence goes on along the minus strand of JALIZH010030659.1, from coordinate 222,975 downwards.
AACACAATTCATTTATGAGCATGAAAGAACCAAGAGTGAGCTCGAATGTCCCGGTGATGCTTTGAGCTTTCACCCGATACGCCACTAATGTGGACGCAAAAAGAACTAGAAAATCGTCGGGTATGTGGACGATTATGTGCATTATGTGGAGAATGTGGACGTCGTGTTCGCGCTGTTTTTTCCACTTCTCAGTCAAAAACATTAATCTCTGCTAAAAAAAAAAAAAAAAAAAAAAAAAAAAAAAAAAAAAAAAAAAAAAGTCAGTGCATTGAATAAGCGTAACATTTCTTTTAAAGGGCCCGTCAACAAGCTCCTACTTTTTTTTAACACCCCCCAAACAAGCTCGCCAATTCGTACAGTAGACCGCGGCGACCACATTTCCCAAATATTACAGCGCTGCGCGCCGCGTAGACCCTCCATTTCGAAAAACAATTCCCGCTATGCTTTCCTACACCTGACCCATCCTCCTTGTACGCGCAGTGACGTCAAGTCGGCGATCGCCGACCTGACGTGGCACTGAGCTCGTCGATTGGTCTTTTGCCCTACGAAACAGCGCCTTGGCCCTACGGTGATGCAGTTTCGGCCGCGCAGTACGCATTTTCATTTTCCTGTGCTGCCCTCTGGCGTTTTGTAGAGCCCGAGACTACCGGGAGAAGTGGTATTGCCAGAACGAAAGCCTCCGAGATAAAGAGGCGTCTCGCTACTTTACCGCTAGGGAAAGGGTCGTCTCTTCGCATCGCGCTTCCTCCCTGCGCCGCTGACACGTGCTCATGTGGGGGAAGCCCTGCTCGGTCGTTGGCTGCGCGCCGATGACGTATCACTGACGTCCGTGTCACGTTGCCGAAGTGGGCGGAGTCAAGACGACGGGCTACGCCTCCCCATTTCTACAGCGGAGAAGGGTGGCGAGGCCGCGCGAAAATTTGAAACCAGCTGAAACGGATGTTCTAACCCCTGTAACTTCCTTATTATTGCGCGTATTCGCAAAATTCTTGCGGCAGCAGGTTCACATAGCAAAAGTGCACATATTTCTCTCTATAACAATTTTTGGATCTCGGGGTTGTTGACGGGCCCTTTAATGAACAATATAAAGATTCTCACTTACAGACAGGTGGTGCCTTTGACACCAAGTTGGTCTTGTCTTCCACTTTGTTGTTCTCAGGCGATTCAAATGAGTTGCACTTTGAGAACTGAGTCTGCCGGGACAGCTGTATCAGAAATGGCAAAGTGGCAATTAGACAATGCAGAAACACTTCTCATTCAGATTACTCCAGCATCAACACGAGAATAGATCTGCATACGTCTGGAAAGCCACAATGGTATTCTTATTTTCCATTCCATGAATATAATTCTAAAAATGAACACTGTGTTGCTTTTTATACAAATTGCTGAAATACATGAAGCCAAAGTCAGGGAAAAATTCATAAGAAACTGTAGACACCCAAAATTACATACAGGTTTCTGTAGATCATCATCATCATCATCAGACTACATTTTAACGCGACAGCGTTAAAGAGCTCGTTTCGCAAAAATTCCAGCGTCAGCGTCGGCGGCGTCGTTGGTTGTGAGCGAAAAATCATCATCTTGTCCGTGACCGAAAAATCGAGAAAGATGCAAATAAAATAAATAAAAATTTCCGGGTTCAGGCCGTCTGCGTGGCAAGCAGGTGTTACACACCTGCTTGCCACACAGCCACGCTTCTGCTTGGAATTTGGAATTACATTGAAAATAACTACCTCTGCTTGGAAATGCAGTGGAAATAAGTTTCATGCTTTACAAACACACGCGTCCTGTATACAGGCGTCACAGTACAACATGTAATATCGCAGTAATATTGGGTGGTACAAGCGTACATTGCCATCGGGCGTCAGAACATGTGAATATCATAACGACATAGTGGTTCAAAGCCAGCCACCCATTACAAAAGGCACACAAATTACTGCGCGTATTCCCTTAAGACCACATAGTAGGTGCATAGCAAGTTCGAAAACATTTCCCGCGCGTGATTGCTCATGGTTTAAAGCATGCTACCCATTACATAGTATGTACTAAGTGATTGAAGTACGCACTAGGGACAGGATATCGCTATCGCATCCAACTCTTAACCCTTTGTGGCGCTATGTACACAATTGTGTACACCACTTGAATTTGTAATTTGTACCAATTAGGGTCTAAGAAAGAGCAAGATATATCAAGCTATAGATGAATTGAACCTCCTGCTAAATAAATTTGCCTTCATTTAACTTCATTTTGAAGCGTACTGTTGCATATGATATCTCTGCTGAAGTTACTACCACGTTCGACGAGTCGTTCGACGTGCCGCTTCCTGCGAGCCATGTGAAAAGTATCATTTTTCTTTGCTCAAAATGGACATAACCAAAAATGAATTTGCACTGTATTTCTACACTGAGATTAGATTCTATTTATGCCGAAACATAGCATGAATGACTTCATAATAAATAGATATTTAATTACAACTTAATTGGGATTAGTCAAACTAACATGCATAAATTAACATATTATGACATTATTTTTATTGCAACGGAATATTGAGTGCCTTGAAATAACGTTGTATCGATTTGACACATTTACAGAAAGTTTTTCATAGGTGGCGCCTGAAAGGGTTAAAGGCGAAGCTTAAGGGTCCCCCCAATTTTTTTTTATGTTCACCACAGGACTAAGGCCTCTGCTAATGACCTCCAATGTACCTTGCTTGTGCGAGCTAGACTCCATTTAATTTCAGCAAACTTCTTAACCCTTTGTAGGTCGTGCTATATTTTTGACATGATGAGATATAAAAACCGGCTGTGCTTTATTGATATAAACAAGAAAGAAATAGTATGAAATAAATTTCATCAAAATCGAGCCAGTAGTTTACTGAAAAAAAGTGGGACATATATGTCCCACTGACTCATGAGAGTGTTTTCAAAAAGTGGGAAAACACTGTCCGACTGCCTCATGAAGGCACCATCTCGCGATTGCAACAACGGGAATTTTGGGATGAAACGGCCGAAGCAAGTGGCACAGAGTATCACTTCTAAAGTTATGAAGAGAAAAGTTGTGCGGACCTCATTTCAGCAGGAGAAGGCCGCCTGCAGTGGCGTCTCTTGAGCCTTCAAAGCGCTGTGGTATGTTCCTGTAAAGCTTACTTCACCGCATGCATCAACCACTTTTTTTGTCCATTTGGCTGTCCTTGCTTTTGCTGTCGAAATTGTCGAGTACAGATGTTATCCCTGAACATGTGCCTACATTTCAAGAGGTATATGATGTCAAGAAAAATATTTCCACGCATTAATATCCGTAATTGCGCTACGGGATTAGCGGCATAATTTTGCAGGGGATTGATCAGATCCATTTATCGGTCAACTTATTTCGCAAATTTACAAAAACACGTGATGACTGGAAGCTAAGATCGCCTCTCTCAAAAACCAGAAAAAGAGGAAATTATCCGGCATTTAGATTGATAGGTTCTATGTATCTCAAGAAGAAGAAAATTCAGAAGCGATCAAAAAAAAAATTGACCGAAATTCAACTTATTGTAACACTACATCCACCCTTCGAAAGCGTGGTAAAAGAATTTTTTTCAAGATTATGAAGACTTAGGTAAGATATGAGTGACTTATGTTGCACTAATTGCAATGGGTGATCTGGGAGAAAATTTTTTCTGTAGACGGAAAAGTGGGACGTATGTGTCCCACTGCCGCACAAAGGGTTAATTTTATCAGGACAACTATAAACCTTAAAAGGCATCAGCAAAACCCATGCAATTATGACACACTGAGCTGGACTTCATAAAATTGAGGCACAAGCCAAACTTACAAGAGTTGTAGAATGGATTTTCATGAATAACCATAATGCTGGCTATGCACTATGGCTTACAACAGCACTTCAGTATAGTTTGTGTAAAGCCAACTTCCAAAGCAAAGGCACAAGCACATTGCCAAGCTCAGTGTAGGTAAGCATAAAATTCATGTAATACATCAAAGCTCATTCATTAGGCATCAATTTATTCAAACCAATTTTATATGCCCTAATGGGACCAAATGAAGGCAGGCCAACTGTGCATCGACCAATAGGCTGGAGTTAGCGGAAGGACATGATAACATGAGTTTGGGTAATTAGGCAACATTTTTCTTTATATTTTAACCAACACTTGTCGTAAGAAATGTTACCAATGTACTGAAGTCCTCAAAAGAAAATGCATTCTTCAAGCAGTAGCAAGAGCTACCAGAAACCTATCCTGCATGCTTTCTGCTTCTGCTGTTTTAGCTGGTCCGCCAAAAAAGTTAAGAACATAGGTGTTAGTTGCGGACATAATTCCTGCCACTACTTCATATTTTTGTCCCTGAACTGCATGCTGTTTCTCTGTAATTCCTTGCATAAGGGACAAAATCAGTCATAGACCCAGCACAACACTTGATCTCCCACAAACTACCTCAATGGTCACAAGAGAAGGGGTAAAATTATTTAATGTGAAAAAGAACAATACAAAAACTCACACTTAGCAAGTCTATCTCTTTGTATGGAACCGACACATGAATTGGTTCTTTTCCTGAGAATTAAGACCCTAGCAAGTTGCTCGCTTTGGAATCCCGCCAATTAAATGAAAAATTACGTTCATATATGGTAGCCAAATGTACAGGCTGTCTCACACTTAAAGGGACACTAAAGGGCAAAACGATTTTTCGTGTATTAGTTAAGTACAATTTCACAATCCCGAAAACACCACTCTTACCGCAACACGACGCTTGGCAAGCGAGAAAACACGCGAAAAGAAAATGCGGGTGGAGACGCCACCTTGAGATTCCCGCACCAAACACTGTGACGTCATAGATTTTGAAGGCGTCTACATAGTCCTACGTACCTTCTAATCGATAAAAATGAGGTGCATTGTTATCTGTGGGTGCCATAGATCTAGCATACGAAGTTTCAGAAAGTTTCATCGAACCAATGTCGCGAGAATACGAAATATACATTTGGAATCTCTGACGTAATGCCCGCAGATATCGATGCCAAATTTAAAAATAAAACTTCAACCTTGATTTTCTCCGCTAATAATGAAGTTACGATAGTGAAACATATGACCATAGGTCGGCAAAACTTTTCGAGCTCACTCAGACTCACTCATGAAATATATTTTCCGCTTAGGGCTCACTCGGACTCAGGCTCACCTAAATTATCCTGAGCCGGACTCACTCGGACTCACGCTCGCGAAAATTTTCTTCAACCGGACTCACTCAGACTCAAGCTCACCAAAACATTACTCCCCCGGGCTCACTCAGACTCAGACTCACGACTCGATCTGAGTCTGAGTGAGTCCGAGTGAGTCGACTCATGAGTTCGTTAGCCTAGATTTAGCTTTTTCGACCATGGTGTCAATGCGCTTTAACACAAATATCTCACGTAATCGGTGCTCTTCTCGACGCCTTTTGATGTAGTACGTTCGAATACGAGTTATGAGTGCTCGCAAACCAGTAAGGTCATTTTTATGGAAAGAAATGACAACATAACATACATTTATCAAAAATTTCCCTGGAAGAGTTGGCGGAGGGGGAGGTCAGGGGACCCCCCTGCGTAATTCGCGCCTCTGATCAATAAATATTTAAATGGTGAATGAACGACACTGCTTTGGAACAGGTGTGAGTAGACGTGAGTAAAAACGTGAATACAGGCAAGGCTTATAGTAATGCAGAAGATGAGTGGATAGGACCACAGGTCGGCAAAAAAAAGTGGAACTCACTCAGACTCACTCAAGAAATATTTCTTGCGCTTTGGACTCACTCAGACTCACCAAAATTTTCCTGAGCCGGACTCAGTCGGACTCACTCACTGCCAAAATATCGCGCACCCGGACTCACTCAGACTTAAACTCACGGCTTGATCCGAGTCTGAGTGAGTCCGAGTGAATCGACTCATGAGTGAGTTCGCCGACCTATGCATATGACATCAAAGTTCTCAGAGTGCTGTTTGTCAACCTAAACCAAGTCATTGTTTCGCTTTAGTGTCCCTTTAAGGGGAAACTCGAAGCACATTACAATGCACTCCTAGTTTTCCCCTAAATGTGAAACAGCCTGTACATGCTTGAATATCCATGCCTTAAATGGCAGACAAAAACTTTGTGCTGCAATTTCTAAAGTCCCCAGTGCACGAGAAATAATTTATAGTTTAGCATTTAAAGGAAGCTTGAAACAAAAAGAAACATGTACAGCATCAAACACCACTTTTAGCAAGCTCATAAAAACACTTTGTGTCATGGTTCACCCATGCCCCAAAATTAGTCTTGCTGATGAAAAAAAAAGTGTTAGTAAGTAAAACAATGAAATGAACAATCAAAAACTGCCATGTTATTAAAAGCTGGCAATTTACACTTATGCACTTTATGTTGGTAAAAGCTTGCAATTTACACTTATGCCCTTTTTTGTTCTTTGAACTGTCAAGTTGACCACTGTTCTACTTATCTGTACCAGGGGTGGCACCAAGGCGGGAAATTTTAACCAACCCCTACTTCCCCCAATCCCAATTAAGGGCACAGGGTAGGCCCCATACCTCCCACGTATGTTGAGGCTTCCCCATTTCCCTGAAACTACTATATGTAACGCGTTCGGGTTTGTTTCGTTTTATTCGTCGGCATCTTTTCTTGCAATGGAACTAGAATTATAATTGTATTTCAAGTGTTGGCATTTTGGTGATTTTTTTTAGCAAACAAAGTAACTTTAGTCATTATTTTTAATGAAAAACTGCCAAAATAATTAAAACTATTCCACATATGCACACCATTCTAGTTATGTAGCTTCGTTCTGATGTTTGGTTTATTCTGGTAAAAAGTCAGCCTTTTGTTTTTTTTCAAGTTGTTTTGATAATGGGGCAATTGTAACAAAAAAAATTGATTTTGAGATATTAAGCGTTAAAGAGAAAAAACAAGTTTATTTCACGTTTTGTTCATAAAGAAGATGTACTGAACAATTTAATTAATAGCAAACTGCCTTATAATCATCACACGAATCAGCTTTTCGCTTTTCTTGTTTTCTTGGTTCCCTGGCTTGTTTTGTCATATCTTCTGGCTCTCTAATGGCCAAATACTGTCAATGGCGGTCCATCTCACCCAACCATATAACAGTGTTGAGACTCAGTGATATACCAAACGACCTTGAGAATGTTTATTAGGGCCATGCAGGCCTTTTTGAAAGTTAGAATGGTTTCAAAGGTGGCAGTTCTGAGGATTTCTGTTCCAAAGGACACAATACATTGTGTTCTCTACAAGTACCATGGTTCCTCTGCATTCTGTGCAGACACTGTTACTCGTAATCATGGTTTGTAGAAGCTCCACACTGATCAAAGCATAGCCATTGTCATTACAGGTAACATTTTGTCCTTGGGGCAACGCGTAATGAGGACAAAGCTTACTTGCTGAAGTGCTCGCACGAGTGCTCCTGGTCTCGTCTCTCTTAGTAGCTGGAGCTTGTCGATTTCCAATTATACTGCGGTTTCTAAACAACTTCTTTGATTCGTCAACACAAGAGTATCTTCTGCTTACTGAAATACAAATAGACGCGAACCTTCGAAGAAGAAAAAGATAGAACAGAAAGGGCATCACTCACAACTCACTTTATTCTCGGAACATCAGCGATATATATTTTCGTCAATCTTATCGAGTGTTTTTTGACGAGCATGTGAGGCGATGTGCGCGCGCATGGTTGCTACGGCTATATATATCGCTGATGTTATGAGAATAAAGTGAGTTGCGAGTGACACCCTTTCTGTTCTGTCTTTTTTTTCTTCCTCGAAGGTTCGCGTCTATTTATATTTCAGTAAGCATGTACCAACTAGCCCAACAAAAAGTTTTATTAAGTATCTTCTGCCATCGCAACAAGATCAACAAAGGCACAACTAAACTCAAAATAAATGCACAGAACCACTTCTCCGAGTGCGTCTCACACACATAAGGAAAGTGGACATAGTAAATGCCACGCGTGTTAAAAAAAGCTGCGGCATGTGCTTTCAAGCAGCCGGAGTACTCTTTTTAAAACCTGCTAAGCTCAGGGAAACTACCAGTTTTATTTTAAAAAATCACTTGAGGCAGATAGCTCAGGTTGCGCACCGTCTGAGAAAGAGGGGTTTGGCTTCGTCAGCTGGTCTCAACCTTTGTCAGCTGGTCTTTTAGGCTCTACCAAAGTGCGCAAAAATGTGTGGGGCACTGGATATTGTTAACAAAGGCCTTATCATTTCAAAGAAGCAAAAAACCAAATTTCGATTTTTAAAGAAATTCTACCCTACCCTGTGCCCTTAATTCCCTGAGCAACAAAATGGCGATTCTACGGTTAGTTCCTTCAGAGCCGAGGTTTACCCAGAATTTCGTTTTTTTTTTTTTTTGCTTTTTTTTTTTATTGGGGGGGGTGTTACTAAACACAAGAGGGGGGCGGGTGTATAAATCCCCGCTTCAGAAGCGTACCTGCTCCCATTGTAGTTACTGCACTACGTAATGTGGTCGTGGCATGTGCTGCGTGTGACAATTTTTTTCGATCTGCGAGAACCACAGGTCAGGACTGCGGGTCAGAAACTGACAGCTTTTGCTAATTATAGCGCGGCATCGTCACGGTGTGTTTACTTAAGCTTAAACGAAATAATATTTTGGGGACATCTTAATCGCAGTACATTGAAAAGCTGGTCACGTTACGGGCAGAAGTCTACGCAAGGAGCTTGACCACACCAACGTACCGGATAGGCGTACCAACACGCTCAGTGGCCCACTTAATTTTGTCAGTAGGCGCACTAACCGAAACGAAAACCGGAACTAACAAAACAAAAATAACCTCACCCTTTTCGTCAAAGAGGTTCGCACGGCCTCCGGAGATTCCAGTTCCAATGCTCGAAGATTATCGAAGTCTGTGCCAACATAAAACGTCTTCCAGATACCAAATGCGGACTTTGCTTTGTAGAGGAAAAGGAATAATGTCTTCTGGAGGTTGACCACTTTGAATGCGTCATCCAGGGAATCGTTTGCAAACGGGGTTGCCATGGCCACGCTGTGCACTTCTTCGGGCGAGTGGTAGTTTGAGAATACAATTTGAAAAGCCGATTTACAAGCGCAAAACGAGCCGGACACAGTAGAGGGATCAGTGGCCACGGTGTGGAACACGAGCATGAGCATGCCGTCTGACTGTCGCACAAGGAGCCGAGGCAGAGCGTTCGGGGTAGCCGCTCCTTTCTTGACGGCGCAGTCGTGGCGATGCGACGGTTTAATGCAAAGCCGCGATGCTTGCAAGATCTTAGGCTCACCGCACCAATGCTCTATGGCAGCTCCAAATGATAAATTTGCGTAAAGCCGGGGAAGCGTGACGACAACCCACCCTTCAAGGCGGCCGAGGTTCGGTGTGCGTTCCACGGGAATTGTGCATAGAGAGGAACGATACCTATGGTCACAAGCGAAGGAAGCGCCGCGATAAATGGAATACACGCCCGTAAGCGAGTTAGCACACGGGAACCTTTTTTCTGCATCCAAAGAGCCACGCGCCTCGTGGACTTCCAGGAGGCTGAAAACGGCGCCAGATATGGATAGCCCGTTCAGTTGCAAACGCAACTCACTAACACAGTCGATATCCTCTTTGCCGGCTTCGTCCTCAGTTCGTTCAGTGCCGTTTGTGCGGTGAAGTGGACCTTTGATGAAAAAACATTTGCTCCGGAGAAGCATCGCAATGGCGGGCGTCCCGGCATTAGGATCGGGGAACACGAGGCGACCACCGCAGTCCGTGGTAGTAATCGCATCACAGCTCGACTCACTAGAGGCGTTAGGAATAACTGGTGTTGGTGCGCTCATCACATCGGTCATGTTGACAGTGCTCTTGCTGCTAGTTACTTTTCTTTTACACGACGATTCGATGCAATGCTCGCAAACACGCTCGGCTGCTGGGGACTTGTTTACGTATCTTGTGTTCGCTGCCGCGCTTCTTCTTTTTTTATGCAAGGTTTCCGAGCAACGACGAGAGAGGCCACCACCGTACAGCCGCCGTAAAGGCAGAGGTATTTTGCCTGCACCACTATGATCTGGATGCTGGCGAAAACACCCTGGTGATTATACAGTTTTTCGTAAGCCACTGCAGGTGGAATGTATGGTTTCATCGACAAAGGTCATTCATAAATATACGAAGCGCGCGCAAGGGCCTTTGCGCCTGTCGTCTGCTGCTACCGCTTCGCGCCGCACCGGTGAGCACCGGGCTCACGGCGGCAGCCACAGTCAAGGAATAACGATAATTACTGAGATTTTACGTCCAATAACCACAATATAATTATGAGGCGCGTCGTAGTGGAGAGCTCCGGATAATTTCGACCGTTTTGACCGCCTACATCGTACTACACTGTAATCGTACGCCGCAGTCAAGGAACAAACCGTTCTCAGCGTACTCGCTGGGGGCTCCCGGGCGCGCGGAGCACTATGGGAAAAGTGTGTACACGCGGGCGGCCGGCTGGTCGGGCGCCTGCTGCGCTGCTGCTCGTTGGCGCCGAGCGATTGGTGAGACCACGAAATGAAACAAACACGTCGCAGCTTCATGACTATTCTTACATCGCACGTCCGGACGCATCTGCATGTATCTCTACTCACGAAATGCGAAAGGATTAACGCAGTGCAGTGTATCGACATGCGTGTTATCGCATGCCGATACCGTCAAGATGTACGTACAGGGCTGGTCAAAAGTTCCCAGGCCACTATCCCATGTATTCCTATGGCAGCGTGGCCTGGGAACTTTTGACCCCCCCCCCTGTACTTCTTACTAAAACATGAGCTGGAAGACCGAATTCATGTTTTAAATGCGAATGCATTTCTTAGTCGGGCTATGTCAGGCATCCGGCGTTGTCTGCGCGCCGGCAGGTGTTATCTCTCCGCTCTCACTCCCTCTCCCATAGCAACAGCTGCGGGCGCGCGCGCTTATCCTCGCCCCTAGCAACCGGAGCATGTGGTGCGAGAGAGTGTAGGAGAGGGTAGGTGCAGTGCTTCGCCACTCCTTCTCTCGCGGTTCGCTCTCTCTCCTCCCTGCAACCCACTCTCCCGTCCGCTCGCGCCTCACTCTCGACCGTTCGCTGGCTGGGCGCCTCTCAAGGCGATGGCAGAAGTCGGTGTCGGCGCAAGAAATGCATTCGCATTTCCTCACGATTCCCTTCGGGGAGGTGGGGGGCATTTTTTTTCATTCAACGATTACTTGCAATGTACCGATATGAACGTGACACGTCGAATTGCCAGGGATAGCTTTCCGCTTGAGCATTATTTAGTGCCAACGGCAATAAAGGTTTTCGAAATCCGTCGGTAGCGCCAGAACACATAGCGTAGCGAGTAGACGCAGCAAAATCGGGTCTAGCAGGGCATATATGTATTTTTTTTAAGTGTGTGTGTGTGTGGGGGGGGGGGGGGGGGGGGAATAACGCGTATATCTCTTTCCGACCCGAATTTTTCTAGGGTAGAACAAAATTTTTTAATGTTCTTTTCTAGCTAAGAGGCCATTGAAAAGCATGCAAAAAAAAATAAAGGAGACTGTAAGTACAATTGTTTTCACAGGAGAACCATGTCCAGACACTGGGATTCATTTGTTGCACATATTGGTATACACATTCTGCTATCTTCCTTGAAAGAGTGTTGCTTTTGGCCCTGTCAGACGGTTAATCATCTTATAAAACACAAAACCGGTTCGTTTGGCCCAAGAAAAAGTTTCTCATGGTTGGCTGTCGCACATAGCGTTCAGCACCACGAAGGGGAAAAAAAAAAAAAGAAAAACTAGGAGGGAGCGCGCCTACACTCTAAGAAAAAGTCGAGTATTTTGGGAGTATTTCTGCTACACAACAATAATCGTCATCTGGCTTGCTCACGTTTCCTCTCTTGAAAACCCGGCTCTCGGCACATTCCTATCAAGAATGCTATGTCCCGCCGATAACGCGCGCGGCGTTCGTGACCGGAAAGTGCCGGGACGGCGGTGATAATGCCATGGAAAGTACGCGGGGGGTGGATGACGATTATAATTGTGTAGCAAAAAGACACCCTTTTTACTCGATTATTTCTTACACTCTAAGAAAAAGTCGAGTATTTTGGGAGTATTTCTGCTACACAACAATAATCGTCATCTGGCTTGCTCACGTTTCCTCTCTTGAAAACCCGGCTCTCGGCACATTCCTATCAAGAATGCTATGTCCCGCCGATAACGCGCGCGGCGTTCGTGACCGGAAAGTGCCGGGACGGCGGTGATAATGCCATGGAAAGTACGCGGGGGGGGATGACGATTATAATTGTGTAGCAAAAAGACACCCTTTTTACTCGATTATTTCTTACACTCTAAGAAAAAGTCGAGTATTTTGGGAGTATTTCTGCTACACAACAATAATCGTCATCTGGCTTGCTCACGTTTCCTCTCTTGAAAACCCGGCTCTCGGCACATTCCTATCAAGAATGCTATGTCCCGCCGATAACGCGCGCGGCGTTCGTGACCGGAAAGTGCCGGGACGGCGGTGATAACGCCAGGAAAGTACGCGGGGTAGATGACGATTATCCCCTTCAGTCACGAATTATGATGCACCGTCTGCGAATGCCTCAAATTCGCATGGCATGATTCCAAGGCACTCAGTATTACATTCCAAGAAAGAAAATGAAGGAATGTGTTGTTTTTTGTGAGTTTCAGTAATTAGTGTTAATAAGTGTGTAATTAAATATTTAATTATTCTTCAGTGAGGCCGCTTCAATTGTATATAAACAGAATCAACTATTAGGCCCGAAATGCATGCAAAGTTTGTCTTCTGGTTGTATTTGTTTCGAGCGGGCAAAAAATATTTTTGACGTTGCTCCTGGAACGTGGCACGTCGACCGATCGCCGAACATGGTAGTGTCTCCAGCAAAGTGCTCCTCTGCAGCGAAAAGCAGCGCAATGAAGCTAAATGACCACTAGTCGTCTACTCAGGAAGGTTTCACGAATATGCTCAATGAGTTTCAGGCCATTTGAAGAAACACGCGGTACGTGGCGCACCTCCGAAATCCGCGTACACAATTGTGTACACCGCGACTGAAGGGGTTATAGTTGTGCAGCAAAAAGACACCCTTTTTACTCGATTATTTCTTAGAGTGTATTATTATGCAAAAGATTGAAAACGAGTACGCATGCGCATATGGTTCCGGTCGGATTCTTGCCGCGACGAAAGACGAAATCGTAGCCAACAAATTAAAACATGAGGTGTAGACAAGGAGCGTTTCAGATGGCGCCAAGTCGGCCAAGATTGCCTCGCGGTTCATGTTCAGTGTAACATCCCAGTTTTTGAACAATGCCTGGTTGCTGTGCTCTCGGCTGCTGTAAAATAACAGAACACGGTTTCGCTGTCTCCTGGTGGTATCCGAAATGGTAGACGCCGTGAAGTGTAGCTACCTAAAATTTCACGTGAAGGCTTTCGTGCATAGTGCATGCTTTCGTGCAACGCCGTCGACGTGCGTCGAGGCTGCTCTGCGAGGCGAGTTGAATTGTCGCTTTTTGTTGAAACGCCAGGAGCGCGCCTGCCCACACGCACCCGTTGCAGCGCGTCAGCGCGTGGCTTTTTGACGCGGCGCCGTGCCCTCTCCCTATGGAGAGAGAGAGGTCGCGTGGCTACGCGAAGCTGCGCGCCCCCCTCTCTCCATAGGGAGAGGGCGCGACGCCGCGTCAAAAACCCACGCGATGACGCGCTGCGACGGGTGCGTGTGGTCAGGCCTTAACGCGCCTCTAGTGCGTGCTCGTTGTTACAAATATTTGTGCGTATGCACGTACAGTTGAATACAGCTCTAGTGTTAAAGCATCCACTTTCGGGAGCATTTCACGCCAGACCAGTTCGAGCCACTTGCTCTATAGAACGCGGCATAAAGAAGCTGAAACGCGATGCTTCGGGACACCTCACTGGTAGAACTCCCCCTTTTGGTGAAGTTGCGTGCACCCGCATTGCAATTTCGCGGTCTCTTCCATAGCCACCCAGATAATATGCCATGCACCACAATTACTTGGCATCACGATTGCGAAATTGGACGTATTTTTCCGGAAAAACTGTCATCGCGTGTCTGCGCAAATTGGCTATAATCACTCATCGCAACCGGCTGCTGCCCTGTGGTCACTGACGAGATCTAGCAAGAAGCACGTTAATTGTGCCACATCATATTTATGAGCAAAAGAAGACATTCGGAGAACCGGATGAAAGTACTACCAGGTACTACGCAGGATTCGAGGCGCCATGGCTAGCGGTGCGAAATATAAAACTTGCACAACGTTCCACTTGGGAAACTCACGTCATACTTCTTTTTATGCTGTACCTTTTATCCTCAACTAAGTAATCGCTTATTCTATGTCTCATTTACTTGTATTAAAAGTATAATTGTTTCTACCCGCCGTAATAACTCAACAGAAACATTCTCTGTTTTATGCAAGCTTTGATCCTTCTTGGGGGCGCTCCAGGCAAATAAGCGAGGAGGAAAAGGGAGGATATGTTGCTACCTTGAAAACTTTTTATCTGGGGACCTTAGCACAAGTCAACCTCATCAGACGCCACTCCCTCTTCGTGCTCCATGCTCTTGTTAGATTCCCAGCATGCCCAACTTTCATTTTTAGATGCGAAGCAGCTTAGAGCGGAGTTCAATCCGGTGGTGTGCGGCCTGACCACCCCTACTGCGCATGCGCCAACTCTCCCCCTTCTCGTGAGCGCTGCCTCCGCTTCGTTTCTCCTCTCCCGTTTCTCTCTCTCCGGCGCAGCTGTGCGCTCGTAAATAATGCGGCGTGCGCTCGTATATAATGCGACGCGCGCTCGCTCCGTTGCACTCTCCTTCGCAACGGCGCTATGGATGTCAACGTTGGCGCCAGTTGTAGCGGCATCGGTAACGTACGCTGTGACAGCAGCGCAAGCAGCGTAAGCAGCACCGCTGATACACAACTCCACACACAAATCAAACATACACGGAAACATACAAATGGAAACAACAAATGGAAACACAAGTGAACACCAGCGCTGCTTCCCATCCCCACATGGTTCCCTTTAGTGGGAGATGGTGTAATTTTTTTATGGCTGGTCTTCAAGATTGTCATGTGACGCTGCCTCTTGTTTTCTTTTTTTTTCCCCTCCATGTTGAGCACGATGTGTGCCAATTGCATCCTGGTGTCCAGTGTACTGGACATAAATACATTCTCGCATTGCTAGTCTTCTGCTTACAAAAGCTACCTTTTTGCAACAATGTTTCAAGAAGACATAAGACAGCTCGCACGATTTAAATTATTAGAATTGTGCGAAGATAGCTCCTAAAATAATTTTGTAGACTTGACCACATCGTGTGCGCGTGTTTCCGCGTGGATGACGCCGTTACTCTGAGGTGCCCTCATAAGGAAATGGGGCTGAAGGACGAGCTACATTTAAAAAACATTTTGCCCGACTGTTACAGGAGCTGCCAAAGTGGTTTCTGTTGCGATTGTAGCTCTGCTTGCTTTTCTGCACCGCTTTTTTCGTCATGTCGAGTACACTGGTCGCTGGGTCGGAAAGGGATATACAACACACCAGGGGTGTGGGGTGATTATGGACGCACCGAGGAAGCGTTCGTTGAAAACGTGCCCAAAAGGGAGACACTTGAGCGCGTCGATGTCTTCAGCGCGCGTTTCATTTTCGTGGTATCCCTGGCGGTCGATGCTGTCAATGCTGAGGCGGCACACAAGAGCTCCATCACGCCCTCTGGTCAGTGACGGGTGCCAATAGACAGAGAACACCTATGGCCTTTAAAAGGTAATCTCTTATTAGTCCCGAGTACGACTATACACATAGGCGTGCGCACGAGGGGGGGGCAGAGGGGGCGGCCGCCCCCCCTAGTCACCTAAGAAGGGGGGGGCGCAAAGTCTGCCTCATACATTGATTTAATAGGGAGGGGGGGGGGGCGCAGAGTCTGCCCCATACATTGACTTAATAGGGAGGGGGGGCGCTGCGACGAACCTTCGCCCCCCCCCCTGAAGGGGGAACTCTGCGCACGCCTATGACTATACATATCCATGCTGCGGTCACATGTGAGGCAACACGCGAAAACACAACCGTCGTTTGTAAAATATAATGCTGCAGTTAGTGTCAGCCAGTCTGGTGTCAACGTATGGCGATAGAAAATATCCTTTGTTAGCTGCGAGCGACGCGCACGCGGTCTAATCAATGTGTCTTATTTTGCTAAATGCCGACTGTCCCCTCTCGCGCAATCTTAGCCCCTCACATTTCGCTCGTCAACATATTTTCGCTCGATCGTAAATGGAAGTGCGAAGATCGAAAATTGTTTAAGATAATAATAATATCTGGGGTTTAACGTCCCAAAACAACGACACGATTATCAGAGACGCCGAAGTGGAGGGCTCCGGGAAATTTGGACCATCTCGTGTTTTTTAACTTGCACTGACATCGCACAGTACACGGGCCTCTGGCACTTCGCCTCCATCGAAATGCGACCGCCGTTGCCGGGGTCGAACCCGCGAACTTCGGGTCAGCAGTCGAGCATATAGAGTGACTCTAGTCGAGCACCGTAACCACTGTTCCACCGCGGCGGACACACTCGTCAACAGGGTCGGTGGACGTTGATTCCGAGTGGATCCACGATTCACGAATTGTATTGACCACTCGGGGAATTCGTCCAGGAAACCGAGTTGTACAATTTTATGTAATTTGTGCCGACCAATATGCTGACGCGAATAATCGTAATAATAATAATAATAATAATAATAATAATAATAATAATAATAATAATAATAATAATAATAATAATAATAATAATAATAATAATAATAATAATGACGCTTATGAACCGCTTAGCTGGCCCGACAGTGGCACGCGCGAACACCAGACAAATGGAAAATCGTAGAGAGGCCGTCATGGCTAAACACCACGGTGCTAAACACAGAAGTAGTTCACGACTGATTTACGCAGTAATATGTTACACCTTGAGCATTCACTTGATCTGAAAAGTTCTGGCATGGCGGAAAGCTAAAGCGTGAGGCCCGCGCGCTCGGTGTTACGTACACTTTTCCCATGAGCGCTTGTGGGCCCCTTGGTGGCGCTCGTGTTTCTCCGTCTGAACTGTCATCACTTATGAATCAATGACTATTGCGCAGATCGCAAGCAGTAGAAAACATGTCACCAGCCAGGCCGTTCACCTGCAGGCTGACGTTCAGCAATTTACACAGGGCGTAGGCAGAAACCTTTTTTCGAGGGGCGGGGGGTGGGCACCACAATGATTGTAACAGGGGGGCCGTGCAGGCAGATGTGTTCGAGTGTCATTTGGTGCTCTGTATGCCATGGCAAAAAAAAATCGGGAGGGACACGGGCCTGGTGTGCCACTGACACAGGGTCCTCTATATCGGCCACTGCTGGATTTTGTCCGAGAAATAGACCTTTATACTTAAATCTGAATTATACTCCAGGGCGCAGTGGAGCATTATTAATAATAATAAATAAAGATACATTTCCTTGCCTTGCAATTTCCTTTGCCATCTACTAATCTGACAACGATCCTTTAAATTGTACAGAGCGAGCGTTAGGTGCGCTAGGGGCCTCATAATTATCAGCATTTCAATAAAGTGTTTTGTCCTCTCGCTTGGTCCTTGAGCTTAAATTATATTGCCTAGTAGTGGGCGAACTATGCAGTCGATTTGCATTTTAAAAAAATTGCACAGCAAAAAGTGTGATAAAAATTAGTGAAACTCATTGCTGCACAAAAAATAAGGGCTAGCTCCATTCGCTCGGTGTCGCACGTACCGTATACTTACTCACTGGTCTTGAATACCGTCATGCAGTATACGGCGTGGTGCCTGTAGCACTCTCTCGCAACCCGTCGGCCGTCAAATACTAGATCGCTTTTGATAATCCCGCCCATCAACATCCCCCCTGTCTATACCTAATTAATTATGTAAACTCGGCAAGCTGGGCCAAGCCAGCAGATCTGCGCCATTCTCAGTGAGTGTGGTCCTGTATTGAAAAAGACAGTTTGGGTTATGTAAGAGCTAGAATATAGAGAAGCCGGCCGCCCAATGGGAAGGAGCACTTATCCAAACAAAATTTTGTGAATCTCACCCCTGATGCACCACGCCCTCCATATCCAGGGATTAGGGGGGGAGGGGGCGGGGTTGAATCACCGCCAATGTACCACTACGTGACACCTAATGTGGTAAAAAAAAAAAAAAAGAGGAAGCGACCCCGGTCTTGCAATCAGAGGTGAAGCCAGTGCTTGCAGTTACTTCACCGTTGAAGATGCTTGACATTGCAGTGACACTCCATCCGCTCTTTCTGGACAATATGTTCGTCTAAATTCCTAGGCTAGTTGGGAAAGAAAAGGTTGTTTTCAGTTAAAATATCCAATAGCTTAATATAAAGGGTGGGCGGATGGTAACTCACTATAATTTTTTATAGCTTTTAGAACACTTAAATAATTTTATTGAGACACACACACAAAAAAAACATCTTGTTCGTGCAATCGGAGAATTTATTACATATCTCATAATTTATTACAGAAACTTTACTTCAGTTTATCTCATTTATGTCATTTCAGGTATCAGTGACATGAACTTTATGGAAGTTGTGGGTCGATATGTTATTGGAGACACATTTTCCAGGACGCTGACTGGGAAGTCGTGGACCCCTTAAAATGTGCTTCAAGGGGACCTGACGCCCTGCGACTTCTTCCTCTGGGAGTGGGCTATAGAGAAGTTTGTCGCACAACACCAAAAAAAAGTGGTTGAAGTCGAGGAGTGAATTCAGCAGGTTATTGGTAGCGCGCCGCAGCAAGGGCGTAGCCGGCAATTTTTTATTTTTTTTTTTTCGAGGGCGGGGGGGGCGTCCTACAACTTGTTATGTACGTTCGTTCGTGTGTTTTTATGTGTGTGCCTATATCTACGCACATCAAATGCGAAAATTGGGGAGAAAGGGTTGTACCCCACAACCCCCCCCCCCCCCCTGCTTACACCACTGCTACCTGCAGAGGTTTTTCGCGAACATCTGCACTCGTTTACAAAATAATTTTGGCGCTGACGTGGAATTTTAGCAATGCATGACAATTCTCCGACTGTAAGGATAAACATGCATGCCTCTTTTTGTTTCATAAAAACTAGGTAGGTGTGTGTGTGTGTGTGTGTGTGTGTGTGTGTGTGTGTGTGTGTGTGTGTGTGTGTGTGTGTGTGTGTGTGTGTGTGTGTGTGTGTGTGTGTGTGTGTGTGTGTGTGTGTGTGTGTGTGTGTGTGTGTGTGTGTGTGTGTGTGTGTGTGTGTGTGTGTGTGTGTGTGTGTGTGTGTGTGTGTGTGTGTGTGTGTGTGTGTGTGTGTGTGTGTGTGTGTGTGTGTGTGTGTGTGTGTGTGTGTGTGTGTGTGTGTGTGTGTGTGTGTGTGTGTGTGTGTGTGTGTGTGTGTGTGTGTGTGTGTGTGTGTGTGTGTGTGTGTGTGTGTGTGTGTGTGTGTGTGTGTGTGTGTGTGTGTGTGTGTGTGTGTGTGTGTGTGTGTGTGTGTGTGTGTGTGTGTGTGTGTGTGTGTGTGTGTGTGTGTGTGTGTGTGTGTGTGTGTGTGTGTGTGTGTGTGTGTGTGTGTGTGTGTGTGTAGGCGTGCGCACGTGGCCCCCCTAATCACCTAAGCGGGGGAGGCGCAATGTCTGTCCCATATACGTTTACTCTGTCGGACCTATCCCGTCATTGTTTTAAAGACCAGCGTTATGGCCGCGCAAGTTCTTTACGATAATGGCAGCCGAAGCCCCCTTATGTTACATTAAAAGAAAGAACTGTTTACTCCCCATCTTTACTCCCTGAACAGAAGCACATCATCGCGTCATATTCTGTTTTTTCATCCATTGTGAAGGACTAAAGGGAAAGGAGGGGGGGGGGGGTGGCGCTAAGATAAAACTTTGCACCCTTAATGTGGAACCCTATTAGTAGCGCATATATATATATATATATATATATATATATATATATATATATATATATATATATATATATATGCGTGGTGTTTCGGCAAGTGTACCCGTAAATCTTATAAAGTACAGAAGGCTGGATATTTGCGCACTTTAAAATGTTTTTAAAGTAGATCGAGGTGAAATTTTGAATAGTAATAAACAAAAATTCATCAATTACCTTCCACACCAGAACAGTGAGCCGATCCAACCAAATGGAAGAATGGGAGTTCTTTATACAGAGAATCTACATCCGTTTAAAAATTCCCGAAAGAGCGACGATGCTTACATGTCCAGAAATTAGATGGACGAATGCTATGAGCGTCTTCTTTATAACGGGGCGGTGACATGTGCGGCCACCAGACTCTACAAAAAAAAAAAAAAAAAAAAAAAAAAAAAAAAAAAAAAAAAAAACCCTGTCTCCTCTCTTCTTATTTCTGTGCTCGCGCAGCGTGTTCAGTTTTCAGATATGAACCAACTAGTCCGCACTGAAGTATTGTTGCAAGCTCCCCCCCGCTCCCCCCCCCCCTTTTTTTTTTCAAGTTAGCCTAATGACTTGTCTACTTCCATTAAATTTCTCTCACTATAGAAACAGAAAACGTAAATTCACAGCCCAGTTATCTGGCCCAGTGTCCTTATTTCGCAACAAGAAATCATGAATCCCAAATGTAAGCCCCGGAACCATTACACCTTTCCACAGACCTCGAAGCACCTCGTACCTATTGTATACCCCACAACGCTCTGTGTGTCATTCCTCTTTCCCTTTTGCTGCCGAGGCTTTTTCCTGTATACCTCCATGTACCTATCACCCTCATTTACCCATACTCCGAGGTACTTGTATTCGCTTACCTTCGGTATTTCCTGGCCCTGTATGGACACTGCCTGATCATTGGGATCATTGAATACCATAAATCCACATTTTGTTATACTAAATCCTGGTCCAAGAGCTTCGCCTATCCTTTCGCATATATCCGCCAGCCGCTGTATATCATCTCGACTGTCCGCAAATAAGATAATATCATCAGCATAAAAGAAACCTGGAAGCTTCTGCTCAATCATCATGCCGCCCTGTTTGTGTGACAGATTAAAAGAAATGTTGCGACCTTCCAGCGCTTTTTCCATCCTCACCATGTACAGCATAAATAATAGCGGGGACAAAGGGCATCTCTGCCTCAGCCCCTTGCTAATATCAACGTTTTCTTTGCTACTTATTCCTCCCCATTCTATGCAAAGTGTGTTTTCTCGTATCTCCCTCAAAAGCTGTATACAGTCGTCGCGTACGCCAATTCCTTTCAATATATCGCACAAAATTTCCTGATTAACGTTGTCATACACCCCGGTGATATCTACAAAAGCCACGTACAAGGGCCTGTTTTCTATTTTAGATATTTCTATACACTGAGTAAGAACAAACAGTTTATCGTCTAACCACCTGTCGACTCGAAATCCATTCTGAAGTTCTCCCAAAATATCGTTATGTTGTGCCCACGTTTCTATTTTTAATTTTACTGCCTGCATCACTGAAGAAATGGTAAGCAATCTATATGAGCGAATGTTATCCTTTTCTCTCTTGTCTTTATAGATTAAGTTCATTCTACTTCTTCGTTAACTGTCCGTTATTAGCCTCTCCTGTAAGCATTTTTCTACGGCTTTCATAGGATGCATGAATGGATAAGGCTGTACCCTTTAGGTCGGGCGGTGGCTCACGCCTCATAGCCACAATACACAATAAAGTTAAGTACTAGCACTATGTATTGAAGGATTAAATTTCACTCGTGCCTTCATTGTAACCACCAATCGGATAACCTCCTCCTGGTTATTTCTACCCGCTTAAAGTCTATTTTGCCTTCACTGTCCCTAAACCCCAATGCTTCGAAAAATTCTGCACCATTATCTTGGACTATAGGGTGAAGCCCTTTATCAAATGTTCAGCCGTTTCCTCCTCCTCTCCACACGCACTACATAACGTGTCTATGCCTTCGTATTCGGCTCGGTACGTCTTGGTCCGCAATACTCTTGTCCTGGCTTCAAACAGCAGAGAACTACCCCGAGAATTATCGTAGATCTTTTCTTTCGCAATTTCCTGCTTGAAAGTTCGCTAGGATGGATGGATGGATGGATGCTATGAGCGTCCCCTTTATAACGGGGCGGTGACATGTCTGCCACCAGGCTCGAAAAAAACTTTCTTTTTATGTTGGCCAAATGCCTTATCTACATTGATTAAATCTATGTTATTATAGCAAAGAAAAATACGAATTCATGGTTCATCTCTCTGCCTCTTAAGGCAGAATGACCTTATTTTTCCCCATTCTTCATTTTTGTCCTTTATCTCTACTTTTCTGCCACCAATACTCTAACCGTCTCTTACTTATTTCTATCGAGGACGTGTTCAGCTTTGCACTGTTGTCCCTAAAACCCAAGGCTTCATGTAGACTCGTGCCCACACGTACGTATATCTGGGTGGATATCGCCACATTCAATCAGTACATGTTCCATCGTTTCCTTAGTTCCCCCCACAGCATGTACATTGTTCTTCTTCGTTACAGAATCTCGCTTTATAGCTACGCGTTCTAAGGCAACCCGACCTTGCTTCAAACAGTAAAGCGCTTCCCCTTGAATTATCATAAAACCTCTCCCTCCTTATTTCGTTTTTTCCCTTTCGGTAGTCACTGAGAGCCGGCTTCTTTTCCATCGCTGTCATCCAATAAGTTCTCTCCGCCTCTCTGACTTTTCGCTTAATGCTCCTTGTTGCCATGTCGCCCACACTGCTAGCCGTATATTTACTGGTGAGCCTCCTAGTTCTTTTTCTGCACTGCGTGTCGACGCTTTTTCTATACAAATACCTGAAAACCTTCCCTGCCCATCTACTCTCTTTCATTTTCCTCAGCCTCTCTTCAAATCTTATTTTGCTCTGAGCTTCCCTCACTTCAAAACCTGTCCATCCCATATCACCCTTTACAGCCTCATTTGTCGTCTTCCCGTGAGCGCCCAACGCGAGGCGTCCCACAGTCCTTTGATTTACATCCATTCCTGATTGCACCTCTGACTTCATGCACACCACTGAGTTCCCAAATGTAAGCCCCGGAACCATCACACCCTTCCACAGCCCTCGAAGCACCTCGTACCTATTGTATCCCCATAACGCTCTGTGCTTCATGATTGCAGCATTCCTCTTTCCCTTTGTTACCGATGCTTTCTCTTGTACCTCCATATATCTATCCCCCCTCATTTACCCACACTCCGAGGTACTTGTACTCGCTTACCCTCGGTATTTCTTCGCCCTGTATTAAGACCGCATGGTCTTCGTGATCATTGAATACCATCAATCCACATTTTGTTGCACTAAAACTAGAGCCTCGCCTTCCCTTCCGCATATATCTGCCAGCCGCTGTATATCATCTTGACTGTCCGCAAATAAGACAATATCGTCAGCATAAAATAGACCTGGAAGCTTTCGCTCAACCATCGCGCCTGCCTGTTTGTGTGACAGATTAAATCCAATGTTGCTCCCTTCTAGCGCTTTTTCCATCCTCACCATGTACAGCATGAATAACAGCGGGGACAAAGGACATCCCTGTCTCAGCCCCTTGCTAATGTCAACGCTGTCCTTGCTGCTTATTCCTTCCCATTCTACACAAACTGTATTTTCTCGGTATATTTCCCTCAAAAGCTGTATACAGTCGTCACCTATGCCCACTTCCTTCAATATATCCCACAAAATTTCCTGATTAACGTTGTCATATGCCCCGGTGATGTCTAGATAAGCTACGTATAAGGGCCTGTTTTCTATTTTTGATATTTATATACACTGTGTAAGAACAAACAGGTTATCGTCTAACCGCCTGTCGATTCGGAATCCATTCTGGAGTTCTCCCAAAATATCATTTTGCTCTACCCACGTTTCTATTTTTAATTTTACTGCCTGCATCGCCAACCGGTATAGCACCGATGTAATGGTTAGCGGTCTATACGAGCGAATGTTATCCTTTTCTCCCCTGCCTTTATAGATTAAGTTCATTCTACTTTTTCGCCAACTGTCTGGTATTTCCCTCTCCTGTAAGCACTTTTCTACGGCTTCGCCGAACAGCGCCTCTAGTGGCCGCCTCTGCAAACATGCCCGTGTTCTATGGAGGAGCGTCGTTTTTCGTGAATAATTTAGCATAGAAGCTATCTTTCAGAATATTCTCAAGGAAATGAATTCTATGCGCTTATCTCGATATCTCATGGAAACAGTACCATTAATTATGGCCGAAAACCTGTTCCAAATTGAGGGCGAAGTTTGAAGTTGGGGGGTCTATGGAAACGTTCAAATTTTGGAGGCTTTTCTGATCACTAAAAAGTGATTTGCAATGAAACTATTGCATCGATTGGTATATTCGCGGGTATTTATCAACTTCAATGATTCAGCTTTCAGCTAGTTGCACCAGCAGATCTTGAAATGGCAAAAAAGTTGTTCCAATATCGCAGTTTTCACAAAGAGTTAGCGCAATTCATTGTAGTAGATATATAGGTGGTATTCAACCCCGAGCAACGCTGCGCTCCCGCACCATACCCGCGCGGCATGCCGGGAAGGCACTGCTTCCGGGTGTTTTGTGCCGCTATGTCTAGGGCCGTGTCCCCTGTGTGTACTGCTGTGTAATATGAAGTTGAGTCGTTATTTGTCCGCTCGCCATCTGATATCATGGTCAATTGCTCCGTATTTGGGTGCAGAAATAGCCCAAAATCGAAGCGCGACACGCGTGAGAACGCAAGGCAGGTTAAATTTTATTCTTTGACGAACGTTATTCGCTGCCAATGTAGCCGTATTCTCGAGGTTTCGGCAAAGCGTCATGACGAATGTTGCATCCGTGTCATCAAAGGCTGCGTGGTAAGCGCCTGAGAGTGGGTTACCGGCAAATGGAAACTCAGTTGAGTTCAGATTCTGACAGCTGTGTATGAAAAGGAAGGAAAACCATTTATTCAGACGCGAACGGATTACGAAAAAAATAATCGTAATGACACAGTAAATGCATTCAGTTTCTGCCGCACTGCGCTGGCGAAAACGTCTGCGAAAAGTGCGACACAGTGAAATACTCAACGTTGCATGGACTGTCCATGTTTACACATGCGCGGATACATTTCGAACTAAAATGAGACGCACACGCTTTTCCTCGCTAAAGAGGACTTCTAATAATAATTGTTGGGGTTTAACGTCCCAAACCCAAGATATGATTATAAGCGACGCCGTAGTGGAGGGCTCCGGAATTTTCGACCACCAGGGGTTCTTTTAAACACGGGCCTCAAGCATTTGCACCTCCATCGAAAATGCGACTGCCGCGACCGGGATTCGATCCCGCGACCTGCGGGTTAGCAGTCAAGCACCATAACCCTTATACCACCGTGGCGGGTTCAAGTGTACTGAGAGTTTTTGGCTGAGAGTTTTTGTACACTTGCATCAAAGCACAGTTGACTAGTAACCTTGGTATCGCGGAATAATTTAACGCCCTAAAGACGACTTTTCATGGCGATCGATCAAAGCTGCGGGTGAGTCAATCACGTCGAAATTTCAGTCTCGTTCACGCGACTGCAAATCGACAGTACCCCGTGTTAACCACGCTGTTTCAACCGGGTTCGTAGAGAATCGCACTATACTATCAAATTGATTGGTAAACTGACCTTTTGCACTTACAGCAAAAATAGAAGTTCAACGGTAAAGATTATGTTACCTTTGCGCCCACAGTGACACAGTTGCCATGACTTTTCAACAAGGGTTCCTTGACAAACCTATAGGTCAAGTATTTGTGAGCTTCCAAAGATTTATTGGTCTCTATACAGTTGTTCATGAATCAGAAAGGTTGTAGCGTGCCCCAAATAACCCTTTATTTCTAAATGTTCCACCTTGATTGAGTGGGTCAACGTCACCGCAGAGAGCCACTTTGTCCGTGAATCGCTGTTTCGCATCAGCGTCCAATTTCTCTGCAGACGTGCTCAAGCGAGCCGAGCGCTCACTGCCCACGGCTGCAGCAGCTTGATAACCGGTAAAGGTAATATTTTTAGAGCCAAATAAATTTTAAAAACATAAACAAGCAGGCAATACAGCTGTAGGCAGAGGAAGGGCAACGATTCAATGAATGCACCGGTCGGAACTGACGGCCTGCAAAATGGCGGTCACGCTGTTGCCAGCACAGCCGGCGTACTTCCCGCTATCGCTTCCGCCAATCTGACGCCACGTGAACAGAACCTATAAACACGATTTTTAGAGTCGTTTGTACATTACCAGTATGAGAGGTCCATTTTATTTAATTGTGCATACCCACCTATAAGCAATCATTCGAAACGGAATGTGGTAGTGTTCCCAATAGCATTGCTGCGAGCGTCGTAATCGTCACAGCTGTTGAGAGTACGGGTGCATTTCACACAGATGCACACACAAAACAAATCTCTCTACGTATTTAAAGACGTGCTTTTACAGAACTGTGCAAGACTCAAAATGCGTCGGCAATACTTGCGCATGACGGAACGAACAAAATAAAGTAGTACGCCAGACCGCAATTCTTATCTGCATCAAACTTCTTTTGGGCTTGCATAGGACACTTTAATAAAACTTCGATTATGACTCCGTGGAAATTCCCGGGGCGTGGTCACTTGGTCTTGAACTTTTGTGCAACTACCTTGGACTTCAGGTGTCCGTTGGCCTTTTGGTCGCGCGGTAGCTCGAAGATTACAACGGGGTCCTGGTGCTTTTTATCCCCTCTGGACGCTTCCACATTCCGCACGTCTCTGTCATCTTCTGGAAAATCCAAAGAGACAGAAAACTTGAAATTAGAATTTCAGTAAGCCCACAAAACAGGGATGCATTTTCTGACGCGTGTGTGTCCGGTGTTTCTGCGCACACAATTGATTTTATGATGCAGTATATAGCTAAACACACGCTGGCCTGGCACAAGAATATATATATATATATATATATATATATATATATATATATATATATATATATATATATATATATATATATATATCTTGTGATGAAGATAAGAAAGCCGGCCCAAGACGGTCTGGTCTGGTGCCATCCCCTTTGCGCTCCCGCTGTAAAGAATCCGAAAATATCGACCATTTCCTACTAAGCTGTGACCGTTCCAAAATCAAAGAAAAAAGTGCCTTGAAATTTTATTCAAAAAATTAGGAATTCGACTAAGTACTACAAATATTCTTTTCTTTGGGGCTGTTTCATTGGAATACAGCAAAAGGAACGTCTGCGGGGCCCTCTGCGAATTCCTGAGTGCCACAAGGAGATTGCCTTGATAATTCATTGATCAGCTTCCTTCCCGAACCAAAATTAAATTTAGGAGTGCTGTCCAAGCTCCCTCTGACAATGATTCGGCCGCAGTGAGCCCAACCACCACCTTTTCCTTGTCCAACATTGCCACTGGCTCCGCTTGCGGATCATCGGATAGCGCCGCGGACTGCGGTGTACCATCGCGCCACTCCGTTTCGAAGTTAACGCATTGACAGCGTCGACCTCCGAGCTCGCTTCTGCCCTCTTGCCAGCATTGTGCGTAATCAACGCCATGTTGGATTTAGCCACCTCACAAGACCTTGAGGCCAGCTAACCCCAGCGAGGCAGCGACACAGAGAGTCCCGGCGTACCCTCAGGCAGCTCTCAAACCAAATGGGTTGTATCGCGTCCGCTATCTCCGGTTTTTCGCCTGCCATCCCACCACCGTCCCACTACCAGAGTTCAACGGCTTTCAGGACGACGCCGACAACTGGGTAGCGAATATCAACGCTCTCGAAGCTCGCGAGGACGGACCAGCAGAAATGGTGCGTAGCCATTGACCGCCTTCGAAATGGTGCCGCAGCTTGGCACAGGTATGAATGTGTGAGGCAGCAGTCCTGGGCGGAATGGAGCACCAAGCTCCTCGCGGCCTCAGTACGGATTTACTACGACCTTACTGCAACCGCCCATTCCAACCTCGCCACTACCGAGGATGGAGCTCTGGAGGGGCACCACCTTGAGGCTGCTACTGCGCAGTGCAGCTTATCGACAGCAAGCTTCTCATCCTGCCCTCATACCAACACTGGACTCAGGGCACTGTGACACTGCGCTGTTGTCCGACGTAGGACCACCATTAAGCCGAGACCACATTCACTCCACATGAATGGGTAAAGCGTGGCCCAAGATAATCTTCCCTTGGTGACCTGGACGTGCCGGCTCCTCTTGTACTCAGCATGCTGTCAATCCAGAAGCCGGATGAATCCAAGACTACCACAGCTAATGTGTGCGGAGATCCATCTGAGTTAAATCATCCGCGACTTCAAGTGCATTCATTGCCCGAATGCTCAGATGGTCACCTTGCTCTGAATGAGACCAAGAATGTAGTGGCGACCATGTCTACCCTCCCGAGACAGCCATCTGGAAGATGCCAGGACACGCCTGTGCCTCCTCCGGATGGACGGCATGGGTTACAATGTGGGCAACACGCAGGCGTTCAGCGAGGTTTCCCGGGACGAGCGCAACAAAGTTGTCCCGTCGCTATTCTCACTGCCTGCTGACGGAATATCGATCACGAAGAAACCTGCACTGGACTTCACAACCACGGCTCCCGAAGAGCCACCTAAACCGCTTCCAGAGCAGTAGGGCGTCGATGAATACAAAGAGAGCGAGCGCCCCTGTTGATAGCGTGGAGAACTCGGCTGTAGAAAAGGATTTTTCAGTTCCCCCAAACCCGCAGAAGGTTCCTGACGAATGTCCTGAACGTTTTCCCGGTGTTGACAATCATGCGGGTGTAACCGAAAAGAAGCACCGACAGACCTTGCCAGCCACAGAGCCTCCTCGGATGCTGTTCCGGCATATCTTCCCCCGGGCATGCCGCATCCGCTGTTGCCTCCGCGACAAAGCCAAAGCCGGCCGCCAGAAGCATGTTTTGCAGCTCATATGACGTAAAATTAAAATTAGCACTATTGCCCTTTTTGACGTTCTGTACAGCAGTATTACCAATACAAGTGACAAGCTGTTGTATGACTTGCATTATTCGCCGCCGAAAAGCCAACGCTTGAATCTTGCGCTGACCTGCTATGCAATGAAGGCGAGGCAAAGGCAAACTTTCTACTACCTTGTAGTTGTTCAGCTGTAAAATTTTTTTCTCCCTTAAAACAAAAACTACTCTTTTGAAACTTTCTGTATGTCTTGCCAACAAATGATACTATGCAACAATATATAAGCCATATTTTTACTTGGACCGCTACATTCAGAAAATGAAGCCTCAATATGAGTCAAAATGCCATTTTTTCCAACTTTGTCACAATATTGTGGGAATGTTTTTGCTTCATACGCTCCCAAAGTATTTTCATCATTTATTATAGGAACCCATGGAACACATAATGTGAATATATTACTCGCGAAAAAATCTGTGCTTGTTTATAAAATACGCTAAACATGCAGCATATTGCAATTTTTCGCCAAGGCCAGAAATAAAGAAAGTTAAGACTAAAATGAATAAACTATCATTGTCATGAAATATCAGCGCCATAAAATTATGGAAAAAATTGTTTCGTAGTAATTCCTCAGAACAGTAATTTTATACAAATTATTTAGCGCGACACAGTTTCACTTGGGTGCCCAAAGTTCGCAGCGCCCTCTAGGCAACACAAACTTTTTTTCCGAAAAATAACGCCTCAATAAATACTTATCACACTCACATATACCGACCTGGTACACTTGATATGGAATGACCCATATATATATATATATATATATATATATATATATATATATATATATATATATATATATATATATATATATATATATATATATATATATATATATATATATATATATATATATATGGTATGCACTGAGCCTTGAACCGCAAGGGGGCAACACCATCGCCACGCCATTTTGAAGGTCCGTTCGTACGCGCCGTCTTGCTGTCGTGCTTCGGCGTGCAGGGGGTGTACCGGAGGTCTCTAGACATCCAAGTTGCCGTACGGATATCGGACACAGCGCGTGCCGCGAGTTTTATGCGCATGCGGCGAGCGCGCGGACCTCCAAAATGGCGACCCCGACGCTAGCGATCCTCGCGGATGACGTCCAGTGCATACCCCCTTATACACGCTCAAGAATGTTTGGGTGAACCACGCGTGATCCTACAGTAACACCCATGTGAGGAGAAAACTTCAGCGCAAACTAAGACGGGCCACAAAGAATAGACGAGACAAGCACTGGCGCTTACTAACAACTGCTTTATTCTTCTCGCAACAACGCATATAAATGCCGCAACCACAAACATTGCATGCGCACGCGTAACAAGACGTATTGCGTAAGTAAAAACAGATTTCTAACAAAGATGCGCGCGCATGAATTCACATTCGGAGGGGTACAAAGGTATAAACGTATCACTGATACAGTCAGCTCCCTTTTTCTTGATGTGGTCTGCTTCCAAGGCAAGCCACGCGTGTTCATTGTTGCTACTGTCGAGAATCAACGTCTTGCGAATTCGCGGAGCACAGTTGTAGCAGGAGTTAAATTGGAATAATATAAAACACGAAAAAAATAACAGCAACTGCCTTAACGAAGGAAAATCCTTGCAGAACTGGAGCATGTAATTAGAGGTAATGCCAAAACCCGTGTGCAGGACTCACTCTCGTCCATTGGTGGTGCAGCGGCTAGTGCACTCCCGGTAGCGATCGACAGTAACACGGCTAGCACAAGCGCGCTCCTAGTCCAGGTCTTCGTCATGCCTACCATACTGTCTTGGATGTGGGATGCTCTGCGACTGAGACGCCTTTCTTTTCAGCCACGTAGAAGTTCAAAAAACAGGAAAGCCTGTGGAAGCGAGCTGAGCGCAGCTGCACTATCTCGGCCATATTGTCCTCGGTGGTGAATAAAGAACCCAAGAATACGACACCCGTCAGGCGACTGCGAGCCTTCCATTTCATCATGCTCGCGTGGTGTAGACAAACTTACGTGGTCACAGTACTGCGAGCTCTAAGTTGTGAACTCAGGCGTGGTGGTAGTACAAGCGCGGATAAGCAATGACAGGATTTCCTGGCTATATGTATAGTTCTGAGGCCATGGCGGTATTACAGCAGAGCTGTTATGCCCGCTGTTTGTCCGGTTCGCTATGTTGATAATTACCATCATCATGCTGGCGCGGCCACCTCAAGCCAAGTCGGCTCGCTGTGCCTAGTTAAGCTAAGACAGCTGTTTCTAGTTAAGCTAAGTTAGCAATAGCCAAGCCTAATTAACCCTATAGTTGAGAATGTAATACCTAATTAGCTAACTATAGCTAAGCTAATTAAGCAAAAGACCGAATAATCCTAATTAAGCCGAATTGAGATTCTGGAGTACCGAATCATGCCGAGCTCGGCAAGACAAGATGACCTGAGCTAATCCTTATTAAGTCTGATCCGATGCAACGCTAATTAGGCTAATTAGCTATTCAAGCCTAGGTTGACTTGGGATGCAAGCTAATCGAGACGAAGCCTCGTGTATGTAAATTAGACCAATTAAGCTAAATATCTAATTAGTCCTATTAATTCATAATTAGGGCTATATTGACTTGGGATGCAATCTGAGACCAAGCCCCGAATATGCAAATTAGGCCAATTAAACGAAATAACCTATTAAATCTAATTGAGACAGTCATGGTAATTGGTACTTTGATTGTCAAGCGACTCCCAATCAAACCCGATCGATAATTAGCCAATACTCATTATTCGCAATGTGATCACTTGAAATCTTCGTGCGTCGACGTGTGAATGCACACGTGTGCCTAGTCAACCCAGGTCCAGCCGAGTGCCAACCAAGCTTTGCTCTGCCCCAGTCTTGCGCGACTCAGTGCAAGCTGGGCATTTCGTTTTTAATTGCGTCTTTTTTTTTTTTTTTGACTGAGAGAACAAGTGTTCGTTGAAGCGCGCACCCATACGCGTAAGCACACACTCTTGTTGACTATCGAGTTCCTGTGCCCACGAATACGTCACTATTCACGAAGCTTGTTGGCATTGCATTCTTGCAAAGGAACTATAGTGCAGAAATGACAACAGGCGGAGGTGGCACACAACTAAAAGCTCAGCCGCACTGTGCACGGAAGGATGCAGGGCACATCAGCAAGGGAATTTGCTGCCTGAAAGTTTATCTTGTGTAATTTAGAAGTGGTCTACCATTCGCCTTTCCTGAGCAATCGACCAAACAGGACAATGTGTTAACATAGGCTTCCGAGAACATTGAGATATATATTGAATAATGCGCCTTTCGCTCATCTTGCGTTACATTGGTAATCATAAATAATATGCCATAGCAAGCCTTTGGTCGAAAGCGTAGTCATTTTGTTTACGAACCTCGACCAGACCAGCATAGAGGAGTGAGTGAGTGAGTAGGAACTTTATTGAGGTCCTGAGGAGAAAGAAAGTGGTGCCGAAGGCATCGCCAATCAATCCGGCGGCTCCACCCAGGTCGGGGCCGGTAGACAGAGTCCTTCGGCGACGGCCCGGGCCCTCTGGACAGCCTTGAGCTGAGCGATGAGCTCTGTGCTTCTGAGCGCTGAGTCCCAGGAGGACTGGTCAGAAAAGTCTGTGCCCGCGTTGGCAGATCACAGCCAGAGCATGTGTTCGAAATTGTTATATTCGTGGCCACAGTGTGGGCATACAGTAGGAAAGTCGGGATTGATCCTGCTTAGTGTCGTTGGTGTGATGTATGTTCGGGTCTGCAACTGTCTGTAAGTGATTGCTTGTGCTCTGTTGAGCTTTGTGTGAGGAGGAGGAAAATTTCGACGTCCTAATCTGTGATGAGAGGCGAGTTCATGGTATGACACGAGCGGGTCTTTGTTGTCGAGGTTTCTGCAGGCTGCATTGAAGCGAGGGGGGTGGACCGCAGGCGCGGAAAGTGAGTTCTCGCGCCAGTTGGTGTGCCCGCTCGTTTGGGTTGCAGTCAGAAGATCCGGAAATGTTTCCCATGTGAGCCGGGAACCATGTGATGTGTGAGGACGGGAAATTTTCTTCTCCCCTATCTTGGTAGAAGAGCTTATTGACAACCGTAGCTGCCTTCGAAGAGACGAGGGCCGCCGAAAATGTTCTTATAGCTGTTCTGGAGTCCGAGTAAATGACAGAGGCTCCCGTGCAGCTTCGAAGGGCCACCGCAATGTCCATTTATTCTGCTTTGTGGGTGAAGTTGGTAACTATACCGTGGCTGCGTTGACGAGCGTGCCATGGGCGTCCACCACGGAGACTGCGTAGGCGCCTCGATTCCAATATCTTGCAGCGTCAACAAAGAGGACTTGCGTTTCGTTGCGCATGATCTTGGCGAGTATGGTCTTGGCTCTCGCTTTTCTCCGTCCTTCGTTGTGGGTCGGGTGTATGTTTCTGGGAATCGGATGAATATCTGAAGTTTGGTTTATGGTGTTTAACGTCCTAAAGCGACTTGTACTATGAGAGGCGCCGTATGGGAGGGCTACAAATAATTTTAACAACCTATGGTTCTTTAACGAGCAATGACATCGCAAAGTACAAGGGTCACTCCAATTAACGTCCCTTATACCTTCTTTGGCTTCATTATCTTCTGGTTTTCACTGAAGTTGTGTCAAACAGAGGAACGAGTCCTAAAAAATTCCCCCCTTCTTTCACACGGGTCACTGTAGCATTTCGCCTCAATCTCAATGCCACCGCCGCGGCCGGGATCGAACCCGCGCCTTTCGGGTCGGCAGCCGAGCACCGTAACCACCGCTGCTGAATATCGGAGGAGCATGGTATAGGAACAAGACTGCCGCTCTATGAGTGAGCCAGCTATCTTTGTTGTTACGTGACAGTGAACTCAACTTCATTCATCACTGCAGGACCCGTGCCTTTGATGTTTGTTTGTTGTTTAGCCCTTCGTGACCTGCGCGATGTACTTATGTTCGCTTCGTGTAGCAAATATATGAGTTATGAGTTGGCGCTTGTGCTGTAGAACACCTTTTGTCTCTCGTCTCTCCTGAATACTATTGGTTCTTTTACGATGACTTGTATGAATGATGAACTTGATCGCTAAGGATGCGACATACCTACTCAAAGTGAAAAAAAAAAAAATGGGGTTCAGCCTCCCAATGAAAACTGCAAGGACGGGATATGAGGGACGGCGTATAAGGGGGAGTTGCGGATTAGTTTTGGCCACCCCGAGTTCATTAATATGCCCGCACGTGAAAGAAACATCACGCATGAGCATTTTTGAAACACGACCACCCGGCCGGGAATTGAATTGAACCCGCGACGTCTTGCCTAATTGAGCACCACTGCGCAACGTACCGCGAGGCCGGACAAATGGCTATAGCCTATCGGTATACGTCGCTGACGATAGTTCACACTAGAGCTTCATTTAGGAAAATGCCGTAACATCACAGCTTTCGTTGAGAGCTCACTTCGACCGTGAAACCTTTTAAATGCGAATGCATTTCATAGTCGGGCTATGTCAGGCGGCGTTGTCCCGCGTTGTCCCGCCTTGTCCGGCGTTGTCCGCGGAGGAGGAGGCGGAGGATAGGTTGAGGAGGTGTCCGCGCGCCGGCAGGTGTTATCTCTCCGCTCTCACTCCCTCTCCCATAGGCCACAGCTGCGGGCGCGCGCGCTTATCCTCGCCCCTAGCAAACGGAGCATGCGGTGCGAGAGAGTGTAGGAGAGGGTAGGTGCAGTGCTTCGCCGCTCCTTCTCTCGCCGTTCGCTCTCTCTCCTCCCTGCGCCCCACTCTCCCGTCCGCTCGCGCCTCACTCTCGACCGTTCGCTGGCTGGGCGCCTCTCAAGGCGATGAAGTCGGTGTCGGCGCATTCGCATTTCCTCACGATTCCCTTCGGGGAGGGGGGGGGGGGGGGGCATTTTTTTGTTACAGCTGTAGTTGCATAAAAAGAGGATTCATTTTTTGTATAACGGCATTCCGCCGTATAAAACAGGCTAACAAATCACCGACATGCACTCGCCGAAGAATTATTCAGGGGGTGAATGACCACATGCCACTAAGTACGCGAGACACTCCGAAACGCGCGCCTATTTCTCCACGTGTGGCAGATAAACGCTGATGAGGGCGCGATGCATCACGTACGCGCTAAAGAAAGAAGACAAAGCTGCGCATTTTGAGGTGGAGAAGAAGCGAGCGCCCGGAAAGAACAGGTGTTTGTGGTGGTTTCCTCACTTGGGACCGCGAGGACCAGGAACGTCACGCCACTGCGTCACACATGACGGCATACAACGCAGCTGGGGAGGCGGTCGTCGCATCAGCGCTTCAAACGCCTTTGGACTATAAGACGCTTCTGACGCTCAAAATACGAGACATTCGCTCTTTCGCACGTATCATTTGCGCGTTTTGCTCGACGTGAAAATCTATTCTGCATATTCTTACGTTTGTTTGGGATCCCTCATCTTAAAATGTTTTTGCCGCATTTGTTTTTAAGAAACATGTAGCTTGGGAGCTCGTCAGACTCTGTTGAGCTTTACGATGGCCGGGCACGTTCGCCAACATCGTTTTCTTGATAATTATTCATTAATTAACAATACATTAATCAAAGTGCTAAAAATAACTGAGTTATGGGGTTTACGTGCCGAAACTTCGATATGATAATGAGGCATGCTGATACCGGGGAGGACTCCGGATTAATATATTACCTGGGATTCTGGTCTGGTGCCACCCCCCGTTATGTCCTTGCTGTAACGAACCTGAAGACATGGACCATTTTTTTTATTACGTTGTCGACGATCAATAAATGTTCGAAATTTTGTTCAAAAATTTAGAAATTCCACGAAATACTCAAACATTCTCCTGGTTGGTGCTGCGTCATTGAACTACAGTAACATGAACGTATGCGGGGTCCTTTGCGAATTCCTGGGTGACACAAACAGGATACATTGTTAATGAATTAATAAGAATAAATTCTTCGATCCGTCATAAAACAACCAATATTTTAATTGCGTATTAGGGATTGTTTTGGTACTGCTTCATTTTATTTATTTATTTAGTTAGATAGCTTGTGAGTTAGCTAGTTAATTAGTTAAGTTGTTAGGTTTACCGCATGACTAAAATTGCGTTTTTATATTTACAGAAATGTAATTTTCCCCTTATCCTTCCTTCATGTTTTAATGTTTACATTTACATTAACCGCCGGCTTCTTTTCCAATCGCCCATAGGGGGCAGGCGCCAGTAATTGCGGAACAAGTGGCAAGCAAGAAAGCGGGCAAGCAAGCATCCGTCGTTTTGACGACGCCATTTCATCCCCTATGGAATTAAATGGTGCTTACACTGTATAAATCACTGGCAATTTCATACCCTCAGTTTTTTTATTTTTCCTGGAACTGAATTAGAAGTATAGACACTCTTGCGACAATTAATAAGTGTGCATGCTGTGCAGATAAGATAAGTAACATAATTCTGGGTTTCGGTATTAGGCCTGATGATTTAATGATCACGAGAGTATCTTTTTAACGACAGTAATAAAAACATTGTAATGATTACAGGCCAATGGTTTTGCTGCTTTATGTTACGGAAGAGATTACTAACTTTAGTCTTAGATCAGTTACAGCGAGAAATTGATGTCTTAAGGCAACGATATGCTTTCCAATAGAAAGAAAACTCACTAAAATTACCTTACCGAATGTAAAAAAAAGGACCTTATAATTTCAAGCCTAAATTGTATATCAAATTATGGCTCTATGTCGACTTTGAGATGGCTGTCCACTCCGTTACACATGTTCTTTTATTGCTGCCACTTCTTCAATACGAAATTAAAGGAAGAGCTTTGGTATAGTTTAAAGGGCTACTTAAGTAATTATCAACAATACACTGGCGTTGCGCTACATCTGATATCAGCAAGATTACGTGCAGTATTCCACAAGAGTCTTACAACTTGCTTTATCCTATTTATGTTAAAGGCATTTCAAACATATCTGCACTCGCAGGAGACGTGCGAGTTCATTGCACTGGTGACACCAATGTATTCTCTGCAGTTGACAAACGTAATTTTGTTGCACTACAAGCGTTTCTTCTGCTGAGACGTCCGTCTCCACTTTTTGTAAACAACTGATTAGAATTAAACACAGTGAAAACGAAGTACAGCGTCTGTCCTTAAAGTTCCCGTAATTTTTATTTTGTAATTTATTTAATATCAGTCTACAATCTTTTTAGGACTTTTCAAAGTATTCTCCCCCTGGCTTAATGCACCGTTACCAACGGTTCACCCAATCATTGAAAAGTGCCCTGGAAGCCGTCAACGAGAACCTCCTTCAGTGAGGTCGTCGAAGATGCTTTCGCCGTCTCCAGCGTCCCATGCCGAGTTCCTTTCAGGGTTCCTTTGATCATTGAAGACAAAAGTCCAGTGGTGCCAGATCGAGGCTGTACAGTGGCTGGAGCAGCGCTTCCCCACCCATTTTGTTCTGAAACTCGGAGACAATCAGCGCGGCGTGACTCCTCCTTTATCTCATTCGTCAGGAATTTTGGCACCACTTTCGCGCAGACTTTGCTCATTAGAAGATCCTTCGTCAAACACGATGAACGATTGTTTTGGGTATTCCACACTCCTCTGCGATCACCTGAACACTTAATCGCCTGTACTTATTCAATACTTGACGCACTTTCTACACCGAGTCGTCCGTTTGAGATTTCGACGAACGTCCAGAGTGGTCGTCGTCGTTGACAGACTCGAGACGTTCCCGGAACCTCTTGTGCCACATCAAATTATGGCTTTGTTTCATTGCATCATCACCGCAGGCTTTCGGACGCGTTTCGAGCCTCTCCACCCTGTTTTTATCCCGGTTTGACACAAAACTTGTTGGAATGGCAATGCTCCAAAAGCTCGTCCATCTTTTGTTTCTCGACGAGGGTGCAGTAGATATCTCTGCGCAATGGCACGACTCGCCTCAACAACTGCCCACAGGTAACCGAAACCGAACTCGTTTTGAAGCTTATTTCCCCACTAACTTCTGCACTTGAAGCGCCGCCCCGCCAGGCGGCGTTGCCAACTACAAAAAAAAAAAAAAAAAATTCCGGGAATTTTTGGGACAGACCCTGTATCCTTTAATCCGCTCATAGAATATATGACTGCTCGGCCCACGAACTAAAACGTGGTTACTTTAGTTCTAATACAATAAGTCTGCTGACCCGTCGTGGATAGCGTAGAATTAAAGCTGTCGTGCTGCTAAGGAGGACGCAGGTTCGATTCTCGGCTACGGTTACACATAATCCAATTTTTGCTACTGCGACATTCATCATAATCATGTCGTAATTTGGCACGTGAGACCCCAGCGATTAAGTGTACCCTCTCTGCTCCTCTTTCTCTCTCTTTCTCCTAGATAATGTCTTTCTCTTCTCTATGCATTTAGGCAGTTAGGCTTATGTTGGTTACCGTTAAGGTGACATAAATGCCGTTTTTTTTTCTGAGTATAGAAAACCTTGTATGCTTTTCAAGTGTAGTCCTTAGGCGCCAGTTCCTGGGTTGAGCATCGTCCCTCGCTGTCCCTTGCCGTAACTGAGTGAACGAGCACAGCGAAATATCGCCTGCCTCAGGTGCTTCGAGCCACAGGGCACTCTCTATCTGCCGGGCCTGCTCAATTACTATGGAACCTTCCGCCGTAGACACGGAAAATAAAATAAAAATAAACAAAATAACGCGTTGTCTGTAGCTGCAATTAGCGCCACCGATACAGAAAATAAAACAATGACAAAAGATGAAAATAAAATAAAATAAAATAAAATCTGTTAAACAAAAAATGTTATAACAGTAAAAATAAAAAACGTGTAGTTGTCTGCAGCTCTACGTACATACTTGTCTTTCAATATAATTAAAAGTTCGTTAATTCGACCCCCGTTTATTCGGAAAAATCGTATAATTCAGACGTGTTCTCTGGTGCCGGCAAGCATGCGTATTGTTTAATGGCATCGAACTCTCCTTACATCGGTCATGTTTGGCCGCAACCCGGTTAATTCGGACGATCTTCGGAGCGCGCCAAGCACGACGCGCCGCAGAAGCGAAAATGGTTTGCGAACAACCGAAGTGGCTGCGGGCCTTCAGAAAGGCCTTTTCGCCATCCGCAATCTGACTACAATCGCGCTGCTGGTGATAAAGGCTTCAGCAGCTGCGGCGAACTTGCACGCGGACTATACGTGGAATTGTGATGGATGAACGATCAGGTGCCGGCCATTTTTCCAGCGAAAAAGTTATCGTCACGTGCGCGTGGTGTCAGTGGTGGTGGTATGTAATAAGGGATGGGTTCAGAGCATGGTGTAGTTCAGAGCGCGTTTTGGCTTAAGACACGGGGCTCTTGATCCGCGGTCACGTTGTGAACGAAGCCTCGAATGACGTATATTGGGACTTTTATACTGCATTTATGCAAAATAAGTACCAGATTTATGTATTCATCCAGAAAATGAAAATGCATTAATTTAATCGACACTCGCTTATTTTTTTTCTTGATACTTTCGATTATACGGCATTCGGTTAATTTGGACATTTTTTCCGGTCCCGCGAAATTCGAATTAACGAGTTTTTACTGTACCGCCAAATTAGAACACGCGTACAACTGCTTTTATATTAAATGCGAAGCATTTCTTTGCGTACTGCAAGCACTTTGAGCGTTTCTATCTACGTATCTATTTATCTATCT
This sequence comes from Rhipicephalus appendiculatus, assembly GCA_030522465.1. NCBI lineage: Eukaryota > Metazoa > Arthropoda > Arachnida > Ixodida > Ixodidae > Rhipicephalus > Rhipicephalus appendiculatus. Next base: position 183,459 of record JALIZH010030659.1, on the reverse strand, counting down.
ATCTATCTATCTATCTAGCCGCCTAGGTCTGGATCCTCTCGTGATCACCTCCTTAACTTGAGGTTGACCAAAATTAGTGTGGGAGGGTAAGATAATTTGACGAATATGTCTGGCTGGTCGTGACTTGAATGACGTGAAAATCCCGTCGCGTACGTCGTCAAACTCATTTCTTCAGACAAGTGTGGCTCATACCCGCAAATCACGGGCCCGGGATGCGGGTATGAGCCACTGGTGTTTGACAATTTATATCTACCCAGGAACGGCGAGGCCAAACATTGCTCGTTTAAATGCGAAAGCGTAAAGAAAAACTGACATCAGCGGCGTTGACCCGACGAATGCAAAGAATAGAAACCAGAGCCCAACAGGAATCGAACCCAAGCATTCTGCGTGGCAATCAAGTATTCTACCACAGAGCCACGTCAGGTCTCGAAACTGCTTTGGAAAAAGACCCTATGGAAGCGTAATGTTAGTGAAACGTCAATTGTAACTGCGGTGCTGGCTCTTTGATTTTAAAAACATTGCATATGTACTCCTATGATAAAGGAGTCATGTCGAGCTAACGTCAGTTGTATACTTAAGCGCCATCCACTGTAGTTGGTTTACGTAGCACTCTCCAAGGCTACCATCCTCGCAAGCACAAGGGCTACATATCAGCTTCCCGCTTCTGGTATTGCTAATACCCATGTTGCTGTTGCCATCCTTACGCAATGGTAAACAACTGGTTATATGAAACATTTGCGACTGTTCAACATATGTCTGTGCGTTCAATATTAGTGGATACCTTCAGCGTCATTTCGTAACCATTCGCTCTATGAAAAAATTACAACCCACTCACATTACCACCGCATGCTTCGCATAACATCGATTCCCAGGGTACTTGGGATCTGCCTAATTTTTTCGCTTTAGGGAGCATCGCCATCGGTAATTTTTGGACACAACTGTGAGTTATTTTTCATGTAAAAACAGCGCAACAAGAACACGGGGAAGAGGCACTGAAGCTATTGAGACAAGCAGATGGCAGAGGTAGACGTAGTGGAAGGCATGTTCGCAAATTGATTACACAGAAAATAAATCAAATGACGGCGTTCCAAAGCAAGGTATGTTATACCAAGGACAACACAACCTGTGGCCTTGGATGAGTACAAGCCATTGACAAGAAATATAGGAAAAAAGCATGTAGGGAAGGATGTTTCAGCTCCACAAACGTGAAACCTGGGGAGCGGCGAAGCATGCAGTGTGCACCGGTGTTTCCCACAGCAATATCGCTGCTAATGGGCAATGAGAGACAGAAGAAGAAGAAGAAGGAGGAGGGCCTGACCTAGGTAATTCACCACATTGATTTGAGAGATATTTCTTTCATGAAACACTGGTGGTGCCAAGCCTGAAACCGGGCATGTAGGAAATTGTTTTAGCTCCACTAACGTCGTCGAAAAACTGCGTCGAAATGAATCTTCTTCTTCTTCTTCTTCTTCTTCTTCTTCTTCTTCTTCTGTCTCTCATTGCCCATTAGCAGCGATGTTTCCGTAAGTTGTGTTCGTGTTACACACGGCAACATGCTGCGAAGTATGCTTTACAGGAGAAAACTTGGCATTTGAAATCAATTTTGAGACGGAATTTAAACAAATTTCTGTTAATATTAATGCAATTAAATCCTCATATGTCGTCAGCTATTTGTTGGGCTAATTGTTGCCTTCTTAATTTTTAGTGGACCGATGGCGAGTAGTGGGATTTACGCAATTTTTGTGGCGCGTACCGTTTATGAAGGACAGCGACGACGACATGACACGCCGACAAGCCGCGACCCTAAGGTGCTTCATTCCTAATAATTCTTTAAATGCTGTCTGAACTATAGCATGCGTTTCATACAAAAATCTTTTGGACGTAATGTGACATCTGTGCTTCAAAATTTTTACGTATCTTGGTACGGCGCTATGACACGCAGTTTTTCTGAGAATAAGTTGTAGCTGAGATAACCCGTCCTGTCTTTCTGCCCGTTTCTTCCTACCCACTTTTACATCTTATTCACCCGAAGCGAGGAATGATCGAATGATCGTTTGTATATTAAGGCCAAAGCCTTAGATGCCTCATGAAACGAGAAAGCTGACCGGCGACCCGTGTCGGCGGCGTCAACACGAGCGAGGCAAAAATATCATTACTCGATGACGTCACCATATGACGTCACAGAGTATGTGACGTCACATGTTGACGTCATCACATGAAATCATTGCTCTGTCAAAGGTAGGCCGATCCTGGAGGCGGTGCAGAACACGGTGAGGAGCAGAAAGCCTCCGATGTTGGAGGTGTTGCAAAGTCACGTCAGTCGCTGAAAGCATTCGGAGGGGAACGCGCGAGGTTCAATACATCAAGATGGCTTTCGACTTCGAATCGACTGAGGCGCATGCATAAGGCACCTGGTGAGTTTTAGGGGCGAAGCTCCTTAGGGTGTGGGTCTGTCCCTCCTCTGTAGTAGTAGTAGTAGTAGTAGTAGTAGTAGTAGGTAGGTAGGTAGGTAGCCACGTGTAGTGGAATGTACCCACTCCACGTGATAAAGATGACGATGACGCAGTATAGTGGAATGTACCCACTACACGTGATAACGATGAAGTATAAGCGCGTTCCAGTATAGTGGAATGTACCCACTACACGTGATAACGATGACGATGACGACCATGAAGTATAAGCGCGTTCCAGACCACACATTCTCTTTCTGCCATGGATGAAACCGATCGAGCTTCGCCCACTCATCATCATTCACTTCGTGGATATGGCGTGACTTTTTTGTGTAGCGCGCGCACTGTACAGTTATCACAGTAACCGGACAACTTGCAGCAATAACTCTAATTGCGTCAGGCTGTAGGCGTCGTTTAATCACTAAGATGATGTTGAGGAACCACGGTATATAGCTCTCGGAATTCTCAGCCGTGCATACCACTTCGGCGAACGGTAAAGCCAGTGTTTTTTTTTTTCTAGTATTGCTGTCTCAAGCGCCTGTTCCTTCGAACTTGCTTTTACTGAGCGACACGACCGCTCGTGCTTGGAACATACAATTTTGCACGGAGTTGGCCCTGTGTCTGTGCTATCTGATAACAGGTTTTTCACGCGATGCAAGGGTTCATTGCAGTTGGCCATTAAGCGAGACCTAAGAATTAATTATTGTTCTCGTAGATATTTTATGATTTTTCGTATGTATTTTTAATCAATGATATCGGTTAATGAAAATCCTGCAAAACAACATATTTTGTCCATTTGGCATTTGGCCTTCTCCACGCCGCACTTGCACAACTTATATAAAGTAGCTCCTCTAAATACGAAGGTAGAATAAGACGTGCTGATAGATAAATCGAGAAAGAAATGAAGGTATAAAAAAACGAAGAAAAGAGACGACGTACATTCCAAGTTCGAAAGCAGTGAATAGTGACAGGAAATCGGCCTAACACCCTCTAAATTGTCCTTTTTCGACCATATAAACCAGAGAACCGAGGAGCCTTCGACAGGAAGAACCGAGCGCACGTTCACTATTTATATTCAGGTCCATTTCTTCATTAAACTTGATCGATGGTGGAGATGACTTTCGCCCTGTGCCGCGAGAGAGGAAACCGGCGCTTTTGGAGGTTTGAAGCGCACCATGGCGCGGCCGCATGTAAGTGTTTGAAATGGTTTTGAACCCCACCAATGCTTTTGCGCTCGTCTTGATTTTTTTTTCTTTTTTTCTTTTTCGCCCGCATTTCAAGACACCGTGCCGATCAGCGGCGTAGAAAAATGCAGACGCAATCGCACACCTCGCCGTAAGTGATCAGAGAGCGTTTGGGCGGCTCGCTCAGCGGCCTTTGGCCCTTTTGGCGTGGGAGTATAAAAGCGGCGAGCTGACGCCATCGGCCATCTGTCTTGGGGCGCAGGATATCCCGCTGTCGCGGACTGAGATCTCCATTTAGATCGTTTAGGGGCCTTGCCTGCTCGTGCGCGCGCTCACTGTTTTTCGGGCTCTTGTTCTCTCGCTTCCAGAGCGGCCTGTGGACAGCGCGTGATCATCGATCATGAATACGATCTCGCGCAGCTGGGCTGCAGCGCAAACGAGCTACCGCGGGACGGTCGGGCCGTGCCGGAATGCGCTTGTGTACGGAGGGCTACGAGGACACGAAGTTACGAGGAGGCGCCTCCCTCAGGGCTCGAGCGGACATTCTCCGCGCCGTCAAAAGAGCCTCTTTGCCTACGCCTCTGACAAGAACCTGGCATGTCTAATGAATGATGCTTGCCCCCCATCTGCGCCTCTTCTGTCAGCGTGGTCGTTAAGTGGCTGGTGTTTCTTGCACGGTGTTGTACGATCATCGACCCCGCGGTCCTGAGAGAACGCAGCACTGGAATAGAGCCTTTTCTTCTGAATTTTTCACTTTCAACAGTATTTATCCGCATACTGTGCCAACGTGCACACCGTGGCGGACTGTTGGAAAATAGACGTCTTAAGGGAGTAGGAAAATTAAGTACACTGCTGTTAAAGCGCCATCGAGGTGTCTTCAACCCCATCCTAAAGATCGTAGTGTCGGATCATTTACAGCGGTACCGTGGGAAAGGTGTTACGTTGGGAGAATACGTACAATTGCACTACTTGTTTCTTGATGCAAAAATTCGCGAAAACGCCCGCCAGCTAAACCTATAACGTGTAGCACGTCAACGAAGTCGTTCGCATTAGCAAATAACATTTATCTGACTTTTGAATGTGCTTACTTTTAAAAGGCATGTGACTTTCTCTTTGTACCGCTATGTTCAGCTGTGTAAATCTTCGTTTCCAATCAACGATTTCTTCTACGCCTGCAGTAGGTTTGTCAGTCGTTAGTGTTGTGAGGTGATGGGCAAACAAGTCGGTCCTTTATCATTCAGCACGCTGTGCGCTTGGGAAGTAGAGAAAACGTCAGCGTGAACTTGGCTTCTTCACCAAGCACGCTTTTGGCAGGTAAAGTAACCGCCACCCCCCACCCCGCCCCCTTGAAAATATTTTCCCCGCTTTTCTGCTGTCACAGAAACGTTGCACAAATGTTTGATAATGGCGTATCGTAGCACGGATTGCAGTAACTGATGCGCGTGCTCGTTGGGCCTGCGTTGGGATACCAGTAGCCATCCTTCACGTGCGCCATGTACGTATAGCCTAAGGATGCTGTTTCTGCACACATTTTCGCATGTTCTGCGAAAAATGTTCTGGTAGGTGCGTAGTAATATTTTCTTGTGTCACTGCGGCCACTGGTCAACGCTTGGCAGGCAGGTAAGCACGGGGGAAGTTTGGACCCGCCGCTCCAGTCTAGTGGTTATGGTGCTCGACTGCTGACCCGAAGGTCACGGAATCGAATCCCGGCCTCGGCGGCCGCAATTCGATGGAGTCAAAATGCTAAAGGCTCGTGCAATTCAATTTATGTGCACGTTAAAGAACTGAGGTTGAAAGTATACCGCGAGAAATACGCGAAAGGATACACGTTCTCCCGATTCCCCGAAACATGCACCCGGAGCATGACGCGGAAAGGCGTGCGGCAAGGGTGAAGACCCTCAGAACTAGATATGCGAACATCAAGGACGTGGTCTACGTTGACGCCGCGACATATCCACATGAACGAAGAATGGCTGTAGCTGTGTAAACGGAGGGGGTAAGATAGAAGCCAGCGGCTCACTCCGAACGCATAGCGCAGAAACTGCAGAGGAATCAGCGATCGCATTGGCCATAGCTTCAACGTCGGCAAGACACATAATTAGTGACTCGAAGACAGCGGTGCGAAATTTTCTAAGGGCGAATCTCGTCGGAGGCGTTTAATTTTAACCACTCTGCAAATCAATAGGCACATAGAAATAATATGGACACCTGCGCATGCCTCTCTCCCTGGAAACGAGGCGGCTCACACAGTGGCTCGAGAACTTACACACCGAGCCAGTGAGCAACCTCACCAGAGATGAGAGGAACGCATGGTCAGTTACACTGAAAGTCACAAAGTATTATAGATTGGCGAGGGCTCGGTATCCCCCTGCCCACCCGAGACTCAATAAGACACAGACGGTGGTCTGGCGCCTTCTCCAAAACAACACTTACCCGAATCCGGTGGCCTACAGCCGTTATTACCCCGACCAATACGATGGCAAATGCACCAGCTATGGGAACAGGGCCAATCTGCGACACATTCTGTGGGCTTGCCCTCAGGCGTCCCTACAGGGTCGCAATATAGATAACGATGAGCAGTGGGAGGCCTTGCTGCTAAGCTCGGATCCGGACGAGCAACTCTGGGCCGTCCAGCTGGCCGAAAACGCCGCCAGGACCCAAGGGCTACTGGCCGCCGTTTAGGCGGGGACCTGTTCCCCAAACCGCTGGACCCAATAAAGTTATTTCTCTCTCTCTCTCAGGAGCCCTTTCACAACGGTGTCTCTCAATCATATGGTGATTGTGGGACATAAAACCTCAACAATTACTATATTACGGTCAAGTTTGAAACAATAGGTCTGGTGTGCAATCAATTAAAATGATAAACTTTTACGTATATTATGCAGAGCAGCTCGTCTATACTCCTATCTCACCTGACTTGCCACAGAATTTGCGTTGACCAAACCGGAATGTGCTCGTCCTGTGTATGTGTTCTGTATTTTTTGTCTTCGTCTGGGGTTATTACGCTACAAATATGACTACAAGTGCTAGAATCTGGTTTCCTTTGTGTTTTATAGCGCTATAACATTTGCTACATTTACCACTCAGAAAATATGTCTTGCCTACAAATGTACATCTTCTCTTCGTTTGTTGGCAATCACCTATCTATGTACTGACCCATTGGAAATATGGGCTATAGTTTGGAAGAAGGTGCCCGCTAAGGCGCATTTTACCGCAATAATTTTGAAAAGTGGTCCTTGATTGAAGAAGGTCGGATTGCGTTGTCATGCCGCCGCGGAGGCACGTTTCTCTTCCTTGACCTCGACTATAGAGTGAGCAAGCGGCATTCCATCCTATTCTCTAGTGAGAAGCGGCTTTAAGTTAGGATCCTGGTGGGAGACACAACAAGCAAGAACGTGTTTCTTTCCTGCGATACCGGTTCGGTACACGTTTGTGCGTACTTTGGACATAACTATCAGCGATGAGGTTTATCGACGTCTGTATAAGACACATTTAGTGCGTCCGAATGCTCCAAGCCAAGATCGCACCTTCCTTTCAGCATTCCGAAAGTTTGAGGCATTGATATACTTTTCTGGCCAGAGCTTGGTGTAAACGATATATTCACCGGCGTTTGAACACCGTGCTACGTGTGCCTCTCCGTTCGGCACTCTTCGATCTCATTGTGGTATGGGCCACCCTTTCAGTGTGCCCTGGGGCACGCAGCTCGGGCACCGTGCGTCGGATTTAGCGCATTCCGCGGTAACGAGAAAAGCGGCCAGCTAAGCGAGAAATAATGGAAGCCGCTTGTTGGAAGCGCGTTCTCGCTGTGCATCGCGATTAATCCGCTCGGCCCATCTCGGTCGGTTCGCGCTGCCTCGAGGGATATGCACCGCAGGGCAATCACGCGGCGCTCGTAAATTCGCCAACACATGCAAGTCGTAAAACGAGAGGTATACGCGCAAACGCAGATTTATGCGCCGAGGAGAATGCCGTGGTTTGGTACGAGAGCGAGAATCGCCCACTCAGCGGTAGCCACCATATATGTAGTTTCTTGTTTGGCTGTAATAAACGAGAAACTACCAGATTCGTTGGCTCCTTCAGAAGAAACATTGTAGCGATGGATCTTGCCTCGACTGTCGCCAGAAAATGGCCCCGCACATCGAGAGAGCTTGAATGCGCGCGAACCATATAGTAAATTGTGAAATTCTCGCACGCCAGTGCATGCTTCAGCGCTTCACGGAGGAGCCTTTGGTGTCTTAGCGGCAATCTCGACTCACCAACCCAACTTACACGAATAATTGCATTCGCCGACAAGACAGCGGACGCGAAAACAGTCTGTACAGATTGCTGTGGGAGTGACGGTAGCTGTGCCCCCCACTCCAGTGCGAGAGGGGTATATAACAGGACGATGATGTTACAAGTAGTATTTTTTAACTGCACTGAGCAGAGCGTTGATTTTCGTGCAAAACTGCCGAGCAATATTTAGCATTCTCTCACGAAGTTCATTGAATAACGAATAAGCTAACGTTATAGCATATACATTCCTGATGCGCTGCACACGATTTATTGCGCTTGGGCGATGGAATTCGCCTCTCAAACACAATGCAATGACACTAGCGGATAGTTTTCGGTTAAAAGAATATAGAGGAAGGCCTCAGGACATCGTCGCACCATTCTTGTGCGCCTTACATTTTGAATTGTCCCTCGGTTGCGCAGAAAATAAAAATGCAATTGAAAGAAATCAATAGAAGGGATCAAAAAGTAGCATTAAAGTAATAGCTTTACTTAGTTACCTGCCATGATAGCGCAGCGGCTAAAGTGTAGCGCTGGTAAACTCGAGGACGTGGGTTCGATCCCCGGTACGGCGAGTGCGTTTCGATGGGGCGAATGTTAAATAAACATTTATCGGAGGAATACGGCATCGTAATTTTGTGATGGACCCTTCCAATTTGCGCGTGCGACATAATCTCAGGCACAGTTCACATGGGAAAATTATGGATTCCGTATTGTCACTTTTGTTGAATCTTCAAGAAGAGAAAATTTTCTGAACCTGTACATGCCCGGAAAAATCAAGTCAGAATATTTTTGCTTCATTTCATCACTAGATATTTTCGACAATGGAATAACGCAGTGCTATGTTGTTTTGCTTCTATAAATATTATCTATATACAATATCATCCATAGCGTAGCTTTTAACGCGATATCGTTAAAGAGTTCGTATCGCAGAAATTCCGGTGTCAGTGTCGGCATCGTTGGTTGTGAACGAAAAATCATCATCTTGTACGTGACCGAAAAATTCAGAAAGATGCAAATAACATAAATAAGAAAAAAATTTTCGGTTCACGTTAGAACCGGTCTGTCTATTACAAAGCGCTCAGACATATTTGATCATCATCAGCTGCAAAAGCTTCAAGAGTGAGCGGTTGCGGTTCGCGTGTTGCCTTACGGACGCATAGTGGGTCCTTCGCTGATTCGCAAGAGGAAGAATTATGGCGTAGTGGGCACTGTACTTGCAATAGGTATTCTAGGTTAGTTTGAAACTGCCAATTTTACGCGCACAGTCGTTAGTTTCCTTACGGCACGGTTGAGGCATGCCTGAAAACAGAAGCTTGGCTAGCAGCTCAGAAGGCGATGCGCACGGGGCCCGATTACGCTATCACGTTCTACTATTGAAGGCGAAGCACAATAAACTAGGACGACGCTTGAGCTTGGCCTTCGAGAGTAGAACGAGATAGCGTAACCGGGCCTCGTGCGCATCGGCTTCGGTTCTCGGCGCATGCCTCAACCTTACCGTAAGGAAACGAACGACTGTTCCCGTAACATTGGCCGTTTCAAAGTATCCTACAATGCCGACTACAAGTAGAGTTGCTAATTGCCCACTACGCCATAATTATTCCCTTTGCGAATCGGCGAAGGGCCGCGTACGCGTCCGTAAGGCAACACGCGAACCGACACAGCTGTTCACTTTGTTTATGCACTTGCTGATGATGATGATTAAATATGTCTGAGCTTATAAAAGATGCTTTCTCTCGGCAACGGTGAAAAAGACGAAGAGCACGTGCGATGTGATTGCGATGCGATTAATTCATTTTCCTTCACCTAAATTTTCAATTTTTCGCTCATATTAACCGCCGGTTTAATGGCCAGTGCCCCGTAGTGTGTACTAGCCATACGTAAAGGGTCAAGCAAGCGATGCGCTCGGAGACGCCGGGAGTTATGGGTATGGCGTATCTCGCTCGAACGTATAGGATAACCAATCAGGAAGCGCGTCGTCAGCACTCTTTGCCCAGCTGAAACTAGGCTGCTACGGGAGTGCACGGCTGCCATTCCGTTCCTCTCCTGATGATACTGCTCGTAGCGGGGCTGCTTCCAGACACGGTGGACATGGCGGGAGAGGCGGCGGAGCATACCGGTGAGAGAACGAGAGGCCGACTCCGATTGGAACATCAAAGCTTGCTGGACCGAGGCTGCGCGATCCCCTTCACGGCGGCCACCACACTGCAATACATCCGTAGCAGCGTCCAGGGCAACATCAGAGGAGCCAATGCGATGTGGATACCTCCCGAAAGAGATCACTACAGAGAAGGTGAGTCCCGCTGTGAATGTTTTTAACGAAAATCGCTCACAAATGACCTTGCAGTGTCAACTTGTGAAGACTCTGAGTCAATGATCCTATAGAGAAGGTAGTCGTCAGCTGCTCTACGGGCCACATGAATAGTGTTCATTGAAACTTGATTCTGTGCACGGCCGTTAAGCACTTGTCGAGCTCAGATTTTGCATGTACCCTTTCTTTTTCTGAAACTGCTCATTACGGCGTAGTGATGACGTTGGTAATGAATAAACAGAGCTTCTTAACACTATGCAGGAACTCGTTCAGGGCGTCCATCGTTCCTGGTCCATGAAGTCTCCCCCTCGTCCTCCTGCCACTCCTGTGTCCAAACGAGTGTTCGCATGCATCTGCATTGTAACCTATGACATGCACAGCAGCCGTGAAGCACCAAAGGAAAACTGTAAAGGAGCTAGTGGTTCCACTGAACTTCAGCTGCACTGATTGTGCGTGCGTGTGTTCAAACTTTGAATCGTCTTCTTTGATTGTCGAACGTTATGCTTCACAAAGCGGTTTGGTGAATTGGATCATTTTGGGCCTGTTCACCAGCGATATTTTGCGCTTAAATATTTATGTTATCAGCTCAAAGGAACTATAGTTTTTTAATGTTTCTCTACGATATCAATAAATTATTATTTCAGCGCCATTTGTGTCTTATGATATGAAAAAGTTACTTACTCCTTGTTATGTTTACAACAGATTTAATGGTGGGTGCTATACAGCTAGTTGAAGCAAAGTATAGTTGCGCATGGTGATCCGTTTTGCTGAGTTGCACATTACCAATAAAGCGAAGAGGACTCATTGTGTGTCATAAAAGTTTTGGATACAAGTGGTGTCAGCCAGTGCGTCAAAACGGAACGAAAGCCAATAATGAAAAACGAAAAAAAGAAAAACGATATTTTGGCCGGAACGTGAACGTTACCGAAGCGTTATCGCACTTCGTTCCGCAGTGAAACCGAAAGTTTCTTTTTATCAGTTTCTGGTTCGATAAACAAGTTAGCAATCTGGGACTACCGAGGTGATACAGCGTTAGCATTAATGTCTACCTCAGGGGAGCGCCTATCTCAGGCAGGGATTCCAAAGCAAAAATATGCTGAAATTTTGTGAAAAACGAAAAGAGTGCCAAACGGAGCTGTTTATGTTAACGTAAGTGGACCTTGGTGTGCCAGTCATACAGGTCAGCGTGGAGAGCGCATTATAGGCGCTGAAGTTTGTTTTATCAGAACAGCGGTCTCGCGTATTAGAGACTATACGCGAGATGACGTGCTGGGAGACGTTCGGCGGGTTTCACGCTTGACGGTTGCTCCATCCGCGATGTCCTTTCTTCGAAGACCGCTCGCCGATGGGGGGCTCCGTCCGCGATCTTCTCTAACCGCCTCCCAAAATCACTACCCCCCCCCCCCCCCTATGTCGTGCTGCTTCTGAAATCATGCTCACTCCCTTGACGCGATACATTGAGCCTGCTAAGAGAATTCGTAATTCACTTATACGAAAGTTAAATACTATGTTTTTATCGTTACTTTAATTTCAAAAATTTTCGTACAAATAAAAACTGTTACTCAATATCTATAGTACGCCTTCGGATCTCAGGCAGAGATTCGCAGCGATCATTGCCAAGGCTGCTAGTAAAGCAAGGAATTCCCCTCTAATCTTAGCCGGGGACTTCAATGCCCCGCATCGGGCGTGGGGATATCCCCAGAATACCCGCAAAGTATCGACCTATGGCAAAGTGCAGCCAACCATAACCTAACTTTAATCACTGATCCGGCTTTCCCAACAAGAATTGGCAATTCGTGCTCTAGAGACTCTGTGCCGGATCTTACATTTGTCAAAAATTTCGATTCGATGACTTGGTCAAACTTATTGACAGATCTTGGCAGCGATCACCATATCTTAGCCACTAGCATGTTTGTGGAGACGAAAAGACTAAGAAGCTTTACCGTCACAGACTGGGACCTGTTTCGAACACTCCGAGAAAAGCGTGGGCAGTCCCAGCACTCACCTCCTGATTTGGACCGATGGTCTGAACAATTAAAAGAGGACGTCAAGGCGGCCACGAAGTCAATCCAGACCGACCTCGAAGTCGACAGGATGGACAGCCGGTTGGCGCATCTTCTGGAGGCTAAAAAGTCACTCCTTGACCGATGGAAAGGGCAGAGGTTCAATCGGAAGCTCCGAAAAAAGATTGCAGAACTGAACAGGACCATTGAAGAGCATTGTCAGGTACTATCTAAGCAGCAATGGGATGAACTATGCAACTCTGTGGATGGACAGATGAGAGTCGGAGGAAAATGGAACTTGCTCAAGCACCTCCTAGATGACACGAATTCCAAGTCTAATCAGAGGCACGCGATAGAAAAGGTCCTTCATGAAGCGAAGCGGTCGGAACCCATGGGCGTCATTGCGGATAGGTTGGCAAACAGATATCTTCCGGTTGGTAGCGTAAGTCCGACGGACTATCCTACGTACAAGGGCGAGCCGAATCCAACACTTGACGAACCACCAGCGACGTCAGGGCAGTATTACACAACCTAAATGGTAGGTCTGCCTCTGGTCCGGACGGAATTTCCAACAGGGCTCTCAGGAACCTGGACGACGACTCCATCGAGTACCTCACTAAAGAGATAAATCGGGTCTGGAAGGAGGGTTTGGTTCCAGAGACCTGGAAGTGCGCATCGGTGGTACTCATTCCGAAGCCGGGAAAACCACCAGGACTCGCAAACCTTCGACCCATCTCCCTCACGTCATGCGTGGGGAAGGTTGCAGAGCACGTCATTCACAAACGCATTTCGGACTATGTAGAGGGAATCAATTTATTTCCTTTCAACATGGTTGGCTTCCGTCCGGCTTTGTCGACGCAGGATGCGATGAAGCTCATCAAGTGTCAAATAATCGACAATCCAACCAGAGACGTCCGGGCTATTCTGGGTTTAGATTTGGAAAAAGCTTTTGACAACGTGTCTCACGCACACATTCTGAATGCCATATCGGATCTGAATTTGGGCGCAGCCTTTCACAGTTACATAAGTTCCTTTCTCAAGGGGCGGAAAGCGACACTTAAAATCGGAGACCTAACCACAGAGGCTTTCGAGCTTGGTCCTAGAGGTACACCGCAGGGAGCGGTTGTTTCACCGCTATTATTTAACATAGCAATGAGAGGTCTCTCGGAAAAGCTCTCTGCTATAGACGGTGTTTGTCACACAATCTATGCAGATGACATAACAATATGGTGCACCAAGGGATGTGAAGGAGATGTTGAGGCGAGTCTCCAATCGGCAGTCAATGAGGTTGAATCATACCTGGAAGACACGGGACTAAAATGTTCCCCGAGTAAGTCCGAGTTACTCCTTTATAGACCGATCAGACGAGGTCCCAAGCCCAGGGGATGGAAGCCACTCGCAGATGTCGATATCAAGCTAACCACACGTGATGGAAATCTCATTCCTAGAGTCGAGTCCATACGCATGTTGGGCATGGTTATCGAATCCAATGGATCCAATAGGCTTACATTAGATAGGATTACCAAGAAAACGGAAATGGTCATCAGACTCATTACTAGGGTGTCTAATAGAAGAGGAGGCCTGAAAGAAGGCAATTTACTCCGGATTTTCCATGCCTTCCTCATGAGCCACATCATCTACGTAGCGGCCATGCACACCTGGCACAACTTCGAGAAAAAGAAGCTTAACACCCTCATTCGGAAAAGCATTAAAAGGGTACTCGGCATTCCGATGACTGCTAGCACAGAACGCCTCTGTCAATTAGGCGTGCACAATACGCTGGACGAAATCATCGAAGCGCAGGAATCAGCCCAGCTTGCTCGACTATCCTGCTCTTTGGCAGGGAGAAGAATCTTAGCCATTCTGGGCCTCAATCCAGTGTTGGCAGAGGAGAGAAGCCATCGAATCCCAGAGGAGCAAAGAGAAAATGTTCTTTTTGCACCAATCCCTCGCAATATGCATCCGCAGCACAATGAGGGAAGGCGTAGAGCAAGAGCGATTGCGATCCTGAAGAAGATCAAGGATGATCCTCAATCGGTCTGCTTCGTAGATGCGGCACAATATGGACGCTCATCTCACTATGCCGTGGTCGCAATAGATAACAGAGGTGAAATCATTTCGTCGGCCTCCCTGACTGGGACCACTTCTTCGAAAGCGGAGCAAGTTGCTATTGCTTTGGCACTGTTGCATGACAAGAGGACGGAAATCTACTCAGATTCTAGATCGGCAGTCAGGGCGTTTGCCTCGGGCTCCATAGCGAAAGAGGCACACGACATCCTTAAGAACAGGACCATAACTATGCACACGATCACTTGGTTCCCGGCACACCTAGGTCAAAATTTGTACTCTTTCACCAACCTCAATGACATCGCCCACTCCCAAGCGCGCGTACTAACTCTCCGCGCGGGAGGAGAAGCCTTGTCACAGAGCAGAGTTCAAGAGGTCCGAGACACTTTATTCACATTTAATGAATTTACAAAGCACTTCTATCTGGAAAGAAGAGTATTTCCTCCACCACATAAAAAGCTCACGAGACCACAGGCGATGACCCTTAGGATGCTACAAACTAATTCGTATCCGAATCTCGCTTTCATGCACTGTCTATTCCCAAGTGACTTCAGCTCGCAATGCCCTGGCTGCGGGGGAACGTGCGATTTAGAGCACATGCTTTGGCGGTGCCCCTCGTTACGTGGGGATAAGGACCTCACAGAGCAGAACTGGAGCTCGGCCCTCAAGAGCTCGGAATACCAGCGTCAACTTTGGGCTGTCCAGAGAGCCTGCGATGCGGCGGTTAGGCTAGGTCTAACTGTCCCCACGTGGGAGCGGCCCGCGGCGTCACCCTAAGGGGTGGCACTTCTCCGGATCTTTAAATAAAGTTCTTCGTACCGTACCGTACGAACCGTTACGAAACGTTCTTTTTTTTTTCTTCATTCCGGTACAGAAACGGAACGGTGAAACGGAACTAAAATGGAAACAAAAATCATCTTTCGGTGAAACGGAACTAAAATGGAAACAAAAAGACATTTCTTTGCGACACTTGGTGTCAACAAACAGTGGTACATTTAGGGGGAGGGTACGCTCACATCCAATATGTTCGCTCGGTGTCTACCTCTTGGACCAGCCGTTCATTGCACTGCACCATTAGTATTTCGCTAGCACATTCTTTTTTATCTTCTTTTTGCAACTGTCACTTCTTTTCCAAGTATAAACTGCGCAGTGGAACGTACCGTTAGGTTGTTCAGGTTTTGTCGCGTAATTTCCGTTCGCCAGTGTAACGACACAACAAAACATACATGTGGTGTACACCCGCTCACAAAAGTTTGCGGAATGTGGGCTCCACTGCAAATGCGAATTTCTGCTCTGTTAGTGCACGGCGATTCTATCTTAGCAGGTAGTTGCATAGGTCGCAAGAACTACTACAGGCTGGAACATCTATTTGGAGGCAATGTTCTCAGTCAAAGCGAGAATATAGCTTTCTCCGAAATTTCGCGTTCCCCAAACTTTTGGGTGGGGGGAGGGGGGGGTACTACAACAAAGCATATAATATCTCATTTGTATAATATCTCCTTTCTCCTAGCAAATGGTTACTGAGGTTTTTGAAATAGTTTTTTTTTCTTCTCAGGTTGCAGAGGCTCAAAGAGTACTTGTGTCGCAGACGAAGACTGCTTGCGACCTGAGCGCGGGGCTTTTGATTCTAGACCTCTCTAGGCTATGCTGATTGATTCCTTCTCTGTTTGTGCTGGTTTAACAAGGCAAAAAGCATCGCAATGACTCAATGTATCCTGTGCGTATACGTACCCCATCACGTACAGGGGGGGTCAAAAGTTCCCAGGCCACGCTGCCATAGGAATACATGGGATAGTGGCCTGGGAACTTTTGACCAGCCCTGTACGTCTTGTACATTTGGTTCGCGAAGCAGGGCATGCGGGCTTAGCTTTAGATAAGTCGGCAGACGCACTGGAAGCAGCCTCGATTTAATGCCCAGTCCTCAGGGTTTCCATTCATTCATTCATTCATTCATTCATTCATTCATTCATTCATTCATTCATTCATTCATTCATTCAGTTTATTTAGACAAAACATTGCCTAGGTTGAAGGGACTAAAGGCAGATTACCTCCTCCTGACTAGTCCCTTTCCGTACTTTTCGTTTTAAGTCACTTTCCGTACTTTCCTGTAGTACAATTTCGCAAATATTATATTTTAAGAATGTAATGATAAATATTTCGTCTTATACAACACAGATTTTAAATAACTCAGATTTCCTTAGCAGAGCGGATGGCGTTGAACAAAAAAACAATTTTTTTTTTCGCAGAGGTCTTGTTCCGCTCCTTTGCTTCAGTGTCATTAGTGTAGTGACTCTGAATTCAACCATCGAATACTTCTTAGCATGTCGAAGGTTTTAAATCAAACAAAACGACTTCTTGAAACCCCTCGCCGATATGTTGGGGTGGACCTCACTATTACTACAATACTCTCCTTGCAGGAGCGACGGAACTGGGTTGCTGCTATGGGAACGCATATGACGCCATATTTCACTTTAAAACTGAACGAGAGAGACCACGATGCTGCTGTTGCGTTTGTTGTAACCTAGGAAAACTGGCTAATAAGGCAGGCGTCCTCGTTAAACAATGCGAAAAAAAAATCTTAGTAGTGCCTAGTTTATGAAAGGGAAAATAGACAACCACCCGTTTGTAGCGCGAAGCCACAAGGAAATCCATATGGATTTCTCAGAAAGAAAATAGACAACCACAAACGGGTGGTTGTCTATTTTCCCTTTCTTAACCCTTCCGCCACCTTGCGGGCTTCCGCAGAACTCATTTGCATGCCTAGTTTATGTATAACCCTGAAAATTTATAACAAAATTGTTAAACTCTTATTAGCACCATTCCAAAAAAATATATGACCACTACACTATCTTCATTTCTTTGCGTGATTTCTTTTTTAATTTCTTCATTTTCTTTCCATCCTACTGCCGCACGATTATTCCCCGTAGGGGGTTGAGTTGAACCACATCACCAGGACCCAATCGACCAATCTGGGATGAGTCAGGGTATGACGCTTCTCATTCGAATGCGTTAGGAGAGCCAATCAGGAAAGGTTTCGTCAGCACTGCACGCCACGGCGAAGCAGCCAACAGGAGCATCTCCCAGCTTGCCATCCTGAAGAAGCCTCTTCGTGTCAGGATCGCTCGCAGACAAGGAGGACTGCCGCATGGCGAGTCAGATGGCGGAGAAGACCGATGACGCAACGGGAGACCGACTTCTGGCGGAGCGAGGCTTGATGGACCGAGGCGACCTCATTTCCTGCGTGAAGGTCACCACGCAGCGGAACCTCGGAGACATCCAGGGTGAAGGAGCCAATGGGATATGGATGCCTCACGCAAGAAACCCTTGTGGTGAGACCTCTTATCAGTCTTGATAACGAGAATCACTCACGGATAAAGCTAGTGTGTCAACTTGTGAAATCGCTATACATTAGTCAACGAGTATACAGAGAAATCAGTTACTCTGCCGAAATATCTGCAAGCAGACGAATACGGTTTAGTCAAAACGCTTTCTACACACGGTATCTCGCGCCTGTCCCGGCCTTGCAGTTATGTTTTCTTTGCCTGGAAGTGTTCATCTCCATTGCCTCAGCATTGTAAAGTGGTTGCTCTAGCGATGAATAAACCTAGCCTCTTAACAGTACGCAGAAACTCCGCTGTCTCCGGTCCATCGAGTGTGCTCCGGCTGCTGTGTCCTGCCACCTGTTCGCCCAGCCTCCGAGAGCCACGGCAGCTGTGACGTCGAAGAGAACGTCAGACACCACAGCCAACGGCCTCGGAATATCTACGGGCGAAGTTTCGTGTTGCAAGCTGGCATCCATATAGTCTCACGACTCGTGTATCCAGTGTATAGGAACTATTATTGTTTAACGTTACTGGTCGTTTAATTAAACCTAATTTAAGCGGTATTTACGTTTCTCAGTTGTGTGCATATACTTACCTGCAGGCGTAAATGGCGGTGCAAGCTAGCTAGCTGAAGCGCAGTAGTCACAGTAGGCATAGTAGTCTTGGGTTTCGCAAGCCTAACAGCCCTCATTATACGCCATAAATATTACGCATAGAAGCGGTGAGAACAATGACTACTTCATCATATCACTCTTAAGCGCTTTCGTTATTAGAGCTAAACGTGTAAAATGTAAACTGGGGCTTTCAGAAGCAGTTTTTCGGTCCGAGCAAAAAAAAAAAAAACTTATTCCGTACACAAAATGTTTAGCAATATTAAATAGAATATGCAATTATGCTATAGTTCAGGCAGCATGTAAACAGTTAAGTTTATTTATTGCGAATGGCTTAGATTCGTCCGAAGCCACATTTCTTCATGTCTTTTGTTCGGAGTACCTTGCTTTGGAGAGCTGTCATTAGATTTATATTCTATGTAATCAATAGCGAACATGCATTCCACTCCCTCTACTTCTGCTATGCGCTTGTCTCAGTAGCTTCAGCGCCTTTTCCCCGCGTTTTTATTGCGCTATGTTTACTAGAAAAAGAAGTGACATGTGCGAAAAAAATTTCAGTAGATCCCACACCTTGTGATAATCGGTTTCATGCGAAGCAGTCGGCGAGTAATTGTTTATGCCAAATTTTTTTTTTTTTACTTTGGGCCAAGCGTTATATACGAGGTGGATTGACGTGTTTTTGCAAGTGCAGTAGTTGTGTGCACATCGTGGGTTTACCAGACACGTCGACTACACTGGCGTTCAAAGGGTAAAATGGTCTGACATAACTTCAGCGCCCATAGAGCACAGACGTCAGTATTGTCGGAACAAAGTGCACTTTACGGTGCAATTATGGGAATATTATACACAACTTTTGTTATCGTCTTCCTCCTGGATCGAGCAACGCTTGAGCATAGCTTGCTGAATAATAGGAATACAAGTGTATTGTTTATTAGACTGCTATAAAAACAGAGCCAACACTGGAACCACAATAGACATTAACCCGACATGACGCCTGTATCATAGGAGTACAAATGTAATGTTTATAAAATTACACAGCCAGCCCTGCAACCACAGTTTACGTTGCAACATTATACGCCTGCATAGCGTCTTTTTCCAAAGCACTTTCGCGACCTGGCCTGGCACTGTGGTAGACCACCTGACTGCCACGCAGTATGCTTGTGTTTGATTCCTTCTGGGGTCCCGATTTTCATTCTTTGCATTTGTTGCGTCAGTGCTGGCGATGTCGGTTTTTCTTAACGCTCTCGCTTTTAAATTACCAATTTCTGTTCTGGCCGTTTCGGGGTACATTTAAATTGTCGATCACCTGTGGCGCATAGCCGCATACCATGGCCCGTGGTATAGGGGTATGTGCCACACGTGTCTGGATGAAAGTATTTATTTAACGACGTACGCGACAGGATTTTCACGTTATGTTATAACCAGACAGTCATATTCGTCAAACGCTCGTAAGCGCACGAGCTGCGCATCTGCTTCTTCAGCTTCGTCTTTGCGGCGAATCCTCGCAGACTGCTTCGTAAAACGGAGCAACTCGTGGGTTCGGACTAGTTGGTAATCGATAACTATGAGCTTTGTGCGCAGAATTTACACCACACACAAAAAAAAACACGAAACGTACAAGCGCTAACTTCCAACTAACGTTCAATGTCAGATACCCAGAATATATACGGCACAGCGTTCATCGTAAAGCTGAAGACACCAGAAGAAACTTCAACAGTAGATCACAGAAGGTTCAAAAGAGTTTTCACCTTCACATTCTTATCAAGTGTTTAAGCATCCCTCGAATTTTAACAGATATTTTCTCTCGGTAACGGTGAAAAAGACGAAGAGTGCGTGCGATGAGAGCGCGCTGCATGCGCTCTGTGACGCCGAGAGTTGTGGGTATGACGTATCCTGATCGAACGCATTAGGAAAGCCAATCAAGAAGCACGTCGTCAATACTGTCTGCCACGGTGAAGCCAGGCTGCTACATGAGTGCACGGCTGCCATTCCGCTCCTCTCCTGAAGGAAGTGCTCGAAGCGGGACTGCATCCAGACACTGGGGGCATGGCGAGGCAGGTGGCGGAGCAGACCGGCGACAGAACGAGAGGCCGACTTCCACTGGCGGATCTAAGCCTGATGGACCGAGGCTACGCGATTTCCTTTTACGTCCCAAAACCACGATATGATAATGAGGGATGCCGCGGTGGAGGGCTCCGGAAATTTTGACCATCTGGTGTTTTTTAACTTGCACTGACATCGCACATTACACGGGCCTCTACCATTTCGCCTCCATCGAAATGCGATCGCCGCGGCCGGGATCGAACATGTGACCTGCGCGTCAGCAGCCGAGCACCGTAACCACTGATCTACCACGACGGACTGGTTATGAAATATTATAACAAATCAATAAACACTACATATGTACTCCTATGATACAGGCGTCATGTCGGGTTCACGTTAATTGTAATTTGAGTGTTGGCTCCGCTTTTATAGCATTCTAATAAACATTACATTTGTATTTCTGTGGTTCAGCAAGCTATTTTGAAGCGTTGTTCGACCCCGGAGGAGTACGCTAACGAAAGGTGCCTATCATATTAAATTCATCACACCGTAAAGGGAACTTCCGTTTCGATAATACTGACGTCGGTACTCTAACTTGAGTGCTGATGTTACGTCAGGCCTTGGTTGTCAACGTTCCTGGTAAGCCCACGATCTTCACACATCTACTACACTTACAAAAACACGTCGCTCCGACTCCTAAAGCGCCTCTAAACCACCCAGAGTTCGAAATGTAGTTGTGGTGGGGAAGTTGTGGTGTGGAGCGAACACGTAGCCGTAAGAAGTTTTCGAAACGGTGCCGTAATAGCGGAGTTAGACGCGTTTGATGATCGAAACGCAGCGATCGCTCCTTTCACTCTTTCCTTCGCTACCCTACGCTGGTCTCCTCTCCCAAAGCCGGTTTGCCCTCCTCGCTGAGTGCCCCTCCCAATCTCGCGTTGCATACGTCATCGCTAACGCACTGTTCGAAACACCGTCTACTTCCGGTTGCCGCGACTCTGTCAACTGCGTGCTTGTCTGTTGCCATGCCGGCCCGTGCTCCTACGAATCGTGCCGGTATGGACCCTGTGTTGCGCGCACACCTTCAGAGGATCGCCAACATGATGGATCCGTACGTTGACACGCCGTGCCAGAGCACCTCCGCGCCACTTGAGGAGGCGCCGCCACCGCAACACGACGAACAACAACAAGGAGCGCGGGCAGCTGCTTTCAGACTGACCGGAAGTCATAGGTTATTAGGGGCGAAGCACCTTAAGACCGAGCCTTGTCGGCGTGCGGCGGCGTGCACAGCATATATATGCAAGGTACCCACTATACGCTATGACGGTGACGATGACGCTGATGACGATGAAGAATAAGCGTGTTGGCACGTGCAAGTACCCGATGACGATGACGACCATGGAACATTCTCTTTCTGCCATGGATCAAAACGAACGTAAGGCGCGAGAAGCGGCGGCAGAACGACAAAAACGCCCAGCGCACTCGGAGTTGAGGGCGCGGGAAGCGGCGGCTCAACGGCAACGCCGACAAGCTGCTACCACGGAGGCGAGAGCTCGGAAACGGTGGCTAAACGGCAAAAACGGCTTGTGCAGTATATGACGTCTCGATACGCTCTGGGATGCATTTCGTATGACTGGAAACAACCAACAACCACCAGGGCAACGTCCATGGACTTCAGGCTAGATCCGATTGAAGAACCATTGGCTCTACACTTCACGGACCACAAAGCAGTAATAATGAAGGTAAAACGAAATCCACAACGCAACATGGCATACCATTTATGACCAATAAACATTGTATATAACTGTAAACCGTTTTGTCACTCATTTACATGCGTGAGCAGGGTTGCCGTTGGTGGCTACCTTGCGCCAAATTGGCTACTTTTCGACCCCTTCTGGCAACGAAAACTTCCAGTCGGCCATGGCTACTTCCCTGCTACTTTTAAACTCTTGGTTTGGCACATTAAGTAGCCATTTTTTCTCATTTTCGCTGACAAAATACATTGTTTTTAAGCTTTTCTGACGGTTCAGCCAATGCGCGCGGGCGTCCTCCACCCACTCAAGGCACGCAACGCCTAGCGCGTGCGCAAATATTGAGTGGCGAAGTTGCGTGCATGATGGTGAAAGCGTGGCCAGCTCGATGCTCAGGCTGCGCGCCATCTATTGTGATTCTACGCGCAGGTTATTACGAATAATTTTGATTCGCAGTGCGTGCTTTCGTGTAAACTTGGGAAAACAGAGATCCGCAACAAAATGTAGCTGGCCTCTTAATCTAAAACCAGATTTAATTATCTGAACTTGAACTTGTATTATGTTAACTATAATAATCAAATTCAGTCTGCAGCTTCAAGGAAAATCTGTTTCAACTTCAATGTTCCTGCTGACTTGCTGGCTGGAATATTCTAATATAACTTTGTGCCTGGCAAGGACTCTTGTATTTTCTACATGAACTATATGCCCGCGTAATGAATTTATTATAATTCGTTCATTAAATTTATTTGCTACATATCAATGGCTTTCTATGGTCTTACTTATTCAAAATGGTATTATTTATTTATCAACACTAAAGACTCTGCTCATAATACCACTTCTGTTCCATTTGGCTACAGGCGTGGCGGTAATATTAAATAGCAGGGCTACTTTGGCTACTTTTGGCTTGAGTTCTGGCTCCGTTTCAGGTCCACCCAACGGCAACCCCGTGCGTGAGTGGGCAATGGCACGGGTGATTTACGGTAACACCGAACGATCCCCCCTGCTTCGCCCACTCATCATCATTCACTTCGTGAAGATGCGGTGTTTTTTGTTCGACCAATCACAGCACGACTTGCGCTCCGCATCACAGATTCAACTTCGTGACGTCACGCACGTCACTACGGAGGCCGAAAGGGCGCGGCGAGGAGAAGGGATTGTTTTATGGAATTTGTGGCGCCCACGGCTTGTAACGCTGCCACGTGTGACATCGTTGATCGTGACGGCATTCTGCACAGGATGCGCGTGTTTACTTGAAATGTTTGAAAAAATATCCGAGGTGGTTTAGGGGCCCTTTAATGCTTGTCTCAAAGCCAAAAAATGCAGTATAGACAATTACTTGCCGACAGTTTCGTATGAAATCGATTCCCACCAGGTGTGGGATCTGCCGAATTTTTTCGCCCCAGAAACAGTTGGTACACAATGTCATCTGTGGCAAAATTATCAACAGGGGGGTGGTAAACTCCGGGTAAAGTGTTTTTCCCTTTTGGTCATTTTTGCCCACCTTGCACACATTAATAGCCAAAATATCTATTGCGCATGACAGTGCGACGACACAATACATTTTTACTTTTTATAAAACTGATGTCGATCCGTTCGCAAGTCTATAGTTACGCATTATCATTGAGCACTGCTGCTATAATATACTTGGGTACTATACTACATTCACTTTCACCTAATAAATAGTTATAGAATTAGAAAAAGCGATAGAAATTGTCTCGGTGACGGCCAAGGCTGCGTGAGGCAAAGACGACGAAGACGACGGGTCAACAGAGGCGCGAGTCGCGAGGCCACGCTGCGCATGTTCGAAGGCGCCTGGGTAGCCAATCAGGAAATGCGTCGTCAGCGCTGCGTGCCACGACGAAGCCAGGATGCAACAGGAGTTCACAGCTGCCATTCCATCCCTTCCAGGCCTTCCATCCCTTCCAGACAAGGTGGAGTACAGCATGGCGAATAGGACGGCGAAGCAGACCGATGGCTCAGTGGGAGGCCCACTTCTACTGGCAGAGCAAGGTGTGGCAGGCCGAGGCTACGAAATCTGTCGCATGGTGGCCACCACACGGCGAACTATCCCTGACAACATCCAGGGCAACATCGGAGGGGCCAATGCGACCCGGACGTATCGCGCAAGAAATCCTTGTGCAGCAGGTGAGCCCCGTTATCGATTTTATGAACGGGAGGTACGTACATCCGCCGAGGTGGTGCAATGGTCACGACACTCGGCTGCTGACCAGAAAGTCGCGTGTTCAATCTCGGCCGCTGCGGTAGCATTTCCACAGAGGCGAAATGCTGGAGGCGTCTGCGACGTCAGTGGACGTCCATCAGATGGTCAGAATTTCCGGAGCCCTCCACTACGCCGTGCCTGATAACCATACCGGAGTTCTGGCACTTAAAACCACATACATTATTCATATTACCGTGAATCACTCACAAATGATGCAACTGTGTCAACTTGTAAAAGCGCTATATTCGAATCGGTGAGCTCCGGAGAAAGCAGTCGTGTGGTGCTCCAGCAACATGCGAGGCGCAGATGCCCAAACTTTCTTGGCACTGCCGCTTTGGCCTGCAGCGCGCACTTTCACAGATGTCTTCTTTTTCTCGGTAGTCATTTTCATCGCTTTAGTTTTGCAGTGGTGTCGCTAGTGATTATTAAATATAGACGTTCGTGACACTACATATGCAGGAACTCGTGCAAGAAGTTCCACGAGCCTGTTTCAACGAGAGCACTGCGGCTGTCCCCTGGAAAACGTTCTCCTACATGCGGGTAGAGCGCACGGGATCAGCAGCAGCTGTGAGGCACAGGTTGAAGACTAGGAGGAGCTAGTTCGTCGGAAGAACTTTCGAGTGAACCGTCAAGGTCTCCAAGTTGAATTCGAGTTCGTCGCCAAGAAAACTCGACGTTCCTCCGAACGGCCTCGTAAACCGGGTCATTGGTGCACCGTTCACAAAGGACCGAAATATGTTATTGATTTGTATAGTTAGATATAATAACTACAATGTAACAATACTTTCGAATGCTCTTAATAAAATGATTTTTAAGCGTCATCTCCGCTTTGTATTGTGAAGGAGCTATGCAGATGCGATGCGTGCTGGGGAACTGAAGTAGAGTAGTCGGAGTAGAAGAGGCACCGTACCGCAGTTCGTAACGGGGAATATGTACAACAATTGCTTTCTACCAGTTGCCCCTAAGTGTGGTGGAATGTACTCGATTGCGACGCAGAATGCCTGGTTCCGATTCCGGCTGGAAACGTGACTTTTATTCTTTGCGTCCATCTGGTTTTACAGCGGCTGTTCAAAAGTGACAGGTAGCTGTCCGCCGCCGCCGCTGCTGCCGCCGCCGGTGTCCGTAACCACTATCGCTCGAACAAAAAAAAGCGAAGTGTGAAAAAAAAAACCTAAAATAGAATAGGATTCGAAGCCGGGCCCTCTGCGTGGCAGTCGAGTGTTCCAACAAAGAGCCGCGCCGGTGTTTGATAGTCCTTCGCAAAAAGACCCTATATACATGCTTCATATCGGCGAAGGAATCGCCCTAACATATACGTAATATTGCGTGGTACAAGAGGAAAATAACAACCAGGCGTCACACACCGCAACCAGGCGTCACACACCATTACAAAGGGCTCAGCCATTATTCGTCATCATCATCTGCAACAGCATCAACATAGCGCACATGATGCCTTACAGATATGTAGCGGGTACTTCGCTTCTCTGCAGAATAACAAATAATGGCGTCGTGGGTGCTTCCCTACTTTACAAGAATTGTGATGATTTATGGCGTAGTGAGGGCCATGCAAGTGTACTTGTAGTAATTGCCCCAAGAAAGTTTACAAAAAGCTCCAGAAAGGCCGCTGTCCCAACTTTTGCTGTGACTGTGCTGCGTGTATCGCGCGGGCCTGCGTTTATTTTTCTTTTTTTTTCACTTACCAACACCGCTGCCAATGTAAGCATCACACTTTCTGCGACACAGGTTTCTTACCGCTATCGCGTTAAGATTTCAAAAGTCTGTTCTTCCAATTCTTGAGTTGGTATAGATTGTGAATCTCGTCAAGGGTACCAATATGGGCTTGTTGCTTCATCGTAAACTGACTTGTAGCTTAGCGCGAAAACAAACAGGGACAAAGAAGAAGTACAGGTGCCTTAATCACCGGGGTGAACATTTCCGTGGGTCTCGCACGCTCGCAGAGCCAGAGAACATCTGGTGGAGCCACGTGACTACGCTAGGTACATCTCGCTCGGAATTTTCTAGGAACAGCAACAAAAAGTGGTCAGGCAACATGGGCATTGTTGTGGTGGCTGTTTACTCGCTTCGGTGTTGATCCTGCACTTCTTTGTACCTGTCTGTTTGTGCGCTAGGCAACAAGTAAGTTTGTGAATCACGTGTTGCGCATACCCGCATGCCAAGGGTCATGGTAAGTGGGTATGCGCCACACGTGAATGACAGGAAGGTTTTTGATAACGTACGCTACAGCCCTGTCCCGTTATTAAATGGGAAGCATATCTTAGCAGACCAAAGGCACTCCTCTGACCGTATCTATCTATCTATCTATCTATCTATCTATCTATCTATCTATCTATCTATCTATCTATCTATCTATCTATCTATCTATCTATCTATCTATCTATCTATCTATCTATCTATCTATCTATCTATCTATCTATCTATCTATCTATCTATCTATCTATCTATCTATCTATCTATCTATCTGTCTGTCTGTCTGTCTGTCTGTCTGTCTGTCTGTCTGTCTGTCTGTCTGTGTCTATATAGCTGCCTACGTCTGGGCGCTCTCGGTGTCATCTCCATATCTTGATACATACCTAAATTTGCATGGGAGGGCATTACTGTATCACGGACGCGATGAATAGCGCGAGATACTTAACGCGTACGTCATAAAACCCTTTCCTTCAGTCGCGTATGGCACATATCCGCATACCATGGGGTGATATTCTAGTGGGGAGCAGTGGGAGGCTGCCATATGCAGCTCGATGCCTGACATTCAGGAGGCCATCCTGGAGTGGGCTGAGAGAATAAAAGAGGCCTACTTCAAGTACTTCCTCCCCCCCCCCCCCCCACCGCACCCTCTGTCCCATTGCCCCCTTGTGTTTAAACAGGGACAACAAAGTTGTTCATTCATTGCGTAATCGCAATATGGAGCTTACGTCGCAGAACATGCGGGGCAGGCGTCAGCGTTATAGGCGAGGGAAACATCAGAGGGACGGAAAGAATGAAAATCATGGCTGGGGCCGCACTCGAGCCCAGGTATTCGGCGTGGCAGTGTAGTACTCATCCACAGAGCTGCTTGAAACTGTTTACGAAAAAAGGCTATAATAGCGCCATATCGCGGCAACGTCAACTGTGGTTGCAGTGTTCGCTATCGGTGTTTGTGACAATGTAACAAACATATCAACTCCTATGACTCGCCAAGCTATGGTATATCATTATTCAACCCGGAGGGATACCGCAAAACCGCTTCTTATGATATGCCCATCATCGCACAGCAGCATGCCCATGACATACCCATAACTACTCAATATGCACAAAGAAGTCGGTCAAACTCGCAACACTTGACTCAAAGCAATAGGGAGTTTTCGAATACCGTACGCAAAGCTTTGCGTTCGCTTACCGTTGCGGTCGCTGCCACTGCGCATGCGTCGTAACGCTAACCACAGGTTAGCGTTTGCGGGCCGCCCGCAAGAAATCCGAAATAGCGTGGGGCCCGCAAAGCTCCTTTGCGGCGTTAGCGCTGGTGGGTGACAAACGCTATTCGAAAACTCATATGGCGCCCTTACGCTAACGCTACGCCCGCAACGCCCGCTAACTTGGCGTACGTTATTCGAAAACTCCCTAATAAAAAATATTCGGTATAGGCCTTTAATCACCTACCGCTTCGCATGGCATCGACTCCAAGAATGAGTGGGAGGAGGAGGAGGAGAAAAACTTTATCCCAAGAGGGAAAGGGGCGGTGGTGGAGGGATCAGAGGAGCCTACCCGGCGTAGGTCTCCGTTGGGACTTCCGGAATTTTCATGCCATGACCTCTTAATCGTGTTCGACTTACACCTACCTATGTCCACTTATGCCAGTATAGGCTTATATAGGCATGCGTTAAGTTAAGGAGACGACCTCGATTGCGCCCAAACGAAGGCGGTAGATGTATAGATAGAAGCGGGCAAAGTGCCTCTGGTTCGCAAAGAAACGCTTCCCATTTAAAATAAGTGTTCTAGCCGGAATCGAACCCAGGCATTCGGCGTGGCAGCCAGGTATTCTACCACATAGGCACGACGGTGCTTTAAATTGCTCCGGCCAAATGCCGAAAGTTTTAATCTTCGGCGATACAGGCGTCATATCGGGCGAAGAGTCAGATTAACTGATGTAATGTTGCGTGGCGGAAGCGTAGAATTGCGGCAGTAACTCGCACCGTGTGAACTGCGTAACGTGTGGGTATGGCTTAAAGGGCCCCTAAACCACTCCGAGTTCAAAGAGGAGAGAGACGTTTCTTTATCGCCTCCTCTACAGGCCTTATCACTTCCTCACCACTTATTTCTTCATAAAGCACGTGTACAATGTCAGCACTAAAGGCTCAATCACCAGCAGCGGTCACAAGACTATTTGCGACTGCTCAGAACTGACAATTCACAACTGATATTCTTCGTATAGACAATCGTATGGACAATCCGGCGCGAGCGCGAGCCGAACCGATACATTCTGTGTGGCCAGGGTTGCCGTTGGGTATATTCCAAAAGGAGCCAGAACTCAAACTAAAGGTAGCCAAGTAGCCATGCCATTTAATCTTAGCGCCAAATTTGTAGCCAAATAGTAGCAAAGCGGTATTGAGAAAACTTTTATTATTGAACTATCAATAGTATCATTTTGAATCAGCAACGAAACAAAAATATGAGAGCAGTTTTTTTTCTCCTCTTGCATGGTCTTCAAGCCATAAGCAATTTGGAAATAAATGGACATATTAGAAGCTGCGTGCGCCTGCACAGTATAGGGAATATAGAATAGCTAGAGTAATTGTCGGAGACAGGGTAATATTGGAACATTCCAGCCAACCAGCCATTAGCCCTTTACTGCCGGATGTCGCGAATTCGCGACATACAAAAAAAAACTGCGAGCCAACAAGTCACGAAACGCGTGCCACCTTTAATGCCGGCTGTCAAGTACTCACGGGGAATGTAGCTTTCAGAATTAACAAATCTTGCGCCGTCTTGTGTAAGGTATTCTATGCTAGAACTAATTGTTTTGTAGCTGATGGCGGAGAGCGCGAAGCACGTGCGACAGTTCTCACTTCTTCGTTCTTTGTCGCCTGAGTTACGTAAGTCCAATGTTCAATAATTTTGTTTATTTGGTGTGTACGCACCCAAGAGGTGGAAGACAACATGTTACATAGTTCTGAAGAACGTTTTTTTTTAATGCGAATGCATTTCATAGTCGGGCTATGTCAGGCATCCGGCGTTGTCCGGCGTTGTCCGGCGTTGTCCGGCGTTGTCCGGCGTTGTCCAGCGTTGTCCAGCGTTGTCCGCGGAGGAGGAGGATAGGTTGAGGAGGTAAGCGCCGGCAGGTGTTAGATGTGAAGTATCTTATGGCGAAGCTTAATCCGGTGGTGGTGGTGTGCGGCGTGACCACCCTTACTGCGCATGCGCAAACCCTTTAAAAAATAAAAATAAAAACCTCCTCTCTCCCTCTCTCTCCTCTAGGCATCCCTCCCCGCGGTCAACCACACCCTCACTGCGCATGCGCCTCCCCTCTCCCCCTCTTACACTCCCTCCTCTCTCCTCCAGGCAACCCTGCCCGCGGCGTCTACACTCCCACTGCGCATGCGCGTCACCCTCTCTCTCCTCTCCTACGCTCCCTCCTCTCTCCTCTACGCATCCCTGCCCACGGCGTTCACACTCCCACTGCGCATGCGTGTCACCCCCCTCTCTCTCCTCTCCTGCGCTCCCCCCCTCTCTCGCCTCGCGACGCCGACGCAGGCAGCGTCTGCTAGCGAGTTTCTTGGTTGAAAAAACCGACTGCTCGCGCTGCACAACCGTTCACTGGCCACCCCGTATATATAGCAATGGATCTTGACCTCCAAGGTGGTGCCGGTGGGAGATTTCTCCTGTGCGTTGTTGAACAATAAAAATTCGCAGCGTGCGCGTTAACTAAAAGCCGAGTGCGAGTCTCTGTGTCCAGTCGGAGTCTTCTGTCTCTCATTGCACATTAGCAGCGATTGGCATGTTCCAGTAGAAAACACCGCTCCATCACTGCGTGCTTTACGCATCCCCAGTTTTCTCTCCTGCGCAACGCTGCGATGAGCGCCAGCGTCAACGCCACCGCCGGTGTCAGCGTTAGCGCCCGCTGCTTCACATCTACACATGGTTCCCTTTAGCGGAAGATGGTGTAATTTTTTATCTCTCCGCTTTCACTCCCTCTCCCATAGCAACAGCTGCGGGCGCGCGCGCTTATCCTCGCCCCTAGCAACCGGAGCAGGTGGTGCGGGCGGAGTAGCGGAGAGTGAGTGGAGAGGAGGAGCGCGCTCTGGTGTGTGAGAGCGCTCGCATCGCGGAAGCTCGGCGGAGCTCCCGCCTGTGTGGAGAGTGTAGCAGAGGGTAGGTGCAGTGCTTCGCCGCTCCTTCTCTCGCCGTTCGCTCTCTCTCCTCCCTGCGCCCCACACTCCCGTCCGCTCGCTCGCACGTATATATAAATGGAGTGAAGCGCGTGCGAAATGCATTCGCATTTCCTCACGATTCCCTTTTTTTTCTTGCCAGATCCTCGTTTTTGCGGTATATCGCGAATTCGCGACATACCTAAAAGTATGCATTAAAGTGGCATTTTAGATAATTTAACTGCAGAATCAATTAAAGGTTGCTATTTAAAGCTAGAAAATGAAAACAGTTTTTTATTTTATTCGGCGGTTTCATAATTCAGGCATTAAAGGATTAGGAACATGAATCGTAGAAGCAGGTCGTGCTTGAAGTCGCGGGCCGAAAATCCTTAGTAGTTAGCATAATGCCACTCTAGCTTTACGTAGTAATCATGAAAACGGCAAGTTGGGCGTGTTGATGCTCTTCCACCTGGACGAAATAAACAGCGCGACAAACGAGGACGAGCAAGAAACGACAAACTCGGGCGCTGACTCCTAACTAAAATTTTCTAAACACAATAAATAATATCTGAAAAAGTGCGATAACATACAATCATCTAGCCTGTCCATGTCAACAATAAGAAACAAAAATGTATACCTGAGGAATGGTTGGCGCTTGGTTCTCATTTAGTCAGGCAGTTATTCGGTTTTTTGCCTCTTTTTGTTACCTTGTACAAGGGAGATGGTTGTATGTTATCGTGCTTTTTCAGATTCTGTTGACTCTGCTTCGATAAAAATAAAATTTTTGTTGTGAATCAGCGCCGTGTTTGTCGGTTCCTTGCTCGTCCTCCTTTTTCGCGCTCATTCTTACGTTCAAGATTCAAGTAGTAATATCAGGCCGAAAATGAACAGTCCAGCCTCATTTTGTTGCAGATCTCTCTCTCTCTATATATATATTTTTTTGGCAAGTTCATACGAGAACAGGAGCTGTGCATCAGCACTCTGAACTGGCTCGTAGAGTCAGCATCAATGGCGAGCGGCGTGAACAGCGTCTTTGCCAACCGTTTGCCATCATTCGCGCACCTTCGTGAGTTTGATCTAGCTGAGCCAAAATGCAAGCACAAAATTTTAAGCTATATTGGACAACTTTCCATTTTTAACTTTTAATTAAATTTATGTAACCACCCAATTCTTCGCCAATCTCCCACAGTAGCCGTGTGAGACACACTGACTATATATAGGCGAACTAGAACTTCGTCACTCTGGCTTGGCAGGCGCGCCACGCGTTGCGTTGAGTTGTCGCGGTGTGCACCATGCAGACTGCTGGCGAGGACTGATGCGCATGCATCGCCTGACGTATCGGAAGAGCTTGGAAGCAAAGGGTAGTCGTTAGGCTTGCTCGGTACTTTATGTGCTACTAATAAAAAAAAGGCAACTAAATTTGCCATAAGAGAAGTTCAAGATAGCCAGAAAGTAGCCATGGCGCCAACCTGAAGTTTTCGTCGCCAGATGGGGTCGTAAAGTAGCTACTTTGGCGAAAAGTAGCCATCAACGGCAACCCTGTGTGTGGCAGTCAAGTATTCTACCACAGAGCCACGAGAGTGCTTCAAAACTGCTTCGGAATAAACACATGTCGGGTCAACGTCAATTGTGGTTCATGTGTTAGCTATCAGATTTTATGACGAGGTAATCAGCATTACATATATATACTTCTACGACTATTTAATGGGCACAAAAACGTCGACCCCCCCACACCCCCCGTAGGCTTGGCTCAAAGCAAAAAAAGAAAAAAAATAGGCAGATCCCAAGTACCATGGGAATCGATGTTATGCGAAACATCCGAGGGTAAGGTGACTAGGTTGTAATTTTTTTATTCAGCGAAACGTGATGAAATCACGCTAAAGATATTTACAAATGTTGCACGCACAGACATGTTGAACAGTCGCATATGTTTCATATAACCAGTTGTTTAAAGTTGTGTAACGATGCCGACAGAAACATGGCTATTGCTAACACCAGAAGCCGTAAGCTGATATGTAGAGCTTGTGCTTGCGAGGATGGTAGCCCTGGATAGTGCTGCGTAAACCAACTACAGTGGATGGCGCTTAAGTATACAACTGACGTTAACCCGACATGACTTGACAGGAGTACGTATGTAATGTTTATAAAATTTGATAGCCAGCACTGCAACCACAGTATACATTTCACTAACATTACGTCTGTATAGGGTGTTCTTCCAAAGCAGTTTCGAGACCTGACGTGGGTCTGTGGTAGAATGCTTGGTTGCCACGCAGAATGCTTGGGTTCGATTCCTGCTGGGACTCTTATTTCTATTCTTTGTATTCTTCGCGTCAACGCCGCCAATGTCCGTTTTTCTTAACGCTGTCACCTTTAAATTACCAGTGTCAACGCCACCGATGTCAGTTTTTCTTAACGCTCTCGCAGTTAAATTAGCAATACCTGTTCTCGCCGTTCCTGGGTAGATATAAACTGTCAAAGTCCTGTGGCGCATACCCGCATTCCGGTGTCCGTGGTATACGGGTATGAGCCACACGTGTATGGAGAAATTAGTTTGACGACGTACGCGACGGGATTTCCACGTTATCCATGTCATGACCAGCCAGACATATTCGTCAATAACTCTTACCCTCCCATACAAATTTTGGTCTACCCCAAGTTAAGGAGGCCATCACGAGAGCCCCCCAGACGTAGGCGGCTAGATAGATAGATACGTAGATAGAACGCAAAAGTGCTTACAGTAAGCAAAGAAATGCTTCGCATTTAAAACAGAAAGAAAAAGAAAAAAGAAACAGCCTGCGTAGGCAGCTATTCAGTGACTCCTTCGCATAACATAGATTCCCACAATTCATGACATCTGTCGGAATTTATTGTTTGACATAATTTTAATGCAGATATTAGACCAGGACGCAACCCTTTCAGTATATAAGGAATAAACTCATGGCACAGGCGCTCATTCCGATCTTTTCCTTCAAATGCACATCGTCATTAAAAAGAAAAAAAAAATGTTGGAGGACGCTTGAGCTTCACCTTCAAGCGTAGATCATGATAGCGCAATCGGGCCCCGTGCGCATCGTCTTCTCAATTGCTAGCCTGGCTTCGGTTCTCGATGCATGCCTCAACCGTGCCGTAAGGAAACGCACGATTGTAGACGTAACATTGGCCGTTTGAAAGTATGCTAGAATGTGTACTGCAAGTATAGTTGTTAGTGCCCACTACGCCATAATTCTTCTTTTTTGCGAATCAGCAAAAGGCCCACTACGCGTCCGTAAGGCAACACGCGAACCTACGCAGGTAGTCACTTTGTTGATGCTTTTGCAGCTGATGATGACTGAATATGACTCAGTGCTCTGTAATGGGTGGGTCTTTAAAACATCCACTCGCTGCGCAATTCACATGTTTGGACGCCTGGGGCGATTCTACGCTTCTGCCATGCGATATTACATGTATCAACGAGACTCCTTCCACTACACAACATTCATATATACAGAGAAAGGAAAACTTTATTAATTTCCGGCAGATTGCTAGTGTTTTTTTTTCTTTTTTTTTGTCCGAAGAAGCTCTAAGCAATCGCGTGGCTCTGTGGTAGAACACCTGCTTGCCGCGCAGACGACCTGGGTTAGATTATTGGTCAGACCGAAGTTTTTTTTATTAGTTTATTTGCATCTTTCGATTTTTCGGTCAGGACAAGATGATGAATTTTCGCTCACAACCAACGACGCCGACACTGACGCCGACGCAGGAATTTCTGCGAAACGAGCTCTTTAATGCTATCGTGTTAAAACTGCGCAGCTTCCAGTAGTGACGCAAGGCCGGAACCAACAGCGGAGTTGTGCAGCCTTCCTTATACATATTTTTTTTCTCTTTTCCTCTGTTTTTCTCTCTTTGTCTTCTTTTCTTTCTATTTTTTATCTCTCTCTCGATTTCTTTGTCTCTGTCTCGCCCTATCTTTATTTCTATTTCTTTCTTTCTCTCCCTCTATTTCGCTTCCTCTTTTTTCTACGTCTTTCTCTCTCTCATTCTTTCTCTCTCTGTCTATTTCTTCCTCTGTCTTTGTATCTTTTATTCTCTTTCTTTCTCTCTATTTCTCTCCTTGTCTTTCTCTCTTTCCCTCCTTCTCTCGCCCATCCGAGTTATTTCATGCTATGCCGGACAATCGGTGCAGCGGGAGAGCACGCGCAGAGGATGAAGAAGAAGACGAAGAGAGCACGCACCGGCCGAGTTATTACGTTTTACGCGCTTGGCGCAGCTATGGCAGCTGCCAGACGACGTGAGATCCCATATAACGTAGAAGGCATTCGTGATGATCACACATGCCGAAGCGAAGGGGTATTTGCCAAGCTTGAACAGTTCCGCTGTTTATAAAAGTTTTTCGCGCCAGAAGCAGTTGATACATAGCGTCATCTGTGGCAAAACTATCAGCAGGGGATGGGGAACTCTGGCTAAAATGTTTTCCTCCTTGTCTTATTTCGCCCCACCTTGCACATTATAACAGCCAAAATATGTATTGCGCATAGATGTGCGACAACATAATGCTTTTTTTTTTACTTTTCTTTTCCAAAACTGATTTTCCAAAATGATTTTATCCATGGGAACCACGTCCGCCGCGGTGGTGCAGTAGTTAATGCGTTTGGCTGCTGTCCCGAAGGTCCCGGGTTCAATATCGGCCGCGGCGGTCGCATTTCGGTGTAGGCGAAATGCTAGAGGCCTGTGTACTGTGCGATATCAGGGTACGCTTAACACCAGAAGGTCGCTTCCGGAGCCCTCCGCTTCGCCGTGCCTCATAATCATATCGTCGTTGTGCCACGTAAAACGACAGCCATGATTATTTACGGGAATTACTCATAAATGACGCAACTTTGCCAACTTGTAAACGCGCTAGATTCAGATCGCCGAGTCCAGTGAAAGCAGTTGGCCGCTGCAATGTTTGAGGCACAGATAACTAATGTCCTTACTCAAACTTTCTTCACCCGTCCGATGTTTCCGCAGCGCGTGCTTTTGCACGTGTCTCCTTTTCCTCGGTGTCCGTTTTCATCGCTTTAGCCTTGCAATGTTGTTGCTAGTGGTTATTAAATATAGGCCTTCGTAACACTATAAATGCAGGAACTTTGGAAGAAGTTCAACGTGCCTGTTTCAAAAAGAGCCCTACCGCTGTCCCCTGCCAAGCGTTCGCATGCATGCGGGTCGAGCGCATTGGGTCCGCAGGAGCTTCGAGGCACGAAATGAAGACTAGGGGGAAGGCGTTATTCCAGAGAACTTTCGATTTAGTCCCTGCACCGGCAAGTCTCGAAGTTGGGTTCGACTTCTTCAACCAGGCACACCAGCGCTGCTCCGGGTGGGCTCTGAAATCGGGTCATCGGTGTACCGTCCACCGATGTCCGATTTCGTTATTGGTTTATATGGCTTATTGTATATAACTATGATCTATCAGTATTTCTTTAATGTACTTAAAGGACCCCTGACACCAAATTTGGAAACTCGAGATGCTTGTGTTTGAGAGTCCTGCATGCGGTCTTACCGATTATTAGTGACGAGCGTTGCCTATTAGATATGTTAATGTGGTTTTAAAGTAAGGGTGAGTGTTCATCTGAGTTATCAGCACCAATCGACATCGTCTCTGGTTTGACGTAGACAGAGGCCCCGCGTGACGTTCCCCGAGTAAGGCGAGTATTGTCGACATCAGAAAACATTTGCGGGGCGCGCACAATACCCCTACTGGCACCCGGTGATGACTATTGTTCTTCACCCCTCTCGCTCTGTTGTCGGGCTGCTCTCAAGGTGGTTTTGGCTGCTTACGCCAGGAATTATTTTCTTTTTTTTCTGAGGGGGGACACGCTCAAAGCACCCACATCGTCTCATTATTTACCGCCCGCGGGTCCCCCGATTTGAAAACGGCGCGTTCAGCGTCACCGAAGCTTGAGGCGCGTAGTCTCAGGCGCTCCCCTGCTGTGGGGCGCTAGTTTCTTATGGTATTTAGGCGGGCGTATCGAACTGTCGCAAAATCGTTCTGAATTAACGACGCTAGCATTAATTTCACGATGCTTTAGAGCATTTACGATTCAATTTCGGGATAACCAGACGCAAAGCTAGAAATTATTGTAAAAAAGTCGCAAAAAAAACTTTCGTTGTCAAGGGTCCTTTAATGAAATGCTTTTTAAGCGTCATCTCCACTTTGTGATGTGAAGAAGCCTGTGTGTGCGTGTGCGCGCGCGCGTGCGTGCGTGTCTGTGTGTCTGTCTGTGTGTCTGCGTGTGTGTTTGTGCGTGCGCGTGCGCGCGTGCGCGTGTGTGCGCGCGTGCGTGTGTGTGTGTGTGTGTGTGTGTGTGTGTGCGTGTGCGTGTGCGTGTGTGTGTGTGTGTGTGTGCGTGCGTGTGCGTGTGTGTGTGTGTGTGTGTGTGTGTGTGTACGTTGTCAGTGTACGTTAAAGAACGCCAGATGGTCGAAATTTCCGGAACTCTCCACTACGGCGCGCCTCTCTTATGCGCCACAGATATTAAACAAACCCAACTACCCACCGCTGGTCCACGAAATATGAAAAAAAAAAGGGGGGGGGGGGGGGTTCACCTAATGCGTAGGGCAGATAATCAAAGGTCCGTGAGAACGATGGGCAAGACAGGATAAAGCGGATATCATTGAGAGTGGCCTTCGTACTAAAGTGGACACAGGGCAGACTGCTGCTTCTGCTGCTGGTGATGATAACGATGATTTTTTTTTCTAAACGCATGTTTTAACTTGTGACACGTTGATGGGCTGAAGAAATAGGAATGCACACACTGTGGTCAAATGAGAGGCTTTGTATGAGACCGGCGCTGCAGAATGTTTTGAAGGGTCCCGCGATTTGAGACCAACACGAGAACCAAAAACAACTTGGCGTCGACGCTCTAGATGGCGCTAGGCGCCCTCCGTTCGCTGTTCTGCTTCGTTGGCTGACAAAACCAGAAAATGCGAACGCCTTTCGCGCGCTCCATAAAACCAGTGTGAATGGGCTGGGGCTACTACGGTGCGACGCTCATTCCTTCTAGAAGCAAACGATTGCAAATGAGTTTTGCGGAGTGTCGCAAGGTGGCGGAAGGGTTATGAAAGGTATAATTGACAACCACCCGTTTGTGGTACGATGCCACAAGGAAATCCATACGGTTTTCTCAGAAAGCAAAGCATCTAGAAACCGGAAGCCGGATTCAAAGAAGTGCTTTCGGCACTTGTGCGCATTTCGTGCATGTGCAAAACTGCAGCTACCTACTAACAGAAGGTTTCAAATTGCAGCACTAATCACAGGGATTACTACGTTCAATGCACACATCGAATCCCGGCCTGCGGCGGCCGCATTTTCGATGGAGGCGAAAATGCTTGAGGACCGTGTACTTAGATTAGGTGCACGTTAAAGAACACCAGGTGGTCAAAATTTCCAGAGCCCTCCACTACGGCGTCTCTCATAATCCTATCGTGGTTTTGGGACGTTAAGCCCCACTAATTATTATTATTGTTATTCAATGCAAACAGCCTGTGGTTTATCGAATTCCGCTATCCAGCGGCTGCAGTTGCCTCGGTCAAACAGGTGGTTGCCCTAATGAACGTCTGTAAGAGCACTACTATCAGGCTGAGAGAAAAAATGACGGTCATCTTGCCACACATTGTAGGGACCGTGCATGTAAACCAAATTAGGCTCATGTCATATGCCTAGGCCGCAGGTCCGACAAATACGCTCGAGAAATAATCGAAGCCATGGCAATGGTAATGCCATGGTAATGGTTGTGTCAGCATGCCTTCCCTGCCTTTATCTGACAAGGGCAGGCCCGTAGCCAGAGAAAGTGCCCTAGCACCCCCCCCCCCCCCCCCGAAATTCGAATGGAGGGGGGTTGTTTTACCGAGAATAAATAATGATAATAGGTGTTTTTCAAGGCCTTCAGCAAGTGCATCCCCCCCCTCCCCCCCCTCCCCCCCCCCCCCCCGCCTCCCGAAAAAAATTCCTGCATGGCTACGGGCCTGGACAAGGGAATGCATTATCTCGTGTGCACTGCGTACTGAAAGAGCGCACACTGCTTGATGGCATGCACCAGGGGCGTAGCCAGAATTTTTTTTGCGGGAGGGGGGGGCGGGGTTCAATTATACTTTGTGTATGTTCGTTCGTGCGTTTGTATGTGCGCGTGTATATATACGCAAGCAAAACAAAAAATTGGGGGGGGGGGGGGGGGTTGAACCCCCCCCCCCCCTTGCTTACGCCTCTGTCATGCACAACACATATTCCTTCCCGTCAAAAAATCGATTGTGAGTAGCGCACCGTGTGCCCTGGTCTCTTTCTGTGTACGTGTCCTCATTTGCGCAGTACTGTTTCACGATGCATAACCTACTCGCCCAAACTGCCACCGAGCTCTCTCCTATTTATGACTTGCTTTAGCCCTCCTCAACCCCCCTCCCACGTAGCTGCTCGGCGTTACCTTTTAGTTGCAGAAATTAGCGTCTTTCCAGCGTCAACCCAGTACATCTTGGCCTTCACGATTATCTGACGGATTCGAATATTCAATATTAGAGCATTCGAATACACTTCGACACGAATATAAAATCTCGGAAGTTTCGAAATATACGAAACGACGAATAGACGTTCCTTTCAGTGGCGTAGGGGTGGTTGGGGGGGGGGTTCAAACCCCCCCCCGAAATTTTTCAATTTTGCTTGCGTATATATACACGCACACATACAAACGCACGCACGAACATACATAAAGTATGGTTGAACCCCCCCCCCCCCCCGAAAAAAATTTCTGGCTAGGCTCCTGGTTCGTTTCATGAAAATCCTTGATAACGTGTTTTCACTGCAGCATGTGCCGCTGTGACATGAAATTATCTATTAAAAAAAAATTCACACTTCCGTGAAGCCACACTACAAGGTTGAGTGTGATTTTACGGGCACCCCAATTACTCTTTCTTTTAAATGCGAATGCATTTCATAGTCGGGCTATGTCAGGCATCCGGCGTTGGCGTTGGCGTTGTCCGCGGAGGAGGAGCAGGAGGATAGGTTGAGGAGGTGTGCGCGCCGGCAGGTGTTAGATGTGAAGCATCTTATGGCGAAGCTTAATCCGGTGGTGGTGGTGTGCGGCGTGACCACCCTTACTGCGCATGCGCAAACCCTTTCAAAAAAAATAAAAATAAAAAACCCCCCTCTCTCCCTCCTCTAGGCATCCCTCCCCACGGCAACCACACCCTCACTGCGCATGCGCCTCCCCTCCTCTCTCCCCTGCTACGCTCCCCCCTCTCTCCTCTAGGCATCCCTGCCCGCGCCGTCCACACTCCCACTGCGCATGCGCGTCCCACCTCTCTTCTCCTCTCCTACGCTCCCCCCCCTCTCTTCTCTAGGCATCTCTGCCCGCAGCGTTCACACTCCCACTGCGCATGCGCGCCCCCCCCCCTCTCTCTCCTCTCCTACGCTCCCCCCTCTCCCTCTCTCGCCTCGCGACGCCGACACAGGCAGCGTCTGCTAGCGAGTTTCTTGGTTGAAAAAACCGACTGCTCGCGCTGCACAACCGTTCACTGGCCACCCCGTATATATGGCAATGAATCTTGACCTCCAAGGTGGTGCCGGTGGGAGGTTTCTCCTGTGCGTTGTTGAACAATAAAAATTCGCAGCGTGCGCGTTAACTAAAAGCGGACTGCGGCGGAGCTCGGCGGAGCTATATATGAAAAAAAAATTAAAAAAAATAAATAAAAAAAATTAAAAAAAACAAGAAAAAGAAAAAAAAAAGGCTCTGCGCAGTGCTCCCGACAGGGCTGCAGAAATTAGGCGCCTTTTCCTTCTTCGAACCACAACCACCATATATAATTGGAGTGAAGCACGCGCGAAATGCATTCGCATTTCCTCACGATTCCCTTCGGGGAGGTGGGGGCATTTTTTTTAAGTTGAGGAGCGCGTTATATGAGCTCATATGGGCTAAGGTAGAGCAAATTCTAAAACGTAACGTATTTTACAGCTGATAACTTGCACCACAGTTCTAGTCATGTTCTGCTACCACTCGATTTTGCTTAGGCATCTCTTAAAAAAAAAAATCCACGCATCTCCACGAAGTGAGTCATGACGAGTGGGCGAAGCTTTCGGTATCAATCGTACGTTACCCGAGCGTTGCCCCATATAATGTAAATTGAGTGACATAAAGTGCATATAGAAATATAAATTTACTTTGTTTGCCTACGTTAAAGTCACCGACTACTATGAAGTGTTTGTGCTTATAGGTGTTTTATATTGATCCATCACAATTATGATTGATGTTCGTCTATTGTAAACCTTTTTTTTATTCACATACACACATGTTTCGACCATAGCAACGGTTTTCTATATACCATGACAGCGGACAGTGAGAGTCGAAGACAAAGCTAGGTCCTAAGGTCCATAATGTCTACGTTGAAGTCGCCGACTAGTATTAAAGGGTAGTGCTTGTAGGTGTTTTGTATTGTTTCGTCACAATTATGATTGCTGTTCGTCTATTGTAAGCCTTTTTTTATTCACATACACAGGTGTTTCGACTATAGCAACGGTTTTCTAATTTTCTATATACAGTGACAGTGGACAGTTAGAGTCGACGACAAAGCTAGGTCCTAAGGTCCATAATGTCTACGTTGAAGTCGCCGACTAGTAATAAAGGGTAGTGCTTGTAGGTGTTTTGTATTGTTTCGTCACAATTATGATTGCTGTTCGTCTATTGTAAGCCTTTTTTTATTCACATACATATGTGTTTCGACTATAGCAACGGTTTTCTAATTTTCTATATACAGTGACAGTGGACAGTTAGAGTCGACGACAAAGCTAGGTCCTAAGGTCCATAATGTCTACGTTGAAGTCGCCGACTATTATAAAGGGTTTGCGCCTCTAAATGTTTTATGTAGTTTCGTCACAATTATGATGGATATTAGTCTATTGTAAAACATTTTTTTGTCTCTCACATATGTTTCGACTATAGCAACGGTTCCTATACCGTGACCACAACGGAAGACAAGGCTAGGTCCTAAGGGGCTTCGCCCCTAAAAGTGATATTTGTACAACCTAATTCTTAAAAATAATGGGCAAGTTAGTGGGCTACGATAAAAATGCTTTTTTCCCCCCTTTATAATATGTGATGTATACTAGTCCAACTATTCGATTCCAAATTATTCGACTAAATCAATAGTCGTTTCGAACCTGAAATTTACTCTTCGTTCACGCCTAAATACATCTTATAGGGTCATTCTATGCCAAACGTCCCAGCCATTTTCACGACCATCTCAAATGTCATCGAAAAAAATCGTGCTGATTTCTTCCATGGAAAACAGTAAATTACTAAAATATTTCGGAAGGAAAAAAATTTTTGTCACGTGGGAGCCTTCCGAATTTCGCAGAATGTCATCTGAGTGACGTTTGTAATAAAATTATTTCTGTGAGCATCGTTTCTTGTTTCAATGGCATGATTGATGTGTATATTAAGCAAAAGCGTTCGCGTAAGGTGTTCGAACCTCAGTGAATATTACTGCGATTTTTCTGTCATATACGCCTCCACAAATGTTGGCCAAATGTTGTATGTTTGTATTTTTTTTTGTAATACCGCACTATGTATGAATACCCCAGCAATCAATACTTACTCTACGGATGGTATATTTCCTACTAAAAATATTTTCAAACCACTGAAATTCGTAAATCTTGCGAGAAATAATCGCGAAATTGAGAAAGTGTTTATTTTGATCCCCATCGAGACGCAATTTACACCACGTGGTGCTCCAACAAAAAATCAGCTTTAAACCTCAATCGAAAGCGAATAAGTAGTTCTTCTTACATGCAAACGTTTATCATTACATTTTTTGTTTTAACAATGAAAATAATTTTTGAAGTTCCCCATTGACAGCAATGGGCAACTTTATTTATTTATTTATTTATTTTATTTACAGAATACTGCAGGCCCAAAAACAGGCCCAGGCACGGGGCGAATGTACAAATAAATGCAATTAGACAACGCGAGACGCGAACAAACAGTAGGAAGCGTCAAGAATACATACTCAGCAAAAAATAGCGCTAATAAATGTAAAACAAAAACAAACGTGAAAATAAGGAAGGAACAAACCATATAATTATTAAGAAGTAGCAATGCGAAGTCTAAACAGCAAAAGTAGCAACACAGTGAAATAAATGTAAAGTTTTGACATACTTCAATTTAAGGCCACGTTGACAAGATCGTGTCAAAGCGTGTACGTAGTTACACACATCCACGTGAAAAAATGAAGAAATAAAACAATTTTAAGAAGTCGCTGCATTAGCTTATTACACTATGGATCAGAGAACACGAGATAACCAATGAAGGTATAAAAATAGCAAATGAATGACAGTAAGGTCAAATTGTTACACATTTAAAAAAAATCGGCGTTAGATAAATGTGAAAAAGGTAGGTTGTTCCAATCTGTTATGGTGCGTGAAAAGAAGGAATATTTGAAAAGATTATTTCTTCTCCCATAAGGTGTTAAAGAGTCAGCGTGACGAAGCCGTGTTCTACGAGCTGTAAGTGGTTAAAAATATTGACTTGGGTTTATAGCTAAAATATTATGTTTGTGCGAAAACAGAAATTTTAGTTTCTGTATTTTCCTGCGTAACTGCAGTGGTTGAATGTTATGCTGTGCCATTAGACTTGAGGGAGAGTCACTATTACGATATTTAGAGTAGATAAATCTGACAGCTTTACGCTTAATCATTTCGAGAGTATCAATGTTATTTTTTGTGTATGGGTCCCAGACAATGCTGGCATATCCGAGTTTAGGTCGAATTAAAGATGCATAAGCCGTTGCTCTAATACTACAAGGTGTGTGTTTTAGTTTACGCCTGAGAAAGCAGAGTTTCTTGAACGAAGAGTTGCATATGTTAGAAATGTGAGTATTCCAGCTGAGGTTATTGGTTACTGTGATTCCCAGGTACTTACGCTCGCTGACTTCTGTAAGCAGTTCGGAACCTAGTTTGTAGACGAACGACAATTTCTTAGATTTCTTTTTAGTTATTGACATATAGACTGTTTTATTGGCATTTAATTCCATGCTCCACCGGACTAAACCAGGCAACAATACTTTGGAGATTAGTGATACTTCATGGCAGTTAATTTCATTATACAGTAAACAATCATCCGCAAATAATTTAATTTGTGCAGGGGCATTAATTTCACTAGTAATGTCATTAATGAATATTAAGAATAATAAGGGGCCAAGTACACTGCCCTGGGGCACTCCAGATGAAACTGGTAGATCGCTGGATGAATGGTTACTAATTGAAACAGATTATCTGCGGTTAGTCAGATAGGCAGCCACCCAACTCAATATGTAAGTTGGAAGGGTAATTGATTCTAGTTTAGTAATAAGCTTCCTATTAGATACAAGATCGAACGTTTTCTGAAAATCTAGAAATATTACGTCAACCTGACCGGACCCATCAAGAACACTAGCGAAGTTGTGAACAACTGTTAATTGTGTTGTAGTGGAGAAACCTTTACGAAAACCACGTTGGCAGGAAGAAAGTATGCTGTTATCACCTATAACTTATTAATTTCATTAGCTATTATATGTCCAAGTAGTTTGCAACATGATGAGGTTAGTGATATAGGGCGATCATTTGTGACTAATGTGGCGTCACCTTTTTTCAGTACAGGCACAACACGTGCCGAGAGCCAATCACTAGGCAGCGTAGCTGGAAGACAGACACACTTGAAATATGCGAGCTATAAAAGGCGCTAATGCTTCTGCATACCTTCTCAACAAAACGCTAGGTATATCATCTGGACCAGAGGAGGACTTAGTTTTAAGGTTGAGTAGCATTGAAACGACACCTGGTGTTGACACAATATCAGGTGCAGAGTTGCATGGCGTTCGGTTATGGAGTGTAGTAGTATATATCGAAGTTAGAAAAAACACCGTGGAAGTGTTCATTAAAATATTGCGCAATGTTGTGCTTTTCGTTAACTATAGTCCCCTCGCGTACAATGTGGCTAATTTCCCTGTTCTTTTTTCTTAGAAACGCCCAAAATTTTTGCAGTGTGGAGCGAATAAACTCTGGTAGCGCGTGCTGGAAGTACCAACGTTTAGCATGCCCCACCTTCTGGTTTAAGTTATTTTGAATTTCTTGAGTAGTTTCGCGCGAAGCACGCCGCCGTCTTACGCGCTCAACTCTTCTTTTAAGGTGCAAGACATCTGT
The DNA here is from genome assembly GCA_030522465.1 of Rhipicephalus appendiculatus. Lineage (NCBI taxonomy): Eukaryota > Metazoa > Arthropoda > Arachnida > Ixodida > Ixodidae > Rhipicephalus > Rhipicephalus appendiculatus. The sequence goes on along the minus strand of JALIZH010030659.1, from coordinate 138,688 downwards.
TGAAATCCAGAGACTAACTTTAGATTTTCGTTTAGTTTTGCTCGGAAAGAAATTGCTGAGGCAGTGATTAATAATTTCTTTAAAACGGTGCCAAAGTGCAGTAATATCATGGTCTTGACAACTATCAAGGCATACTTCAAGGTAATCTAAAACGCTTTCACCATTTGCTCTAGAATAGTCTTTAATGGTGACTGCTTTCTTTTTACCGACGTCACACGAGCTGAACGAACACGTGAAATACAAGAGTTGATGATCCGAAATGCCAGGTTCAACGGAGACAAACTTTTTCGATAGATCGACTTATGAAAACAACATCAAGAATCGTAGCTGACGTGTCATGAATACATGTCGGATGTTTAACTTGCGTAGGTAGGTCACGTGCAATGATGAAGCCTCCTCATGAACAAATGGGAATATAGCCATCAATGAGCTATTTCAAAAATCATTTTCTTAGCTAAAAAAAAAAAATTCGCGTTTCCACGAAGTGAATCATGACGAGTGGGCGAAGCACTGGGGATCGTTCTTACCGTAAATCACCCGTGACATTGCCCCCCTCGCGCATGTAAATGAATGACAACTCGTTTGTACAGTATATACAATGTGTTTTTGTCGTTGAGCCGCCGCTTCGCGCGTCCTCAACACCGGGGTAGCAGCTTGTTGTCGGCGTTGCCGTTTTGCCTTTCGCGGGCGAGAGCACGTTCACGATCGTTTTCATCCATGGCAGTAAGAGAATGTATGGTCTGGAACGCGCTCGTATAATGGTTACCTTGCATGTGCTGTGCCGTGATGGCAGCGTCATCGTCATCGCACTAGCGTGGCTCCACCGGGGGGACACCGGGGTAGTGATGTACAAGCCTCGACCTTAAGGAGCTTCGCCCCTAAAATTGTAATGATACCAGTTGCCATATAAGTAGAACTGTATGTTTCTTTTTTATGGAGGTATAAATCTGATTTTTAGTTGGAGCACGACGTGGTGTAAATTGCGTCTCAATCTGAACCAAACTGAAGATTTTCTCAAATTCGTGATTTCTTCTCGCAAGACTTACAAATTTCTGTGTTCTGAAAGTACTTTTACCGGGAAATATACCTTCTGTAGAGTAAGTATTGATTACTGGGGTATTCAGTAGTGATGTAGAACTATTGAAAATTGACTATCGATAACATCGATAGTTTCTTTTAAACTATCGATAGTGTAAAGAAACTATCGATACTACTAATCGATAGTACTGTCAGTACTAGTAATGTCGGTAGTATTACTGCCGACATTACTATCAATAGTATCAATATTGCTTTGAATAACTCTGCTGTTGGTGACCGGGGCGAAATGTTTTGGCGAAATAAGTATTCCAGCAGTGAAAATGCAGCAATAGGTCCATCAATAAATTTGTATTCAAAAGTAAGCACTTGCACCTTACAATTTACACACTTATTTGTTGATATTTTGACTTCAAAATTGCAAAATGCGATATAAATTTGAAGCCGCACAGTACCATAAATTGCAACTGTCTCGTTTCCTGTACACCTGAATAATTCAACTTAATTGTCATGTGTCAGCCAAAAATCATGGTGAAGGAGCGCAAGCATGTAAACATTCGTGCCCTTCAGCTTGCTCCTCCTACTCCACACACTCAGGTAATCAATTTAATGCTGCAACAAATTCCCGCGGTTGATTTTATACTTACGGTCGTAATATAAAACTATCGATAGTATCGATAGTAAAAACTATCGATAGCGCTATCGATAGTTTCTTTTACCATCGATAGTTCGATAGTGCAGAACTATCGATAGTATCGATAGTGCCATCGATAGTTCTGCATCACTAGTATTCAGACATAGCGCAGAATTACAAGGAAAAAAATGCAAACATATAACCTTTTCGCAAAATTTGTGGTGGCTTATATCGCAGAAAGATCGCAGTAATATGACTGAGATTCGAACACTTTACGCAAACGTTTTTGCTTAATATTTACCCCAATTTTGGCATTTAAACAAGAAACGATGCTTTCAGAATTAATTTTTAACAAACGTCACTCTTTCGACAATCTTCGAAATTCGGAAGGTACCCACGTGACCATACATTTTTTTCTCTCCCAAATATTCTAGGAATTTACTGTTTTTCATGGAAGAAATCAGCACGACTTTTTTCTATCACATGTGAGTTGGTCGCCGTATTGGCTGGGATGTTCGACATTAAATGACCCTATATCAACTCAGACCACTTTTGAGAGGCGCGTTCCGTATGCATCGCAATACAGAAAACTCTTGAAAAACCTGTTACAGTAGAACCTCGGTGATACGATCGCGGATCGTACGAATTTCGGTGTGATACGAATTTTTCTGGGGTCACGACCAAGGCACATTAGCCTGCAGTGTAATGGAGTGCGGTTGTTGCGAACCGTTTTTCACCGCGCGAGGTTTGATACGAGCGTACGCTACCACAGAGGTTCGAACACGTACTGCCCGCGCTGCCGCGGAAGACACGCTCGCGCCGCGCTATCACGATCAGCCATGTGCACGCGATTCTTGGTGGTACTTTGCGTACCTTCGTGTTCAGATTACAGATGGCGTTGGCGTCGCCGTTTTTTTTCCATTCCCCGACGCATCGACGCGTGCTGCTGTGCTCGAGGCAGCGATGTTGTACTGTGTTTACACGTGCCAGCCACGTCGATGCAAGCCATGTCCTCGCAATCAGACATCGTATGAAAGGTGGACGAGGGCCGAAAGAGAAAGAGGACGCTCTTGGCGAAGGAGCTAGGACTGGCAACGTCAACATGCGCGATTGTTGAGGAAGCGCACATCTGTCAATTCTCTGATTAGCACGGGAGAGACTCGAATTTTGAGCAAACCTCCCTACTAAACCTCCCGCGATAAGGAAATAACAACAAAGGACAGTGGTTCTAAAATTTTCTGGCTGTCATCCATCGTGCGCAAAGCGCTCCTTAGGTCACTTTCGTCGCAATGCTTTGTAGTCATGCGGAAAAGCGTACTAAAATTTACTAGCGGTCAAGGGTCGTGACGCATTTGGTTCTACGCACGCACCGTATATTTACGACCACAAGTATGATCGTTGACGTCTAGAAACTTCACTAGCAATCATTCAGAGTTCTTCATGATGTTGCGCCATTGAGTTGGTACGTATACATCTTGCATGAACATTGCAACATGTTTCTGCCATGTCCCGTTCTCTGGTATGATAACTCGAAGAGGACAGTGCTGCTTGTGCGTTTTGGCGCTGAACATCGCCCTTAAGCCAATGTTCTTGCTGCCGTTTACATCTTTCACTAAGCGAGAAAGGCCTGTAAATGAAAACGTACGCCAGCTTTCTTTTGTCGCATACTGATTTTGCATGTTCTCTGGTGATACGAATTTCGGATGATACGTATATTTTTCGTTACCCCGCCAGATTCGTATCACCGAGGTTTTGCTGTATATCTATTTAACCGTATTCGAAAGTGCCATCTCGTGAAAAAGGTCGACTAATCATCGCGAGTTCATCGAAAGAAAAAAAAATCGCGTATCAGCGAAAGCTGAGAAAAAAACACGCTCTACGACACGCTGGTTGCGTGAATATGACGTGGCTCATTCGGAAGTAGTGTGACAACAGCCAATCGGAGAACGCATCGTCAGCATTAGCAACGCTGCCAAGCAGGCGTCAACAGGAGAAAGCAAAAGCGTTTTGTTCTGTTGTGTCAGAGAAAAAGCGACGCAAAGCTATATAAATCACCCCAAGGAGTATAAGAATTTTTCGGTTAAAACTATCAAGCTAACAAACAAACAAACAAACAAACAAACAAACTAACTAACTAACTAACTAAACCATCTTACTAACTTACTAACTGACCAACCAACTAGTTCCTTGAAAGTTGTTTTTGGTGGTCATTTTGTCCAACACAACAGCGTGTCGACAGCAGCAAGTAGACTGGTGAAAGAGCTAATGACCAAGCGCAAGAGTTGCCAGATGCTACCGAGCTAACAAGCGAACATAGAGTTTCCTAAAATTAACTAGAGGGGACTCTGGCGCTGCGATCGTTCAGCCACCATGGGAATGATGGGTAGTGCACAAATTTGCCTAGTCTTCGTGCTTGCGGCTTCGAACGCACTTGTGGCTTTGTTTATTGTTGTGTTTTGGTTCTGTTTCGGATAAAAGAATTGACCGTTGTGAACTTCGTGAGCCGATTTGAATTCGTAAGCCTAAAAAGGTCAAGGTGGTGAAGCGTACCTGCTAAACCTTTGCTGAACTTCGTATTGCGGCAAAGCGGATTCAGGCCACACGGAGCCCAAAGAACGAAGATTAGGCAAATTTGTGTACCACCCATCATTCCCATGCTGGCTGAAGCGCCGCGCGTTGCAGCTCCCATAGACACTAGCGACACAGTTCCCTCTAGTGTATTTATAGGAAACTCTGTGCAAGCGAATAACCCTCACAAAATAAGCCCAAAAAAAGCGGCACGACTTTCGTGAAGAAGCCCGAAAGGAGCGGAAACTTAATGAATTTTCCCATTTTTTGAAAATATTTTTAAATAGAAGTAAAAATGTCACTCAAATAAGAAGGGCAGGTGAAGAAATCAATTTAATTATTTTGTACAACAAAATATGCGCAACTACGAACGAAAGCACATATTTACTTTTTAACATTGTCTCTAGCATAGGTCGGCGGACTCACTCATGAGTCGACTCACTCGGACTCACTCAGACTCAGATCGAGCCGTGGGTCTGTGTCTGAATGTGAGCCCGGGTGAGTAATATTTTAGTGAGTTTGAGTCCGAGTGAGTCCGGATGAAGAAAATTTTCGTGAGCGCGAGTCCGAGTGAGTTCGGCTCAGGAAAATTTTGGTGAGTGAGTCCGAGTCAGTCCAAAGCGCAAGATATATTTCTTGAGTGAGTCTGAGTGAGTTAGTTTTTTTTTGCCGACTTATGGTCCTATCCACTCATCTTCAGCATTACTATCAGGCTTGCCTAGACTCACGTTTATACTCACGTCTACTCACACGTGTTCCAAAGCAGTGTCGTTCACACACTATTTAAATATTTATTGATCAGAGGTACGAATTGCGTAAGGGGGTGCCTTGACCTCCCCCCCCGCCAACTTTTCCATGGAATACACAGCGCTCGTGTGTGTCTTCTTTTCTATGTGGGCGTCTTGGGTGTTTGCGCTGTGAATTTTTAGTGTAGGAATATGTACCAATTAGACCCAAATGAAGTTTTATTGATTTTCCATGGAAGTTCGTGACAAATATGTCTTATGTTGTCATCTCTTTCAAGAAGAATGATCTGGTTTGCGACCACTCATAACTCGTATTCGAAGGTACCATATAAAAAGGCGCCAAGAAGAGCGCCGATTACGTGAGATATTGGTGTTAAAGAGCATTGACACCATGGTCGAAAAAGCTAATTTTACGCTAACGGACTCATGAGTCGACTCACTCGTACTCACTCTGAGTAATGTTTTGGTGAGTTTTAGTCCGAGTGAGTCCGGCTCAGTAAAATTTTGGTGAGTCTGAGTCCGAGTGAGCCCTAAGCGCAAAATATATTTCATGAGTGAGTCTGAGTGAGCTCCACAAGTTCTGCCGACCTATGGTCTTTAGTGTAGTTTCTATTCGGTTGAATGCACGTTTGCCAGTGCATGACTGACGTTACTTGTTGATTTCCCCAACGCATGTTTGACTTCAACACTCAACTACCCAAAGACATCGACAAACACGCTATTGGTGAACGCGATGATAACTAAAATAACTATATTTGCTGGAAAAATGCAAATATGCCCAAAAATACGCGACAAGCGACGGCAAAATTCTACAAGCGACTTGGCGAAAAAAAGAAGCCCAAATCCGCTTGCGGAACTGGCAACTCTGCCAAGCGCTTACATATTTATAGCCTTCTGAGTACTTAAGTAACGTTTTTATGCATTTTCACCTAGAATAAAGTACTTCGAGGCGAGTTGACAAAACCCAGTTTCGAGTATAGCCACAGAATGTCAAAAATAACCTAAACATCACTGCCTAGAAAAATAAAGATGTGCAGATGGAATTAGCGGTGACGAACCCAGGAAGACAAAGCGAAAATCAACGCATAATATAAGTTTCAGGCAATGATGTAACATATACGTATATTAATGCGATAGCGTTAAAGAGCTATTTTGACGGATATTCCGGTGTCGGCGTCGGTGTCTTTGGCCGTGAGAGAAAGATCAGCGTTGTCCGTGAGCAAAAATTCGAGATAGAATAAATAAATAATAACGAAAACTTCGGTTCAAGCGGGACTCGAACCAAGGCCTGCTGCGTGGCGAGCAGGTGTCCTACCACAGAGGGCCTCCATTGCGTGGAACTGCTTCAGAAAAAAACTCGATACCTACGAATGTCATGCAATGCGAGGAGTCTCCTTAACGCATCTTATGTTGCGTGGCAGAAGCTCAGAATCGCGCCAGGCAGCGAGACATGTGCATTGCAGAACGAATGAGGGGTTTAAAGCCCACTCATTACAAAGCACTCAGACGTATTTGATAATTATCATCAGCAAAAGCAGCAACAAAGTGAGCAGCTGCGTAGTTTGGTTCGCGTGTTGCCTTGCGGACGCGTGGTGTGTACTTCGCTGATTCGCAAAAAGAAGAATTATGGCGTAGTGGACACTAAACAACTGCACTCGCAGTAGGTATTCCAGGATAGTTTTAAACGACCCGTGTTACGCCCACCGACGTTCCTTTCCTTTCGGCATGCGACCACCGAGACGCGAAGCGAGGCTACCGATTGGGAAGGCGAGGCGAACGCGGCCCGATTACGCTAACTCTTGTTCTACTTGCGTTCTACTCTTGAAGCGAAGCTTAAAAGCCCTTTAAATTTCTTGAGTCCTTATTTATGATACAATGGAACCCCGTCAAGGTAAAATATACATTATAAAAAAGTGACAGGAGAGTAGTTGTAACACATCATACTTAAATTGTATTGTTTACAAGAAGCCATCGCTGTGATGCCTGGCTTCAGCCATGTGCGATTAAGTAACGCAGGTACATGATCAGCTATGAATAATATTCCGCGCCCCATTCTCCTGGCTGGCATATGCGTCTTGCAATCTCCGCAGCGCGTCTTTATATACATGCCTTAATCAGTGAAAGTATTAGTGACCCGCAGAATACGCATGATTACGCAGACATTGACATATATAGCGTACCTGCATTATTAGAAAGTTCGCCCGGTTATGCGATCCGTGTAGGGAAGTGCATTTTTGCCGAGGATTAATAACAGTTCGTACTCACAGCGCTGTCCAGCATTAAGAATGAAATGTGTAGTAACTAATGGATTCGTAGGCAATTTCCTTGAGGAACATGAAACTTTCCAAGGTATGAATGAGAACTAACATACCATGATGCAAAGAAAAACGACAAAGAAAAACGAGCCCTTCAATTATCAATTATTTCCTTCTTTCCAAGGTAGAGTGTTTTCTTCTGAAGAACTTATAGTTTTTCTTTCTTCAAGTTTATCTCGCAGGTAGTTCCCCTCACAAGCAGATTATAAGACAAGCGTTAGTAAATAACTTCCACTGCATTGCCACCCAGAAGAGGATGTTCGCAGCAGGAATGCTTCCCCCTAAACTTAGATGGTGGCAAAACAGGTCGGTGACACAGCGAGCTAGATAACTACCGTCTGCGCAGCTGTTGTGCATGAGCCAGAGGACGCTTGTCGAACTTCTCAAACGCAGGCTTGTTTGAGAGTCAAACGCTGGTCTTATTCCAGTCCAAAACATAAGCTTGATTTTAGATGCGAAGCAGCTATTTGACTAGGCTGTGTAACGCTGTCCCTCCGTGCGTGCGAACGCGCCGCAAAGCGCTCCCCTCGCCGCAGGTGTTGGAGCGGTGCCAAGTAGGTCACGCCGCAGCTGCGCGTTGACGTCACGCTCCCCTCGCAGTGCGCGCTGACGTCACTCTCTCCCTCGCCTGCCGCGCGCTCGCCGGAGCGCCCGCAGCTGCCGCCTGACGCGCGCCTAACGTACGCGTTGAAACATGTCTGTACGTGTCACCTCTCTCTCGCTTCACCCTCTCCACCCCTCCCATGCGCAACGCTGCTGCTTCGCATCCCATCAGGGTTCCCTTTGGGGAGATGGTGTAAGTTTTTTTTACATTTATGTAAAACTTTATTGTGCCTATATTTACGAAGTAAGAGCCCTAAAACGTTGTTCTGCCTGCATATTTGTGGCGCCCAAAACGCGCTTTTCTAATGCTTAAAAATCCGGCCTCTGCTTATGAATGAAGCATAGTGTTTACGTCATGTTTCATGCTCGTCGCACATTAAAGATAGTGCCATGTCATAGCGGAAATTGGTTAGCTTGTGCATATACGTTTACGCAACGAGGTGTACTTGTGCCGATGTCACATTTTACTTGCCCAACGAACGCGGAAACTGTTTTGCATATAATCATCCTTTCTTGTACTCCTCTCCTCTTTGTTTAGCGCTGCAGCACTTGTTACCCGTCAGGAATCCCATGCACGGCAGCGGAACTGCAATACCCATTATGTCCAAGGTATATGCCGACAGTGTTTCCGCGCGCGCATGTGTGTGCGTGTGCGCGTGTGCCTGCGCGTGTGCGTGCGTGTGCGCGTGTGCCTGCGCGTGTGCGTGCGTGCGTGCGTGCGTGCGTGCGGGTTTGCGGGCAAGCGGGCGGGCGCGCGCGAGGAGACGTGCGAGGAGATGCCTGTGCGACCTATCCCGGGGCACAATCATGAATGTTTGCTGGTAGTCGTTATAAGAGCGGAAGTCTGTGCTCAGACAGGAGAGTGTGCGTGGGTGCCCACTTAATAATAATAATGGTTGGGGTTTAACGTCTCAGAACCACGACATGATTATGAGAGACGCCGTTGTGGAGGGCTCCGGAAATTTCGACCTCCTGGGGTTCTTTAACGTGCTCCTAAATCTAACTACACGGGCCTCGAGCATTCCCTCCTCCATCGAAAATGCGGTCGCCGCGGCCGGGATTCGATCCCGCGAACTTAGGGTCAGCAGTCAAGTACCTTATAACCACTAGGCGGGTTGGCAGGTTCCCACTCTTCTTCCTATGCAGCAGAAGGTAGGGAACTGAGCAGCCGTGTAGTACGCGAAACCGGAGGAAAGACCACGGCTACGACCGACACATGAGTCTCGTGGCTGTGGCGTTCGGACATGCAGCGGCTGCTGTAACCGGCCTCACCACGGCTGGATGCCTCACCACGGCGCGCCGCCTACTCGCGGCCGTGCGCGCGCATATCGGCTACAGCCTCTCATCACGTGCAGCTGGCTCATTTGTGTTTTTTCTCCGGCGAGCGTACGCATTGCCCTATCTACGCTAGCCCGTATCTGGGCGCAATTAAGGCCGCCACCGAAGCAGGGCGTTGGCTCCTTGTCACCCTGTGCGGCGTCCTCATTAATGTACCGCCTGCCGTTTGCCGCCAACGGCTACTCCATCTTGGGCGTTGCACAACCATCCCAGTTGCATCTGTGCCGGCCACCAACACGCATATTCTCAGTTTTCAGGGAACACCATTAAATAAAGGCAGAACAAACGTCGGAGTGGCATCAGTGCCGGCCACCAACCCACATTTTCCTCCGCTTTCAGTTAACAGTACGCGAAGATAAAACAAAATAGAAGTTGCGTCGATTCGCTTCTACCAAGTTGGCATTGTACAATGTACCCAATCTCTTCAAAGTTTCTTGGAACGCTCATTTCCTCCAAAAATTTCTGCTAAATCTACTTTAAAGCACATAATAACGCGCATTTGTTTTTTTTTTTGCCTATGTACACAGATGAACTGTACGCATGTTTATATTCCCACCCTTTTATCCATCGGTGCCTGAAAAAAATTCGATGGTCGTTTGCTATTGCGCCATAAAACAAATGTGAAGTACTTCATCCGTCTTTTTGAGACCACACATTTGCACTTTTCGTTTATTATTATTTTTTTTACTGAATAGTAGCAATAACAGCATTTCGGAGAATGTTCACGCGATCACGACATCACGTAGTACCTCTTGGTTCCACTTGCTTCCCGGTTGCTAACAATAGCATAGCAGTGAGCAAGCGATTTTTTACCGTTTCTACACACTACTACAAATTCTCTGCTCCATCCATTGCAGTTATATTTTGCTCGCACGTCCCCATGAGTCTATTCTAGATATTGCTATTGTTTTCGTAATATGTAGAACAATCGTTCGAAGGACTGTTGTTATCGAAACTCGACGGCCATATTTGGGATCAAGTTTCGCAAGCTCTGTCACTACTTCATCAGACTATCATTGAGCCTGAACATCACACTTCATCCCGTTATGGCCATCCAAAGGCCGTTTATCTCCCTGCATAGAAAGGTGGGGGGGGTGGGTAGGGAGGTGGGCTAATTTTTTGAGGGGGGCGCCAAGTCAATGCCATGCGTGTTTTTGTCGACCATGGAGGCCAAGGACCCCTATTGTTTGGTTTCCGTCCGGGCAGCTCAACCGCCTTAGCGTTTACACCAATAACCGATTACATAAGGAGTTCTATTGGCAATGGTAAATTTATTGGCTCAATGTTTTTAGACTTTACCAAAGCATTCGATACTGCTAACTATATTAATTTATTTACCAAACTTGAATCCTTAGGTATAGCTGGCCCTTTCCTTACTCACATGAAAATTACTTACATAATCGAGAACAATCAGTATGTGTTGGTGGAGTATATTCCGAATCAAAACTTTTTAATGAAGGTGTACCACAGGGCTCTATATTGAGACCCTCGCTTTCAGGGCCGTACCCAGGAATTTTTTTTCGGGGGGGTGTTTATGTCAGAACGGCAAACTTCGGCCACTGGTGGTCGATGTGAATACATGTAAATACTTTAGTATCACACGAAAAGTTCAAGCATAAAAAAAAATTTCGGGGGGGTGTCAGAACCCCCTCAACTCCCCCCCTAGTTACGGCCCTACTCGCTGTTTCGCACATGCATTAACAATTTGCCTGGCTTTCTTAAGCTTTCTAACGCCGTTTTATATGCGGATAACACTATTATTTCCGTGTTTGTTACGTCCACAACATCATTACTTTTTAAACTAAACAATGAATTAGAAAGCGTTGTCGAGTGGTGTCAGGTAAATCATTTAATTTTAAACCGTAGAAAAACTCAATGTTATTTAAATCTATTCAGAGGTTGTTGTCATGTATAAAGTAACCCTCAACCGTGACAGACGGTGTGTCATTTCTCGGAATAAAAGGTTCTAACTTGAAATTTACTAATTACATTGCATTCATTAAACGAAAAAACGCCTTTTGTATAAGAGCACTAATTAAAGCACGAGCATATTTTCCACTGCAGGCTTTATTATCATTATACTTTGCGTTCGTTCATTGTCATATTACTTATGGGATCACTTCATGCGGAAATACATATAAAGTTCACCTCTAATCTATTCAACATATTGTCACGTGGTCGGGACGTCGATGAAGGCAGCAGTCGGTAGGTCCAAAATGAAACTTTATTTGGCCGAACTTGTGACCGGTAAACGGAAAGTCAGATTACAGCAATACACACTGGCACTGATAGCGGCGAACAGAGCGTCGGCCGTCGATCAACTGATCATCGTTGGGATGCGCCTATGTTTTATACATCACGCATGGAACTTTGTAATCTTATCACTGGTGGTCGCGCAAGCTCTGGAATAAGCTTGACTCTTCTCGTCTTGCGCGCAATCTTAACAAAACGATCTACTGAAATCGTGAAGCTTCTGGAACACCGAGGCGCAGTCTGCGCCGAGCTTTGCTCACAGTCTTTGTGGACGTAAACCGAATACGGCAAGATTGAAAGAAACGCGCGTGGCAATATACAGAACATGGCTATTCGTATCATCACTAGTAATTCCTTCCAATCGAATGCTTTCACACTTGCGCAGGACAACTCCATTCTTCCAATTTCTGGTTTGTTTAAGTATCAGTTAAGTATTCTTTTTTGTTAACGAAGTGGCGATACATATGATGAGGGAAACGTTTTCCAGACTAGGGTCCCAAAGTCCGAAGACTGAAGGGGGGACCCACGATGAAAGCATGTAAAAACAATACACAGGCAAATGGCAAGACAGCGAAGTATCAATTGAACGATGTTATACAACAAAAACACACACACACACAAAAAAATAGAATTAAACTACAACAATAGTAACTATAAAAGTAGCAATAAATACAACATCCATAACAATACAAACTCTACATCAAAGTTCAGTTAGGACAAAATTGAATTACCTATAATGATAGAAGATGTGATTTCAAAGTTTTCGTGAAAGTGTACAGGTTAGATAGAGACTTTAGTTTCGATGGAAGAGAGTTCCATAATGAAATGGCTGTGAATGACAATGCTTTTATGCCGTAGTTAGTGCGAACTCGAAGGTAGTAATAAATTTCCTTCCGATGCAAAACGCGTGTGGTTAGTGTTTTTTTAGTACGTCACGGCTGAGAAGATCGAAGGGTAGCGTACGGTTTATTATATTGAAAAACAAACAACTACAATGGAATTGAAATAACTTATTAATGCATAGAATATTATATTTTCCAAGTAATGAAATAGCGTTAGAACGGCGGGAACTGAAAGTGATGCTACGGATTGCTTGGTTCTGTATGTGTTGCACTGATGAAATGTACGAATGATATGTGTTCGCCCAGGTAGTTATGCCATAGTTAAAATGACTATGGATAAATGAGAAGTAGAGCGACAGTAATGCATTAGTGGAGAAATAAGGCCTAGCTTTAATTAGTGCACGAATACCAAAAGCAGTCTTTTTCTTTATGTCTGTAATATGTAATCCAAAATTAAGAGTTACATCTAAACGTGCTCCGAGAAAAAAACAGAATCACAAGCGTTAATAGTATTAGGACCCATCGTTAGAGCAGCAGGAGTTAATAAAGGTTTTCGAGAGGATCTGAAAGATCATAAATTGTGTTTTAGAGGGGTTTATAGTTCGGTCATTGTTGTTACACCATATGATTACATCATTGAGCACACAGTTTAATGTTGATATTAGACGTGGAATCGTATTGGCTCTGCATGAAATTGTTGTGTCGTCAGCATACAACATGCAATGTGCAGAACATATAACATCAGGGAGATCGTTGATGTAAATAATAAATAGGAGTGGACCAAGAATGGACCCCTGCGGAACACCTTGATTAGTAGTTTTAGTATTAGAGTAAGAGCCACCAGTAAAGACAACGTTTTGTCGGTTAAACAGATAACTCTTTAAAAAGTTTAAAGCCGGCCCGATGATACCATAAGAAGTTAGCTTGCTGAATAGAATGGAAGTGATTGAGCGTGTCGAATGCTTTAGTTAGGTCCAAAAAAACTGAACCTGAGAAGTTACCACTATCAATGGAACGTTTGATGAAGTTAGTCAAAGAAAGCAGAGCGTGGTTGGTGGAGCTTCCGTTTCGAAAACCGAATTGTGAAGGCTTTATAACGTTAAATTTGGAGAGGTAAGAATCAAGACGTTTTATAAAAAGGCGTTCAATTAGTTTACTTAATGTTGGAAGAATAGACATAGGCCTGTAATTTTTAATAGCATCTTTTTCGCCTTTCTTAAAAACTGGTATGACCTTGGCACGCTTTAATGAATCAGGGAAGGAACCTTTAGAAAAAAATGAGATTGATTATATGGGTTAAGGGCTGAGAAATCAAATGAGCAACCAACTTTAAATGACGTGCACAAATGTTATCCAGACCGGGAGAAGTATTTTTAAGATTACGAATGGCTGATACCACTTCTTCAGATGAAGAGGGAAAGAGAAAAAAATGATTGAGGTAAACGCGGCAAACTAGGTGAAGGAACATGTTTCGAATTACTGGATGACAAACTGAAATACTCAGAAAACGCATTCGCAATGTCATCAGAACGACAATAAGTAGCGCCATCGAAAGTTATTTTCGTTATAGGCGAGTTGATTACAGGCGAATTTAAGAATTCATTGAACAGTTTCCACTGTTTTTTTTTGGATTATTTTTATTTTTTTATGAATTCTTCATTATAGTAATTTTTCTTGGCGAGTTTTAACAAAGAGTTCAAAATGTTACAATAACTTTTATATCGAAGTGCAAGGGCGGTATTAAAGGGCTGTTTTTTCACTTTTCTATAGAGGTTATCCTTTTTTCTGAGACTTGTTAATAATGCAGAAGTCATGCAAGGGTTTTGAGGCTTTTGGTATTTCTTGTTACAAGCAATGGTATAAGTATTAGCAGCAACAGCTTCTAAAAATAAAGAGGAAAATATGTCAACCGCTGATTGTGAATCAGTTTGTGTGATGACTTTCGACCAATCACAGTGTGAACTAGCAGTGATAAAGCGTTCTTGGTCAAAGCGCGTTACAGTGAAAGTTGTATTAATTCGAGTTACAGTGCTAACAAATGTGATGAAGATGGGATTATGATCGGTAATATCGATATCAATTACTCCGGGTACTTGATAAATTTATACTTTATAAATTACGTCATAATCATCTTCCTTATGAATGTCTTGATTGTAGGTTACGAACTAATACTAACTGCACTACGTTTGTACACAATATCAATTTTCTGCTTCCTCGCTGCAATACCAACAATAGGAAAAATGACATCATTTTCTTCGATTAAAAATTGAAATGACCTTCCACTATCAATTAAACAGCTAACTTCCTTAAGCACATTTAGGTACGAATGAAAACTTTTTATTCTTTGTAAATAGTTTGTTCCCGATAGGTTTGACCACCTGTATTTTGCTCCTTTTTTATTATGTTGATTTATGTTGCTTTTTGATGTTTTTGACGCATCTTGTTCTGTGGTTTTGCACTTTTATTTTTCCCCCTTGTTCTTGTTGTACACCTTCTCTATTTTATTTTCAGCAACCGCGGCTCCCGTCGGCAGTCTTTGACTTTGGGGCCCTCGTCTGCATATTCGTTTGTACCAATCATTGCAACTCAAGTAATTGCACTCGAAGAGCTGTTTACTTCCACCCTTTACTGCGCCGGGGACCACAGGCAAGCCGTTGTGAGAATGACGTCGTCGCTTCGTTTTTATTTTTGCATTCATTGCGATCGCACTGGTGCTCACCTGAAATGCTCCTTCGTGCGGACTGCGGAGGACTGCAACGGTCTTCACGCCAATGATTTGCACCACTGCACCCATACATCGCTCAAGACATTCATCGAAACCATAATTGCGGACTAGATAAGCCCACCCCTTACGTCATAACCCTATCGGGGCATTTGAGGAATAAATAAGTAAGTAAATAAATAAATAAATAAATAAATAAATAAATAAATAAATAAATAAATAAATAGAACTTCCCATCTCGTTATTGCGGATACAGCTTCACATTTTAATGGAAGCAGCACGTAGGTTGGGGCAAGAAGGAAAAAAGAGAGCTAGAGACACGCAGACAAAACACTATGTGAGTGAAGCCGAACAGGGTACGAAATAAACGTCTACTGATGCTTAACACGGTGGTTTATCATGTATGTGGTGCTAAGTTTACATGCTTTTGTGCTTCATTCATTTGAACCACTGTGTTTTATTGCCAAAGCGTACACTTCCCTGTATTTAGTGTTTGCCAATTCTGAAAACCTAACAAATGTAAATCCGCTCTGGCAAAACCTTCATTGAGGACCCGAGTAGTTCTAACTAACTAACTAACTAACTAACTAACTAACTAACTAACTAACTAACTAACTAACTAACTAACTAACTAACTAACTAACTAACTAACTAACTAACTAACTAACTAACTAACTAACTAAAGAAACAAATACAATGATCTTGAACAACTTGGATCCGATTTGAAGCCCACAATGGCGCGGCCGCTAGGCTGACTTGGTCCCATTTCACGCATTATAACTAGGGCTCCGAGTTTTCGGAGTTTAGCTTTTCTTGAAAATCGGAGGGTGTTTTTCGGAGTTTACTTTTCGGGAGCAAATTCGGTGTTTATCGGGGCTTCTTTCTCTTAAATACCCAATTTTCCGAAACTCGGTGTTTAATTTTGCATTATAATTTGTCCAATGTGCTCTTATTAATTTTATTTCCAATGAAAATGCACTGCATTGTTGCTGGTAATCCTGTTTTTCCATCCTTTTTTTTTTCGCTTGCTTTTTTACTTATCCTGTTAATAAGGCTGCACTGCACTGAACTGCTGGGAACTCGCCAAAGTGTACTTTCCGAGGGCAGGAGCTAGGCAAGCTGCTTGTCCTCCCTCTCATCTTCTTGAAGAAAAAAATAAAGGACCTATTAATAATATTAGTCTCAATACTGCGAAATCTTAGATGAAATTATATCTTAACACGAAAACATGCAAACACACTAAATCTAGTTTAGATTTCTCAAAGGTATGAACGCACAAACACACGCACACAAACACAAATACTTGAATACAAAACACCTACGATTGTTCGTGTTACAACTTTAAAGCTTCTTTTAATTGACACAAGCATACCTTACGAGGTTGCTGCCACTGATGGATGTTCGCTCCATTCAGTTGATGAATCTCAGCTTTGAAAATGCTCTTTGAACGTTGAAAATGCTCTTTTAAAATCAGAGTTTTTCGTCCGAATTGTCAAAAATTTTACCGGTGGGTGTTTATCGGATTTTTTCGGATTAATCCGAAAACACGGAGCCCTAATTATAACTTGTTAGCAACTCAAATAATGCAAGGGTTTTTAGCGCGGAATGCTACACAACCTCCTTGACTTCAATCAAGAGCCTTTTTGAGAAACCATTTTCCAACTTCAGCGTTTTTGGTAAACTACGTACTTTTCGGCACGATTACGAAGTTTAACGAAGCGCACGAAAACAACAAAAATTATTTTAAAGGAAAGCTCAAATATTAAAGTCAATATGTGCCGAGTTTTATTATCCGCAGTTCTACTTGTCTACTGCATGGAATTCCTGAAATACAGATGTTTTGCTCCTTTTACCACATTTGTGATGTTTTCCTTAAAAGTTCTTCGACATCATAATAAAATAAAATACTCATAGGATTTCATTTTACTTGTTCTTTGACAGGAACGAATATTGCGGCGAAGAAGTTCAGCTTTTTTCGCCAGGTAGGCTCAACGTTCAGAAATTGCGAAATTGGCGGAAAATTATTTTTTGTTGTTGTTATCGGTCAAAATTTGTACATTTTTTAAGGCGAAGAAACCTCTTCGCGAAAGTAACCTCGAAATTATTGTTCTTTGTCTAAAAGCTGTGCCTGAAGTAAATTTAATCAAAATCAGGAATGGTGACCGGGTGCTCGTGTTCTTTTTATCTGGACCCACCCTGAGATAACAGAAGCTATCGCGCCTGTTCTGCTGCCGGTCATCAAAACCTCGAGTGTTGCTCGCAGAGGTGCGACGCCGATGCTATCATGTTCACCGAAACGAACCATTTGCATTCATCTCGCTTCGTTGAAAGCGCAGCGTGGAGAACCGTCGCATGCCACAAAACCAAACAAGCTGCGCTCTGAAATCGTATAAAAGCAAGGCGACAACCTGAATTACTGCACCTCCTTATATACCCATGTTACACAGACAAGTTAACCGCGGTTACGACCAACTACGGTTAACCGCGTGGAACCGCGGTTAGCGCCAACCACGGTTCGCCGATGTTACACAGCGCGAAAGCGTCCTCGGTTAAGGCGGCTAACACTACTTGGCGAACAAGAAACTAACTGACGCACTAATCAGCAGATCGCCGTTCTGTACACAAATATGTTACTTATTTCCTGCATAATGTTCTTCAAACGTACAATTATGCGAACATAAGCATATTTTACGGCAAAACCTCATTGCTTTGGAATGAACTGCTCTACGCCAGGCGGCAGTTCGGCGTTCAACTCGGCCGTTATTGCCGCGTATGTACACCTTTGCATTGCGTGACGTGCTCCGCAGATCACGCGAATGATTTTCCCATAGACTTATCAGGCTTTCTGTGGCTCGTGCCGTTCAGTTCGTCCGTTTTTCACGCACACTCGCCGGCATGCACTCATCGCTCATGGGCGCCGCCATTTCCTCGGTTAACTGCCTAACCGAGGTTGCCAAGCTCGATTTCCTGGAACCGCGGTTAGCGACATAACCGTGGTTTCGCGTACAGTGTAACATAAGCGAACGGCGGTTAACGTAACCGCGGTTACGTTAACCGCGATTTAGGCTGCTCCTGTAACAAGGGTATCAGGGTGGCGACGTTTCCTGTTTTGCGACATCGCGGGCGCATATGTCCGAACAATCGAGCAAGGTGCAGTATGGCGTCATGAATTTCGGTCGTCGTTATGCATTGGTTTAACAATGCAGTCTTTTAAAGTCAGCTTTATCGCTGAACAACAACATAGCACGTCCTTTAGCTCGCCAGTCTAGATGACTTGCAGATACTAGCCGCGTCGGCGCCATCAGTTTCCGATACTATGGCTAAGAAGGTAACCAACAGCTCGTCGCGTTTACTGCTGCTGCCTCTACGGCTAATCACGCTGGTTACTTCACACGCGGCTGTAACGAAAACACCATATCAGGCGTTGACGCAAGGTACGCGACGGAACGGCGCTGCGTAGAGGCGGAAGAATAGTGCGCTTCAGAGTTTCCGTTGCCACGAATCAGCCGCACGTTATCCCTCTCCGCCACTCCGAAGGCGATGAGAGCATTGAGTTGCAGCCTTCCTCCCCGAAGCCGCTGCCGGAAAGCGCACTGCTGCACTTTGGCGGCCGCTCTCCATCGCGCGGCACGCGATTTGGAGAATGCTTTCGCAAAAACCCCGTGCAACTCAACCAGAAAACCACTGCGTCTAGCAGAAGTTTCAGTTTATCAACTGCGATCTTCCTCTGCGGCAGCAACGAAACTTCGTTGTACTGAAACCACGGATAAAGACTCTTCGCTATTTTGAGTTTCAAGATGCATCACGCTCTATGGACATGAAGTTGAGAAAAGTGAATTACTTCGTTATGCGGAGGATTTCGTTGTATTGAGGTTCGTTATATCGGGGTTTAACTGCACGTTGTTCTTCGGGGTGGCTAGAGACATGACGTACCAAGTTGCGGGAAATTTTGTTTTTCCAATTTCAGGAAATTTTCTTGAAGCAATGCGGACATAATACGGAGAATCACTGAAATCTGTGACGTGCAGTCTGAACGGAAAAAGATTAGTACAAGTGAATGGTGTGCGCAAAGCGCCGACGACGCCACCTGCCGCCACTGGTCAAAAGCGTAGGTGGGCTCGGGCGAGCCGTGTTCCCGCGAGCGTATAGGCGAGTGCACGGAAGGATGTGCGTTTCATCGTGATTTAACGATTCTGTCGGCCTTCAGTGATGTCGACAAATAACTGCTGCGTTCTTAAAGGGACACTAAAGGGGAAAACGATTTTTCGCGTATTAGTTAAGCACAATTTCACAATCCCGAAAACACCACTCTTACCGTGACACGAAGCTTGGTAAGCGAGAAAACACGCGAAAAGAAAATGCGGATGGATGACGCCACCTTTAGATTCCCGCACCAAACACCGTGACGTCATAGATTCTGAAGGCGTCTACTGAATCCTACGTAGCTTCTAATCAATAAAAATGAGCTGCATTGTCATCTGTGGGTGCCATAGACTTAGCATACGAAGTTTCAGAAAATTTCATCGAGCCAATGTCACGAAAATACGAAAAATACATTTGGAATCTCTGACGTCACGCGCGCAGATATCGGCGCCAAATTTAAAAAAATAAAACTTTAGCCTTGATTTTCTCCGCTAATAATGAACCTATGATAATGAAACATATGACATTAGAGTTCTCAGAGTGCATTTTGTCAACCTAAACCAAGTCATTGTTTCACTTTAGTGTCCCTTTAACATGTTCCAAACAAAACCACGTAAAATCACGTAACTAATCACGTGATTGTTCCCCCTGAAACCACGCACAGTTACATAACTAATCACGTGAAATGTTCCCGCAAGAATCACGTAATTAGCATATCAACTCACGTGCCATGTTCCCGCCAAAACCGCGTATTATCACGTAAAACCTAACGCCAATTTGCAACACTTAGCAATACCTTGCAAAACGTAGCCAAGCTGCGGTGGCTCAGTCTTGCGCCACTAGTGCAAGCTGCCCTCATATTTTTTCTCAAGTTTATCGTGCTGGTTTCATAGTTTTACCAACGCTGACCCTTCGCGTGGCCGCACCTGTGAAATCCATGCGCCGGTGCGGGAGCGCTCCCTCAAAATCTATATAAACACATGGCATGTAAACGAAGCTAGTGTGTCGAGAAAGAACAGTGGTTCGCGCGTCAACGCATGCAGGCATTAGTGATCGGGACGTTATAAAGAAAGCGGCGTACTTACGATGAGCTCCACTTCGTAGGGCAGCGTGTTGACGCTTGTCTGTGGCAAACACTTGTCGCATATGGTGACAATGTCGTCCAATACAGCTGTGACATCGGACACATGTCCACTATTATAAAGTGCGGCTTCTTTGCGCACACTATCACCGCAAAAGTAATTATTTAGGACGCGCACAAGCGGCACTTCCGCCATGCTTGCAGTGAAGGGAGGCGTATATGCGACCCTGCCTGCGGTTCCAACGGCCGCCGTGGCGCCCGTATAGGCGCTGCGCATCGCAAATAGCGAGACTGCCAAGCACATTCCATTTTCCAAAGCAGGGGTGACTGGCGGACCGGCGGAAAGCAGCCCATCTTGCTGTTGGCCCATCCGAAAGCCTATATCTGAAAGAAACGCTTGTTCTTGCTTATCGCCAGATGTGGCTATGCACACGATATCTTTTTTTTTTTCGAAGCTGAAGTTGCGAGCAACCGTATCTTTATCGCAGTTGCACAGAAAAAGCTGCTTGTTGGAGTGCTTTCCGCCGGCCACCCCTGCTTTGAAAAATGGAATGTGTGTGGTACTCTCGATATCGGCGCGTTCGGGAAAAACGCAGCGCCGCGTGCCGTAATCTAGCCGCTCCGGCAACCGGTCACTTGAGGCAATCTTTTTCCGTTGAGACTGTACGTAGCGCTGACATTCATGTGGAGATTTCGGCAGGAAATGTAAAGATGAAACCTTGACCTTGATTTTTTTACAGCAAAGCTGTCATGGTCGAGGCTCGCCGTGTCTTGTAGATAGAAAATGCTCATCGTCATGAACCGGCACGCACTCAATCACCGCCCAAGCACACTGTGTACGGCTATCAAGAGAAGTTGCAACGTGCGACCCCTAATCGGTGTTTGCCGCCCGTGTGTTCGCGTATTAATATTTAGTGGACCAGTGTGGTGAAAGTGGCATTTGCCTAATTTCTGCGGCACATACGCAATATAGAAGTTTTACAGCAGAGCTGTTAAGGTCGACGTTTGCGTGTGTCGTGGACAGAAAGAGAGGGAAGAAAGAGTGAGGAAGATAGAAGGCGCGAGAACCTGCAGAGAGAGAGAGAAAGACAGAGAAAGAGAAAAAAGAGAGCAAGAAAGGGAAGGACAGAAAAAGAAAGAAAAAACAGAGAAATAAATGGGCATGCACAGAAAGAGGTAAAAGCCTGGTCAACCCAGGACCAGCTGGGTGTCCACCAGCTCTGCTGTGACCCAGCCTTGCGCGACTTCGAGAAAGCTGCGCTAATATTGTTCTATTGATAGACCTACAGGGTTGCCGTTGGGTAGACTTGAAAAAAAAAGCCAAACTCAAGCAAAAAGTAGCCAAAGTAGCCATGCCATTTAATTTTAGCGCCAAATTTGTAGTCAAATAGGAAAAAAAGGTTATATTATGTACAAAGTTCTTAGTAATAAACAGTAAGTAATATGATTTTGAATAAGCAAAAACAAAGTGTAACGAGCACAATATTTTTTCTTTCTTTCTTGGTCTCCAAGACGCAGGTAAGTTGCGAATAAATTAATAAATTATTATACTTTCAGTGCGCCTACATACAGTTTGTCTACAATAGATAGACTTCTTGTAAAAGTCATTTTGGGCCAACAACTCAGCAGGAATGTTAAACATTGATGTTTTTTTTTTCTTGAAGTCGTATACCGAAATTGGTACAAAGTTGAAATAATACCAGTCCAGCTACAAGAAGTAAAATCTGATCAAAGATGAATAGCTCACAGTGACGTAACCTGGGGGGGGGGGGGGGGGATTCAAATTTCACCCGAAATTTTTCAACTATGCAAGTGTATCTATGCACGCACACATGCAAATGCACAGCAAGTATGGTTGACCTCCCCCCCCCCCCCCCGCCCAGGATAAAGTTTTTGGCTACGCTACTGACAGTCCAGCTACATTTTGTTGCGGATATCTTTTATGACGCGCTGTTTTTCAGCATTATGATCTGGCGTCATCAGTGTGCTATACAGCCACGGGTTTCTTACATGCGCCCGTCCCTCCGTGTTAAAAGTCGGAGGGACGCGCGCATGTAACGTTCGTTGGGTACCTCGATGCGCACTAGCCCGCTGGCAGGAGAAGGACATATGCGCGCCTAGGTCGACACGACAGAAAAGATCGAAAATGGTGATTATTCGTTAAGCTTGCTTGCTGTTTTATCTTGAAATAACACGGAGAAATGGCCAGTAAATGCGCCATAATGGAAGTTCAAAGTCGCCAGAAAGTAGTCATGGCGCCAACCTGAAATTTTCGTCGCCAGACAGGGTCGGAAAGTAGTCAATTTGGCGCAAAGTAGCCACCAACGGCAATCCCGTAGACCTACATGATGGCGGAATAAGGAGATTTGAGTTTACAATTCGTTAGTCTAAATGTATTCATTATTTTACTACAGTGTCCTTTTAAGCTTTTTCCCCGCTCAAAAACTAACCTTCGTGCCTCGTCATTAAAACAAAGTGCACGAAGACCGCCGGGATCAGTGCCTACGTGACTCATTTGGTTTGGCCACATGAGTACGCCGCTTATCTCGCGAAGCTCATGACCGCTTCGGCGACTTACCATCGCTTGCAGTACAAGCCCGCCACGAAGGATTGGATTCGTCGGCAAGGGATCATAGTGAGCGCGCACAAGTCATGACAACGACCACCGTGGTGGCTCAGCGGCTATGTGTCGCACTGCCTAGCACCAGGGCGCCGTTTCGACCCCCGGCCACGGCGGCCACATTTCGATGGGGGGCGTAATGCAGGAACACCACTGTAGTTATATAGGGATTTAGCTTATCGTAATGGAACACCGGGTGGTCGAAATTAATTTGTGAACCCCCCCCCCCCCCCCCCCCGCCGCCCCCCTTGTAATCATGTCGTGGTCATCGTACAATAAGAGCGCAAAGCAGTTAGAAAAATGGACAGAAGAAAACAAGGACACAAGCGCTGAATATATTGTGGTTTTAGCCCATAAATCGCATCTTGGGCTTCTCTCTCTTTTACTTCAGGACAGTGCTTAAAATTACGTGGGCATCGTGGCATACGGGCACGTGGTCGGTGCTCCCAAGTTTTCCGAGTAAATCTTAGCGCCAATTGAAAAATTGTTCAGTATAGCTCATAATCTGCAATAGCTTCCAGTATGACACTATACTGTACTGTATCTCGTTCTAGTGAGTATAGATAACGACATCCCTTGGACTGAACCCTCACGACTGCCGGACACTCACGCGGTTCAGGCGTCGTATGCGCTGCCGTCCCGAGAACGCGATTTCGAAAGGAATCAGAATTACAGAGAATTACTTTTAGCACGTACGGCGCAGTAAGTTGCCGAGGTTCGTATAAGCCACCGAGAGAAGGGCCGGAATTGCCGCCATGACGTCCTTGTGACTCTTTTCTAACTTTCAGTTATATATCAGAAATGCAGGTATCCATTCACCACCCGCTGCGGCGGTATAGTGGTGCTTGAATGCTGAACTGAAGGTCGCGGGATCGAATCCCGGCCGTGGCGGGCTCATTTCCATGTATAGGCGAAATGCTGAAGGCCTGTTTACTTAGATTTAGGTGCACGTCAAAGAATCCCGGGAGGCCGAAATTTCCTGAGCGGCCTCTCTCATAATCATATCGTGGTTTTGGGACGTTAAAGGGACCGACAATTATAATTATGTGTTCCTTCATGCCCTGCACGAGTAGAGCTGCCCGACACGGGGCTGTCAGCCTTTGTCACTCGCGCTGCGTTCTAGCAACTTTAGGAGAAGAATGCGCATGCCGTTACATCCGCTCCACCAAGTAGGTGAAATACGCGGCCACTTTTGAGTCACGGGCACGCAGTCGACTCAGCACGTGGCGGCGAGCACAGACGCTTGGAAGGGGGGTTCACGGGGTCTCGCGCATATGAGGGCGCCAATCAATAAATCAGGCAGGCTGGCTGGTGCAGCTCGCTACTGCTGCTGCTGCCAGGCGCGCGGCGGCTTCGTAACAGGATGGGGTTCGCGACCGGTAATCCATCAAATGTGCTACGCTTCTTCGGCGGTTGCCATGGCAACACTGCCACCGACAACACGCCCCTCTTACGCTGGCGGCGAAGAATGAAAGCGGAGGGTGTCACTCGGGGTGCCACCGTAGCGTACCAACGGGGGCTATCCTCTTTACTCACTTCTTTTCTCCCTACGGCGATATATTAGTTCTCACTTGTGTATCAGCGCTTTCTTTCCGTTGGAGTCTTCAAGAATGCAAAATGCGGCAGTAACGAACTTTACTCTCGAAAGACATATGCCGCCAGTTGAGTGCCAAAGAATGCGATAGGTGCAATATGACTCATCCTTGTGACCTTAAGCGATAAAAGTGCAAGATGGTGATCTGGCTTGTCCGTGACGCAAGATGATTGAGGTAACCTCAATGACCACCAACAGATAATGAAGCCAAGGAAGGCACAGGGGACAATAACTGTACCGTTATAACTGTATTGTAGTAATTATGACATGAATGTGCAGAATGTTAACTGGACGAAAAAATAATTTGCCGCCTACTTTAGATGATTTAAATGCATTACTATCGAGCCTAAATTAACGTTTTTTTTAATTCGTGAATTCCGTTACAAGCCTACTTCATTATGATTCAAGTTGTATGCCACCGACTTCGGTATTCTTATTTTTTTAGCCGGTAATACGCATTGCTTCCAACACTATAGCGCATCCAAGACTGGACAAGCCGATTGACGCACACATACACAACGCTATGTATTTGTGTTTATGTGTTATTCGCCTTGTCCCGTCTTGGAGGCGCTATAGCTTTGGATGCTGTGAATCACCAACAAGCCCGCCGTGCAACCTTGGTAATATACAGCTAGGCGAGGTTTTTCAATCTGTTCGTATCAAAAGTGCCGAGGGCCCCATTTTTGTGCCATGCGTTGCGGTGCGAGATATAAGCGAGTTTTAGTACAGCGGGAAACAGAAAACGCAAGGATTTAGCGTTAGCGTTAGCGTTGCGTGCTCCACATTGAGCATGCGCAGAACGTAAACGTAGCCCGAGCTCTTACGTACGTACGCTATTTCTGGAATATAGCGTTCAACGCTAACGCACGCAAGAGATTACGTACGTAGGGCAAGATGGCGGTGCCTGTTGAAGCGAGAGCCGTCCACTTCGAATCTTTCTAGTCGTCGGCCTGCATTATTAAGCTCATTCACTCCTAAATAATGCTCGTATTTGATTTAGATTTGAGTAATGAGGCTTCGCCAGCCGTTTAATACCGATAAAATACCCTTTGTTTTCCAGATACGTTGCCGATTAGCGGTGTAGTAGGCCTAACAAAATTTGTTTACGAGGTTCGCTCATGTTTTTGGTAGCCGCGAAGAGATGGCGACGCTGTATTCATTCACCTGTTTCCAAGATAAGGCAAAGACGGCCACATGTCAATCCGAGACAGGTTACAGGGTCTTGAAGAATACTCCATTGCAGTATATATCGAAAGAAAGTGATGTGTTTCGGGCCGCCAGACAGAACACTGAACCAAATGCAGCACGGAGACGCAGCAGTGGTGACTTTGGATCCTGAAGCTGGAGTTAGTGGTGCACTTGTGGATTCTACAGTGCATTTAGTGTTTTTGTCTAGATGGCGCCGTATGCGCTCGCGTTAGCGTTAGCGGGAATGCCTCCCGCTGTACTAAAAGACCATTGTTTGCCACGCAGCGTGTTCCGTTTTAGCGTTAGCGTTGAGACTCATGCTAACGCTAACGTAACCGTTTCCCGCTATACTAAAACTCTCTATAATCCGCAAAGTTATAACTCCCCCCTGCCCCCCCCCCCCTTTTTTTTTCCCCCGGAAAATACCATATAATTTGCAAACTAGGCCTGTCACCTCTTGGAACAATTTAAAAGAGCGAAAGGGATAACAAAAAAAAAAAAGAAAAAAAAAAGCTGATCACTGACCCGTTCGTAGCACCAAGCCACAAGGGCAACACACGCGACGTTTCCTTTCGTCCTGCTGACGCATGTCAACCCAGGATCAACGCCTTCACGGTGTGGTCGCTGCCTCATCTGATAGAGCTAACTAGAAGCGAGCTGACCACAAAGCTGGGAAAAATTAATTGACATCTCGGCTCGTAGGGCCGTGCGTATAGAAAATCAGTTTCACGATAGCCCGCAATGTGTTGCAAAGTTCATGAAAGGAGAAAATTGTTATCAAGCCGTTTATAGCACGAAGCTATTAGATCACCTACTCGCAGAAGTCTGTTATCCTTTTAAGTTACCGAAGACGGTAGAGTGACTTTTACAAATACGCGTCGGTGACCGGTTAAAATCCCGAACCAGGACTAATTTTCTTCAGGTACGAATTTCTGAGAAACGCGAACGGCTTTCCTTTCAGGAAACCTCTTCCACCTTGCGAGCTTCTGCAGAAATGATCCGCCACAATTGAGGACGTGCATATGGTTTAAAAATAAAAAGGCGCATTGGTTAAACACCATACATCTGCTGAACACTATCATTCAGAATTAGTCCTTAGTTCCCCACTACGGCGGGCGTCATAATCGTACCGTGCTTTTGGCACGTAAAAGCCTGCAATTTAATTGAACTCCAACACACGCCCGCGCTCCCACAAAATGAGCAGTATCCTCCGGGAGCGCGCATTCACCTCTGCGTGGTGCGCGCACGTGACGTTGCGATCCCATTCATCGAAGACGCGCGCTTCGCCTTCTCGATTTACTCGGATTTAATGACGCCGCGCGCAGACGAGGCACAGCTGCGCTCTAGCATAGCAGTGCGTGGGGCCAGCGTGTACAGCAGACGCGCTGCGCATGTCCACGAGCTTTTGAAACTGCGAGAAAGGGCGGATGAAATTGTACACGTCGTGACGCGAAAATGCGGCGGCTTTGTCCGAAAGAAGCTCGTGCTGCGGGCACCTTTTCAAGCACCGTCTTCTCGCAAGTAATTGATTCCCTAATTAGATCCGGATAATGAACCCAGTTAGAGCGTCATTGTGCTGCGGTGAACAGCACGGCTCGCGCCTCTGGCACCCACTTTAATCACAGGAACGGAGCAGAGGAGCGCCTTGTATTATCTGAGAAGTGGCTGTTGCTGAGAGTCCCAGAGCGGCATCCGTCGTCATAAGCAGCCATTCATTCGCCTCCGTCTCTGAGCGCCGACATTGGCAGGCTTCCGAAACCGACCGGCGGTGCTCGGCAGTGATTCATCTCAATAGACTCGGAAACTCCGGGAAGCCCGCGTGCGGTATACTGCCGAAAGCCTGGCCGCGCGCTGTTATACCATTTGTAAGACCGCCAGTTAGGAGTTAAAGAACATAGCCTTTGATTACGTAGCAGCAAAGGTATTCGGAGTGCTGCACTTTTCTCGCGTACACACTGTAGCGCTTTTATCACCGAGTAAAGGTGATAAATTAATAACGAATGATTCAAAATGCTAAAACTGATTAACGTTTAAAATGAATGGTCCGAGAGGGAGGTGGGATGTTGATAAACGATAAAAAAGTCGGCCTGAGCTCGCAACTTGTCTACACGTTACTACACAGCGCAGAGGGAACGGAGCATGCAGGGAGAGCAGGAATGAGGTGCGCGGCTGAATCACCAAGCTTACCCACGCTTGGCGTTCTCTTCTGGAGGCTTACACTAACGCTTGGGCTTGTCACCCTGGAAAAAAGAAGAAAAGGACAAAAGAAAGCGCTCCTTACCGGAAATACATCGACGCTGCAGTCTACAACGGATTCATGTATACATATACCTATAGTTGCACGTTGACGGCCAGTCTATTCAACCAACAGTATCTAGTCGCCGTCACACATATCATGGGAGCGGTTTTTGCCATGTGACTTAAGCCGCGCTATGCACTGCTACCAGGATTGCCAGGTCAAAAAGACAAAATATAGCATAAAAATAGGGAAAACTAGCCAAAAAGTAGCCGACTTGAGCCAAAGGCCGTAAAAGTAGCCGGAAGTAGCCACCCCTTTGTGAAAATTGCGCTGTTTTCATTTATATGACGAAGGCCTTTTGTTGGAAATGCAAGTAAGTACAGAATGAACACTACAAAATCAGAATTCCTCACCTTCAAGCATAAATTGATGACCTTAACAATCATTTTTTACCAACCACCTAAACTAGGTGGTTTGCAAAATGAGGCACCATGAGGCAATTTTCCCATAGTCCGCGCCACATACACAACAGCCTTGACTTTTGTGTAATGCAAGTGCCGTATTCTCTTTTAGGAGCTGGAAACGCGCCTTTGAATATGTTTTCAAAGCGCATACTCGAACGCCAGCGGCTCCAACGTTACCAGGTATTGATAACTTGGCTCATATCGAGGGAACAAGAAAGTAGCCAGAATGTAGCCAAGAAGCCAAGACATTTTTTCTTGCGCCACCAGCCTAAAAAAGTAGCCAAATCGGCGCAATGTAGGCAAACCTGGCAACCCTGAGCTCTCCTGACGGCGCTCGGTTTTCTTTCCGCACTGAAACAGAATCAGCGCTCTTTGAGCGAGCGTGCTTCCTGATAAACACTTCTTCATACGTTTCAAAAGCTGATCGTCTCTGAGCTCGCCTTCAGCTAAAAATGCCCAATAGGCACTGATAGTCAAGTAATATGAACTAATAGCTGAATAGATAATGTTGAGTCTATTAGGCTAAGAGATCCATGAGAAACAAATATTTTGGACGGCCTTAACGTTGCTCACCTTATCCTGCAAAAAGTATGAGTGTGTTTGAAATTCCCTACCCTATTTTTTGTAACTAACGCACAGTGGTCGCTGAAATACTCGGTTCGCATGCTCCTGAACTCTAGCTGTTTGCAAGAGTCTGGGCCCTGTTAGCGCGCGAATGATAGACGCTCACCTATTCGGCCACTCTTGGCCGCCAAACGGCGAGCTGTATGTGATATTACATTTGCATTCTGCCTCTTTCCATGTTCACTGTTCTTTTTCTTTCCTTCTCTGGCGCATCAAATGTAACCATCGCTGGTTACGCAGCTTTATAAGTTGTAAAACTTGCCAATTAACTGATTGTCGGTAAATGAAAGCGCCGACGCCGTCTCCAGCGAAGCCTGCTCTGGATACCAGCGATGATGTCAAGGGCGAAGAGATTTGCGCCACCCAAATGTGCCACACACTTTTCTGGCCACACCTCCGCTTTTTTGTCTCCCGCACTTACGGGCACGTCGGTCGACTGCGCACATCGCGCCGAACTTTCGCGCCTTGCGTCAGCGTCTGGCATTTATTATCTGGTATGGTTGACTTTCCTTATCTGCATTAGTAACGCCGACTGATGGGAACATGGACACGAAGGCTGGCAGCGGCGCACTGCTCGGCATGACCGGCTTCATATACAGCAAGAACAGCGCGCGGGAAAGAGACGCCATGCGTGTCCGGCCGCATATCGCGGTGCACTCAGGAAGTTGAATGCTTGCGACATGTTTCGCAGGCCGCAGCCGGCCCCGGTTTGGACACCATTGTGGCGGCACGCCTGATTCTAGGATTGCGCCTCGCGAGCTTATAGAGAGCTCGCTGCAGTGCTTGCCACACACACACACGCATATATGAGTACCGAGAGAAAAGGAACTCCGTTGTATAATTTCGATGATGGATGTTGCGGGGGCGGTGGTGCGCGCGAGCAACTGAGCATACTGCGAGCGATATCGTGAGCAAAAAGAGAGACGCGTGTGCATCGGTGCAGTGTTGCGGAATCCGGCGGAGCGGCTGTGAAGAAATACTCGCAACAAGAAAAAGTGGACTAGGCGTTTAAGCAAGCAGATATGACCAGTACCAATGGTTGTAACGTGCCTATATATAATGCTCTGGTATCGAACCGAGGAGAGCCAAAAAAAAAAAAATCGAGATAGTTAGCTTCGCCGTGCCGTCTTGCTGTATGTACTAGCTCGTCTGAAAACTGAGGCCGTATTTTAGCCTTAGGAGTTCCACTGAGGGCGTCAGTTTTGCGTGACGTTGCGTACCATGCGACAGCTTGCTGGAGTGATCGACAGGCGCTCTGCTCGTTTGCTTAGCCAATCAGAATACAGTAGTAAATGTGATATCGCCAAAAACGATCGATAGAAAATATGGTTACGTCGTGCTTCCTTGATGCAACGTAGCAGTTGCTCAAGATAAATGGCGTAATGTGCATTGACATCACGTAGCTGATGTATCATGAGGTCCAATGTCCAAGAAATGCCCCATAAATTTTGTGCGACCTTGGGTTCTTTGACGTGTGCCTAAATGCAAGTACATGGGAGTTCTTGCATTTCACCCCTATCGAAATGTGGTCGCCGTGGTCGTGAATCAAACCCGCTTCCTCGAGCTTAGTAGTGCCAGACGATGCCTTCCAATGTAATATTTCACGACAGCTGAGTGAGATTTGCCTTGAATGAAACGCCCCTTGCATGCCCCGTGTAAGTACACAGGTTGGACACTGCAGTTATTTGCGGTACGATCGACTGAAACGCAGCTGCGCATATATCGTGAACGGCGAGCTCAATCCTTGCATCGTCGTTTGTATATACTCTTCCCGGGGTTGTGTTTCTCAGCTCTTGAATTTAAGTGCGGTCATTGTCATCAACTTGTTTAGCATCTGCGCTGCCGGACATCTACACTAATAAGATAAAAGATGCCCAGTCAACATTTCACCCGCAATGTTTCCCCGGCTTACCATTAAAGGGGCAATTTTCCAAGTAATCATCGAATATCTTCATTAAAGAAGTTCATTGCGTTACGAATCGACCGCCGCAGTTTTTTTTTTTTTTTTGATCCGTCATGTACGAGCGGGGTTACAGGGATCTGTCACGCGCTTCAAGCGCTTTCTCTCTCCTCTCGCACCAGCTGAAAGTTACGCATGGGGGGGGAGAGAGGGGGATAACAAGGGCGCAAGAATCTACGCCCTTTAGAAGGGTATCAGCCTGGGTTTGTTGGTTTGCCATTACTCGTAAGCTGTTGTAAACTGTTGTATCTAGGCATCTAAGGTCACGTCGTTCTGATAATAAAAACGTTGATAGCGGGGGGCTCCGTGTTCTTGTCTACGTCTTTTACGCGCAACAGATTACGGGTAATCTAAGCATGTCCGTCAGCGCAAGTCATGAGCTTGAGCGCATCCCGTGGCGGCATTCCGCGGCGGCCACGGTAACTATGCAGCTCACGATGCTCAAATCAGCCAACGGTCGTGGTCTTTGGGTTTATGGCAGGGTCATTTGGGTATATGATGTCATTTGTCGAGTAGAAGAGGGAACGATTAATAGCTGACTTTGAGAATTAATTATAATTTCCAGGCTGCGGATACGCTACAAAATTTGGCTCGCGTGTTCTCAGGAGCCTCGATTACCGATCGGCAGCGTTTTTTGGCCATGCTGAAAAAAGAAAGTGTTGCAGGGCCCCTTTAATAATCCCTCCCTGAAAGCACATACTGCCGTGCCTTCGACGCTGCATGTAACAGTGACAATGTGTCCCGCTCTCTCCCCCTCTCTTGTTGGCAGTATTTCCGTCCACATTCATCAATCAATTCGGCTACCGTCGTGGACTTGGCTGCTCTGGCTGTCTGAGGATCCTGCGAATGTAACAAAAGTTAGAAACAAAAAGCCCGGCAACAGGCGTGCCTTTATGCGGCCTCCACTGCCTGAACAGCTCGCGCGCGTCGCGGAAGCTAGGACCGCGTTGAGAGGAGGAAAAGCGTCGAAACCTGCCGGTGACGGAATTTGCGCCCCTCTAATCGCCTGCTCCGAGAGATAATTTCGGAAACTTTGCGACCGGGCCGGGGCGTCGTCATCAGTATTCCGCGACTGCAGCAAACCACGTTGCCTTTCTTGCTTTTTCGCTTTCCGCCTCGTTGCGCCCAGCGTGTCGATTTGAAAGCGAAATGCGAAGACACGCTTTGCATCCTAATGGGGTGCGGCGGCGCGCGCGGTAGAAACCCCGAACAGGTCTAGCCGCGCGTTTTCCCGCACCTCCCCGGGCGAGCCCGTGGGCGCGAACGGCCCGAGTAAACACACCGCGCGCGAGCCGAATCCAATGAGTGGCCACGGTAGCCGCGGCCTCCATCAACGCTACCCACCTGAATTGGGCACCCGATTGCTGTATTCTTGCCACCGGCAGAGAAGCCTATCGCAGACTTTGTTTTTAAAGCGTGGCTTATCAGTCAGTGCCTGCTCAGGGGACTGAGCGGACATACGCTCAGCCTTCAGGCTCAAATATCTTTGCATCGACACCCAATGATTTTGCTGCATATAAACCGCGGAAGGTGTCGCCGATATGCTCGTTTGTCTTTTGAATATTTTGCATCACGAGGTCTCCTTTAATTGCACGGTGGTAGTTCGGGTCGAAAAGACCAAGGGGCCGAATCCGGAAAGTTTTTCCCTCACTTGAGAAGTGCTTTACATTGGCTGGCACCTACTTACAAGCAGCTCTTTAGCGTACAAATTGCTTTGGGAATGCCATTCAAGGTTAACAAAATACTTCTGAAGGATAGGCCTTCTACGCACGTGCACTACATTTCACGTGCAACAGTTACATACCAGTGCTATTCCCTCTCCGCCCTCATTAAAAATCAAGATCGGCCGAACGTGAACGGGGATGAAAGAATCCTGTCTTTGTACCGCCCACTGATTCAGTGAAATTTTCTGGAGCAACCATTGGCGCGTCGTGTTGAGCGCGATATGAGACGATAGTCGCGACAGCCGCGTTGAAAACTTGGTCTGAGAGGCGAAGTGAAAGCCTGTCCAAGCTGTGCGCCAGAGGAAGCGGGTGCGAATCGTTCCTTTCAGTTATAGTCGTCCTAATTATCGTGCGCCGAGGGTGTTAAAACTTATGCATCCAGGTTCAGTGCTATAGCATACGCACTGTGCTTTTATACGCACCGGCGCTGCTTCTTTCACTCCATGAAATGCGAATCATTCAGTGGCTAATTTCGGCCACTGTGCAGTAGATTCCTATCCATCAAAATTTCGGATGTTATGAATAAGAAAGAAATTATGCGTCCCAAGAAGGAATCGAATCGCGGCCTCGCAGAACAATGCTTGTATTCGAAGATTTTTTTTTCTCTTTTGTAACAGCGGAGCTGTTTAAGGCGGCCGTAATATTTCTGTCGGTAACGGGAAACTATCATCGTCATGAACCGGCAAGCGCTCTCTTCATCCTCTTCTTCATCTTCTGCGTTGCTCCCAAACCACGTGCGCCGATTTTGTCCGCGCGGGATGCAATAACTGTGATGGGCGAAACAACGAGTACAGAGGAATCAATCTTTATTCACATGCACTTAGGGTGGCTCCACGTGGGCAGCGACCCTTTCGGCCCAGGCAGCAATCACTAGCTGCTTTTCCTTAAAGGGGGCTTTAATAAGCTCTTTTCACGCTGACCGTGAGTGAGCGAGTACAGAGAGAGAAATAAAGAGACAAATTCCAGGTGGGAAAACAGTCTTCGCGAGGCAAGATTATAAACCACGTGCCCACAATCCGAACGCGAGCGTCTTAATCACTCGGCTATCCAGGCACGCTATAGTAGAGCATAGCATTGTATAGTATACTATAGCAAGGGGGTGGGATAGGGAAGTGAGAGTCATGAGGACAGATGTGAGTGCGAGAAGGATGAAAGAGAGGAGGGGAGAGACAGTAAAGGATCAAGAGAAAGAGAGAGAAAGAAATAGGAAGCAAGCGAGAAATGCCGAGAGAGAGAAAGAAAAGGAATACATGTGGAGAAATAAAATAGATCGAAAGATCGAGAAAGAAAAAAGCCGGCAGATACCACGCACTGTGGGAATCGATGTAATGCGAAGCAGCCAGAAAGGAGCAAATCATGCTTTACATAATTTGCATGTCATGTTTTACATGTTAGGACCTGTCATTTATGTTCGTCATACAGTCACGTCGCGCACTACCAATTTTGGTGTATATCAAGCTAGCGAACTGAACGCAAGCGCACCATGAGCGTGGAATGTAAATGGCCGTTGTAGATGACATGCATGCAGAGATTTTCATGTTACCACCTGCCACCTATGTTCGTTATACAGTCATGTCACTCAATACCAAGTTTGGTGTCTATCAAGCTAACGAAACGGCCGCGAGCGCGCCATGAGCGTGGCATGCAAGTCATGTCGCACATGACAAGTCATGATTTCCATATTACCACTTGTCATTTATGTTCGTCATACAGTCATATCACTCAATACCAAATTTGGTGTATATCAAGCTAACGAAACGGCCGCGAGCGCGCCATGAGCGTGGCATGCAAGTAATGTCGCACATGTCATGATTTCCATATTACCACTTGTCATTTATGTTCGTCATACAGTCACGGCACACAATACCAAATTTACTGTATATCAAGCTAACGAAACGGCCGCGAGCGCGCCATGAGCGTGGCATGCAAGTCATGTCGCACATGACAAGTCATGATTTCCATATTACCACTTGTCATTTATGTTCGTCATACAGTCACGTCACTCAATACCAAGTTTGGTGTATATCAAGCTAACGAAACGGCCGCGAGCGCGCCATGAGCGTGGCATGTAAATCATGTTGTTCATGACATGCACGTCATTATTTGCATATTACCACCTGTCATTTATGTTCGTCATACAGTCACTTAATACCAAATTTGGTGTATGTCAAGCTAACGAAACAGCCGCGAGCGCGCCATGAGCGTGGCATGCAAGTCATCTCGCACATGACAAGTCATGATTTCCATATTACCACTTGTCATTTATGTTCGTCATACAGTCACGGCACACAATACCAAATTTACTGTATATCAAGCTAACGAAACAGCCGCGAGCGCGCCATGAGCGTGGCATGTAAATCATGTTGTTCATGACATGCACGTCATTATTTGCATATTACCACCTGTCATTTATGTTCGTCATACAGTCACTTAATACCAAATTTGGTGTATGTCAAGCTAACGAAACAGCCGCGAGCGCGCCATGAGCGTGGCATGCAAGTCATGTCGCACATGACAAGTCATGATTTCCATATTACCACTTGTCATTTATGTTCGTCATACAGTCATATCACTCAATACCAAATTTGGTGTATATCAAGCTAACGAAACGGCCGCGAGCGCGCCATGAGCGTGGCATGTAAATCATGTTGTTCATGACATGCACGTCATTATTTGCATATTACCACCTGTCATTTATGTTCGTCATACAGTCACGTCACTCAATCCCAAATTTGGTGTATATCAAGCTAACGAAACGGCCGCGAGCGCGCCATGAGCGTGGCATGTAAATCATACTTTTCATGACAAGTTAGTCATGATTTTCATGATATGACCAGCCATTTATGTTCGTCATACAGTCATGTCACGCCATACCAAATTTGGTATAAATCTCATTAACGATACGGCCGGGAGAGCACAAAGTCGTAGGCGGCTAGATAGATAGATAGGCTCCAAGTCGCCGAAGTTCGCTAAGAAATGCTTCGCATTTAAAACAAATAGAGAGAGAGAGAGAAGCATAAATAAACAGAGAAAGAAAAGATGTACACAAAAAAAAAACAACAGAGAGAAGCAAGTAGCAGAAAGAAATAGCGGAAGAAAGGCAGAGGAAATTTGCAAAACTTAGCAAAAGGGCAACAGCCGGGACAATACTTATAGGAACATTAGCGTCTCTTTAGCATTGCGCCTCCAGGGAAGTTTCTCTATTTTTTTTTTTTTAAGGCGAAAGCCTTAGCTGCCTCATCAAACGTGAAATTGATGGGCGTCCCGCATCGGCGTTCCACGTCGGCGGTGTCAACACTAGTGATGCAAGAACTTCACCTCTTCATCACGACGTCACAGATCACCAAATTTTGTGGCTTCTCATAACATGGCGTCGCAAGGTGACGTCATCGCATGAAATCACTTCTTGGTCAAATGTGGGGCGATCCCGGAGGCAGGGCAAAACAAGGGGAGGTGCAAGGAAGGAAGGAAAGAAGAGGAGGGAAAGGAAAGGCAGGGATGTTAACCAGTCTAGTAGGACCGGTATGCTACCCTACACTGGGGAAAGGGGTGGGGGGAGATTTAAAGATGGAGAAAGAGAGAGAGAGATAGAGGAGAGAGCACGCGCACACAAAGTCTCACTTCACAGTCATCACAGCCATAAGTCTATAATCGCCGGTGCAAGTCTGTTGCCTTTAAGAAGTTTAGCACTGCCTTCGTCGCCTTCACCCGCGATCACCTCTCTGGTCGACTTTCCAGAATGGTTTCTACCGTCATCGGTCTCTGGTCTATGCGAGCTAGAGCGGCTGCTAGTGATGTTCTCTGCGCATTATAGCGAGGACAGTCACAGAAGATGGGCTGTAATGTTTCCTCGCTACCACAGTTGTCGCAAAAAGGGTTGTCAACCATTTCGATTCTATAGGCGAATGACTTCGTGAAAGCCACTCTCAGCCATAAACGGCAAAGCAGAGTGGCATCATTTCGGCGTAGTCCAGTATTTGTCTGAAGACGTGAAGTGTTCGGGCAGTGGTGGTGTTGGTTGCGCAGTCTACTTGTTGTGTTCCAAGTGGAGAAAGTGACTTCTTGTGCGACCACTCGAAGTTGGCTAGCAGCATCGGTCCTCGATGGGGGCATTGTCTTGACCATGTCCCCTTGAAGAGCTGATCGAGCAGCTATGTCGGCACGTTCATTGCCTATCACGCCGCAGTGACTTGGCAGCCACTGAAATGTCACGTGGTGGCCTTTCTCGAATGCAGTATGGAGGAGATGCCTAACCTCGGAGACCAACTGCTCGCATGGCCCGTGCCGCAGGGCTGACAGCAAAGATTGCAGAGCTGCCTTCGAATCACTGAATTTACTGACCATCGTTGAGGCTGTTCGCGGTTGACTACCTGAAGTGCAGCGCGGAGAGCAGCAAGTTCTGCAGCCGTCGATGTCGTTGGGTGGTCTGTCTTGAAACTGACGGTAACAGCCTTCGCTGGGACGACCACTGCTCCGGACCAACTCTGGAGAGTAGTTGATCCGTCAGTATAGATGTGTAAGTGATCAGCGTACTTCTCGTGCCGAAGAATCAGAGATAGCTGCTTCAGCACTGGTGATGAGAGCTCAGATTTTTTTCTGATTCCCGGTACGTTGAAGTGCACATCAGGTCGAATGAAGCACCACGGAGGTATCGCTGGCTTAGACGCGGGGCTGAAGCCTGACGGAAGGTGGGCAGCATATTTTGAAATTATTGCACAGTAAGACGCTCGTGGTCTTTCTGAAGGCAGTGTTGCAAGGTGGTGGCAAAGAGCCGGGGAAAAATGCCTGATATGAGCTCTCAAGGCTTCCACCGCAATGTGCGTTTGTATAGGTTGGTCCCGTGCAATAGAAATAGTCGCATCAGTCGACGCGCATTTTGGCAGGCCAAGGCAAACTCTGACAGCCTGAGCTTGTACAGCCTGCAGAGTGCGAACATTTGTCTTACAAGTATTAGTCAGTACGGGCAGACTATATCGCAAGAAACCGAGAAACAGTGACCTGTACAGTTCCAGCATTGCGTCTACCGACATGCCCCAGGTTTTTCCACACAGGAACTTGAACAAATGGGAGATGGCTGTCAGGCCCTGTTTCATGTAAGACACATGCGGGCTCCAACGGAGGTCTCTGTCTATGATTATACCCAGAAATTTGTGGGGAGGTGCAAAAAGCTTACAATGCCTCCGATCTTGGAGGCATTGCAAAACCACGTTAGTTGCAGAGAGCTTACGGAGAGAGAGGTTCCTTACACCGACTTAGGAGAAAAGTTCGGCAGATCCCATGCCTTGTGGGAATCGGTTTATGCGAAGCGGCCGGCCAATGACTGTCTAGGCTGCATTTTTAGGCTTAGAGCCAAGCGTTAGGAGGTGGATCGACGTGTTTTTGGAAGTGTAGTGGTTGTGTGCACATCGGGGGCTTACCTGGAACGTCGACTACACTGACGTTTAAAGGGTAACTTATGGTCTGACGTAATGTCACAGATCACGTTAGTGCACAGACGTCAGTATTGTCGAAACAAAGTCCACTTTAAGGTGCGATGATGTGAATATCATACGTAACATTCGTTAGCAATTAAGTTCCTTCGGGGTCGAGCAACGCTTGAATATAGCTTGCTGAATGATATGGATACAAATGTAATGTTTTAATGCCATAGCGTTAAAGAGCTCGTTTCGCAGAAATTCTGGTGTCAGCGTCGGCGTCGTTGGTTGTGAGCGAAAAATCATCAGCTTGTCCATGACCGAAAAATCAAGAAATGTGCAAATAAAATAAATAATAAAAAACTTCGGTGCGCGTGAGAATCGAACCCAGGCCGTCAGCGGGACGAGCAGGTGTTCTGCCACAGAGCCACGCCATTACTGGAAACTGATTCGGAAAAAAAAAACAAAAAAAAAAACAAAAAAAAACAAAAAAAAAACAGTATGAATGTAATGTAGTGGAAGGAGTCTCCTTATTGCACGTAATGTTGCGTAGCAGAAGCGTAGAATCGCGCCAGGCGTCAAAACAGGTGAATTGTGCAACGAGTGGGTGTTTTAAAGGCCCACCCATCACAAAGAGTTCAAACATACGTTGCGTGTTGCCTTACGGACGTTTAGTGGGCCCTTCGCTGTTTCGTGAAAAAGGAACAATTATGGCGTAGTGGTCACCTAACAATTGTACTTGCAGTAGACCTTCTAGGATAGCTTGAAAAGACCAATGTTAAGCGCACAGTGGTTCGTTTCCATTGCGCCGGTTGAGGCATGCACCGAGTACCGAAGCGAATCGAGGAGGCGATGCGCACGGGGCCCGATTATGCTATCGCGTTCTGCTCTTGAAGGTGAAGCTCAAGCGTCCTCCCAATTTTATTAAACTGCAATAAATGTGGGGTAAACACTGGAAGCACAGTTGACATTAACCCGACATGGCGCCTGTATGAGAGGAGTAAATGTGTAATGTTATTGCTGTGTTACAAAATTAGATAGCCAGCACTGCAACCACAGTTGACGTTGCACTGACCTTACGCCTGCATAAAGTCTTTTTCCAAGGCAGTTTTTACACCTGGCGTGGCTCTGTGGTAGAATACCTGAATGCCACTCAGAATGCTTGGGTTTGATTCCTGCTGGGATCCTGATTTTTATTCTTCACATTCGTTGGGTCGACGATGCCCGTGTCGGTATTTCTTAACGCTATCGCATTTAAACTACAAATGTCCGTTCTCGCCGTTCCTGGGTAGATATAAATTGTCAATCACCTGCGACGCATACCCGCACACCGCGGTCTGTTTTGTACAGGTATGTGCCACACGTGTCTGGAGGAA
The DNA here is from genome assembly GCA_030522465.1 of Rhipicephalus appendiculatus. Lineage (NCBI taxonomy): Eukaryota > Metazoa > Arthropoda > Arachnida > Ixodida > Ixodidae > Rhipicephalus > Rhipicephalus appendiculatus. The sequence goes on along the minus strand of JALIZH010030659.1, from coordinate 99,205 downwards.
AGGGTTTGAACACGTACGTGACGGGATTTTCACGTTACTCCTGTCATGACCAGACAGTCGTATTCGTCAAACTCCCTTACCCTCCCATACCAATTTTGGTCTACGCCAAGTTAAGGAGGCAATCGCGAAAGCACGCAGACGTAGGCGGCTAGATAGATAGATAAATAGATAGATGGAAATGCTCAAAGTGCCTTAGGTTTGCTACGAAATGCTTCGCATTTAAAACAAGAAGAACATGGCTTTCGCGTGCCAGTTGACTGAGGCGGATGCATAAGGGAGCCTGTGAGTTTTTTTGGTTACTGCATGATTATGTCAAGGCTCTGAGTGATATATAAATAAAATAAAATGCCGAAGCTTGCACTAAGCTGCGCAAGCCTTGAAACAGCGAAACTGAACTATTCTGAAGACTAATCTGGTCGCTTCGTTGCTAGGCTTTAGCTTAGTGATGCTAGGTTGTTTCTACGTTGATTCTCAGCGCGGAGAGTTTCAAGTTAAACCACAGACAGACACGACACGGGCACGTCGTCGTTGGCGTAGACCTTCAGTCGCTTCGGGGTCTTCTCGCAGCCGCCGTTGCCTTTCCCGTTCCCTATAGTATAGTATTCTCTCGCTGTACGTACTCGGGGTCTCCGGCTCGCCGCCGTCGCTTCGCAGCCATTTGTTGGGCTAACTGTTGCCTTCTTCCTTTTTAGTGAGATTTGTGTGTAGTGGGATTGACCCAATTTCTCTGGGACATACACGTTTATGATGATGATAGTTTTCTGGTATAGGCCGCACAAATTTCTGTGGCACATATCAGTTTGTTGGGCTAACTGTGGCGTTCTTCATCTTTAGTGGACAGGTAGTGATTAGTTGGATTTACCCAATTTCTGTGGCGCGTATACCCGTTTATGATGATGATAGTTTTTTGGTGCAAGGAACGATTAGCTAAACAGCTTCGGAGTTCAAAATGTGTGTGATTTAAGTGGTAATAATAGACATTATTGAGTAAAAGTGCACCTAGTCTCATTGCGACTGACGTTAACATGTGTAAGTTAACATTTGTAAGCTAACCAGGATAGAACCTCTGTATACAGAGGTTCTATCCCGCATGGTTAGCTACGGGCTTCGGTAGTAGACGAAATGGAGCCGTCGGATCATTTCTAACATTTTTTTAAAATGTTTTTATGTTATGCGCTCACGTCCCTCCTGGTTAGATGGACCGTTGAAACTGGCGACGGTATCCGGTGTCGCAATGTGCGGTGGTGACGTCACCCGCTGCAAGATTATGTATCGCTCGCACCGAAACGGCTGAGTGTAGCAAAAGAAATGCTATATGCATTCAAAACCCGTGTTCTGCAATTCCATCGCTGGCAGCGCCTGACTTCCTTCTTGTAATTTTTCTATTGTCGAGGTATATGTGATGGAGTAGCCGGAGTACTACCAAAATATGGAGAGAACTCCAGAATGTACGCGTCACTCGTGTACGTCACGACCACAATGTGATTAGAAACACGTCTCACCGGTAACCACATTAACGAATTCGTAATTGTAATCACCTACTCAAGCACGTATACTATAGGACACAAGAAAAGGTTACCAACCCACTTGCGGGACACAGGTGCCTATCTAAGCGAAATATGGCTAGTTTCTGGTCCGAGTCATTAATGCACACTGTTTTCCAGTGCATGCCAAAGTCAATGACTCTTACGCCTGAGGTGAAATTATGTGAATATTTTCTCAATTATATTACACTTTTCTATATAAATATTTCAAAATAAAAAAAAAACATTACGATGACGTCTTGGGTCAGACCCTAACACGTTAAGATGATGAAAAAGTAAAAACCCGCTAGGCCTGCGCGGAACACGCAGCACAGTCACAGCGAAAGCTGGAAGAGCAGCGTTTCTAGAGCCTTTTTAACGCGACAGCGTTAAAGAGCTCGTTTCGCAGAAATTCCGGCGGCGGCATCGTTGGTTGTGAGCGAAAAGTCATCATCTTGTCCGTGACCGAAAAATCGAGAAAGATGCAAATAAAATAAATAATAAAAAATTGCAGGTCCGAATGAGGATCGAACCCAGGTCGTCTGCGTGGCAAGCAGGTGTTCTACCACGCAGCCATGCTTCTGCTTGGGATTACATATAAAATAACTTCTTCTGCTTGGAAATGCAGTGAAAATAACTTTCATGCTTTACAAACACACGCGTCCTGTACACAGGCGTCACAATACAACATGTAATATCGCATTAATATTGCGTGGTACAAGCGTACATTGCCATCGGGCGTCAGAAGATGTGAATATCATAACGACATTGTGGTTCAGAGCCTTCCACCCATTACAAAAGGCACACACGTTATTGCGCGTATTCCCTTAAGACCACGTAGTGGGTGCATAGCAAGTTCGAAAACGTTTCCCGCATTTGCCGCGCAAATTGCTCGTGGTTTAAAGCATGCTACCCATTACATAGTATGCACTAAGTGATTGAAGTACGCACTAGGGACAGGATATCGCTATCGCGTTCAACTCTTAAAGGAGAAGCTTAAGGGTCCCCCAATTTTTTAAAACACTCTTGGAACAACTACTACAAGCACGCTTGCATGGTACCCACTACGCCATAAGTCATAATAATTTTTGTGTAGTGGGGAAGCGTCCACCATGCCATTATTCGTCATTCTTAGGAAAAGCGCGGTACCCGCTACACGCTTGTAACGCATTATGTGCACTTTGTTGATGCTGTGGCTGACGACGATGAAGAATTATGCCTGAGGCTGTTGTAATGGGTTGGAGCATTGAACGATCCACTCGTTACGCAATTCGCATTGTGTGCCGCCTCGTTGTTACTTTAATGTTCTAAAACGCTTTACAACACATGTTAACGCGATTCCTTACCAGACATGAAGTCTGCATAGGGTCAGTTTGCAACGCAGTTTCAAGCACCGGCGTAGCTCAGTGGTAGAGTGCTGGGCTGCCACGCAGAGAGCCCGGGTTCGATTACCATTCTGACATAGGTGTTTTTTTAGTTATTAAGTTTTTTTCTTATTTCGCGCGATAGTGGTTACGGACACCAGCGGCGGCGGCAGCGGCGGACAACTACGGCGCAAAAACGACCCTTGCTGTGATCTCATAACAGCTTTCGCTGTAAAATAAGTTTTTAATGCTTGTTGTCATCGAGAAGAAAGTGCCTAGTGGCGGCAGATTTGAAAAAAATAAAAAAATACCGTAGCCAGCTGAACTCGGAGCAAAAAAAGCAATATCGCTGTTTTACTGAAAGTTTGGAAAGTGATAAACCACGTTTTGAAACGCAGACGCAGCGACGTCGAGAAATCTGAACTTACAATTGAGAACAAAGGGCTTTCCGGCTCTTCAAATTAATTTTATCTTTGTAAATATGGTGCAGCCACTACGTCATTCTTCCCAATATATTCAGCATGCAAAGTTTCCGCAAGGAAACTTTTTTTTTTCTGTCCACAAGCGAGCTGCAATATGCCGGTATTCATGGGGCTCAAGAATAGCATGGCGGCAGGCGTTGATTAATGGTTCCGTAAAATATGTAACTTGCATAATAAGTGTATCTATTTCATCGGATATACTAGCTACTGGTTCTTTTCCATCTGCGATGAAAGGTGCTAAGGTAACTGTCATGTATAAAGGCGGCGAACGAAAGGAAGCAAGTTACTTATCATAGAGCACTGAAAAGAAAATGATGATTTACCGTTTAAAAGCTGTTTTTCGTCAGGGTTGTCCCTCAACGATTGTGTCGGAAGTAAAATTGCGATTGATTGAGTGTACAACGAGTGCATCTTCCGCCGCGCGTTATCTTTATAAGGCGAATAATTTAATGAAAACATCACTCATAACAAAAAGAAAATGATAAAAAGACCGCACGCATGGCCATATGAAACTATTTCGGTGAGCTTGTGCGAAAGCCGCCATAGCGCACTAAATATTTTTTAGGGTATTGCATTCCTTGAAAGGTGGATTATACATTACGAAGAGGCATCACTTGAACTGTTTCCTTACCATCCAGTGGGAAGTCGATGAATTTCATGGCGAGTGTTTCGGTGATACCGGCTGGACTCTTCGACTGGCAACACCTGGTAGTATATCAAATTGAAGACGGCAGTTTTGGTTTGAAGCGTTAATATATCGGTGGTGTATCACCTAAACTGGCCTCAAGCATTTCTCGCAATCGAACAACGTAAAATGTGTGTTGTAGTCAACTCGGCTGCATAATTTTTGAAGTACAGCAGCACTGTATAGACATATACGCTTCCAGTGTCTGCACATGCTAACGAGTGCGTTTTACTTGGATCGATGTTCAACGGCGGCAACTTCTTTTATTCTTGTGGTATATGTTGTTTTTTTTTATGTACATCGGCGCATTATAGGTGTATGGATCGTGTCCTCTGACCGGAGCACGCAGTTGATTTCGGATCATCTGCCTTACGCACATAGGCGTGCGCACGAGGGGGGGGGGGGGGGCAGGGGGGGGCGGCTTCCCCCCTAGTTACCTAAGAGGGGGGGGGGGGCGCAAAGTCTGCCCTATACATTGATTTAATCGGGAGGGGGGGCGCTGCGATGTACCTTTGCCCCCCCCCCCCTCCGCTGAAGGGGTGGCTTGCGCACGCTTATGCTTACGCAGATTGACCTGCGCGCAGTCTGTCTGCTCTTACTATTTGAACGCACCCTGAGTGAATGGCCTCAATTCATCACTATGAATGGTCTGCAAAGCGCGGGATGGTTTCAGTATCACGGTGTACATTGAGGTCAGCTTGCTAACACAAGAAACCGATCGAGCGCTCTACTCTATCACGAGGAAGTTTGTGCGTTCTCTTCAACGTGACGACGATTGCTCCATGAGCCTATATAAAGAATACAGAAAAAAACCAGGCGCCTGTTTAAAGGAATCAAAACAAACTTTCGCCGCTAAATGGGCGCCTTTTCACGTTTCCCAGCTTTCTCGCATAGGCGAAGGAAGAGGATGTCTGCAGTCTTCCAAGGCATGCCGAAAATTTCGCTGCCCACACGGCTCTTTTTAGTAAACCTTAGGATGGTTCATCACCGCTCAGAAGCGCAGCGCTATGTGAATGAACGCGATCACGTGCGCAGAGGCGAAAGCGTACAGAAGCACGCAGTCTGTGAGCCGTCCTGCAATTCGAAAACTATTTTTTACGAAATAAGAAATTACATCAGCTATCTTCCTAATTAGAAACATGGCGGCGCATGCTTACAACTAAAAGTAGAAAGGAATCCGCACGGAATATATATAGTTCCGTATTTTTAATTTTCCAACCTGCCACGTATAGATCGAAACAACATCAAACGAATACTGTCACAATGTACTCGATCGATTACATGAAGTCACGTACGTGGGACTGCGAACCGCAGATCGAGGCCCAATTAGGCCCGCTCCGACATGGAAGGGTGGCGCAAAATGAACCTGCCGTCGCGCTTCTTTCTCGCGCTTCTTTCTAAATGCCGCTAAACAATCAGCTCCCTAGTGCCGTCATGCGCAATTTTCAGCGTCTAAAAAAAAAAAAAAAAAAAGAACACGTCGAGGTATGACTAATCTCGCAGATCAGGAATCTAAAAATTGAATCTAAGTTTTCTTTTTAAAAGTCTAGCATGATATTAGCTGTTACAAAAATATGTATGCAAACTAAAAGTGCGCATCAATATTTGGACCTTACTCTTTCGTGAAGTTTGTATTCGCGTGAAGCCAACAGAAAATGATAGCAATTAAAGGGAAAGGGAAGCTATTTTAGATTTAAGCGCACCAATTACAACCTAAACGGAAGTAAAAGCGGACGGGAAACAAGCTGTTGCCGATGGGAGACGAGCATCCGCACTACGCGTGCCTTGCACTGCCAGTTCGTGTATACGATAGCGGCTGCTCACTCGTCCATCTTCTTGATTACTTATGTTCGAGTGCAAGATTTCGCCCAGGAAGTGTAAGCCAGTGCCTCTCATGGTCATGGCGGCGGAAGGATATTCCATGGCCATGGAACATCCTTTTACCCGATGGCGTCTTGATATAGTACGTGCACTACATAAGACAGCTTTATGAATGCGTTTATGAGTCGCAATTTCGGGCGGCTAACGTTGCCTCTTTGTATCTGTAATAGAGTAATACGCGCGAAACGGCATTGCGCATGTCATTGCTTCGTTAATTTGACCTCACAGCATACGAAAGTGAAAAAAAACTGGCAGATCCCAAGTACCATGGAAATCGACGTTATGTGAAGCATTCGGAGGCAAGGTGACTGGGCTATAATTTTTTTATTTTGCGAAACGTTACGAAATAACATTAAAGATATGTACAAATGTTGTATGCACAGACATATGTTCAACAGTCGCATATGTTTCATATAACCAGTTATTTACAGTTGCGTAACGATGCCAACAGAAACATGGGTATTACCAACACCAGAAGCGGTAAGCTGATATGTAGCACTTGTGCTTGTGAGGGCGGTAGCCCTGGATAGTGCTTCGTGGACTAACAACAGTGGATGGCGCTTAAGTATACAATTGACGTTAACCCGACGTGACGCCTGCCTCATAGGAGTAGATATGTATATAATGTTTATAAAATTAGATAACCTGCACTGCAACCACAAATGACGTTTCACCAACATTACGCCTGCATAAGGTCTTTTTCCAAAGCAGTTCCGAGACCTCGAGTGGCTCTGTGGTAGAATACTTGATTGTCACGCAGATTGCTTGGGTTCGATTCCTGCTGAGACCCTGATAGTCATTATTTGCATTCGTCCGGTTAACGCTGCTGGCGTCAGTTTTTCTTAACGTTGTCGCATTTAAATTACTAATGTCTGTCCTCGCCGTTCCTGGGTAGATATAAATTGTCAAACACCTGTGGCGCATACCCGCATATCGCGGCCCGTGGTACACGGGTATGTGCCACTCGTGTCTGCAGGAAAGGGTTTGACGACGTATGCGACAAGATTTTCACGTTATTCATGTCAAGACCATCCAGACATATTCGTCAATACCTCTTACCCTCACATACAAATTTTGGTCTACACCAAGTTAAGGAGGCGATCACGAGAGCACCCAGACGTAGGCGGCTAGATAGATGGATAGATAAATAGACAGATAAATACGTAGATAGAAACGCAAAAGTGCTTACAGTACGCTTAGCATTTAATAATTCGCGTAATGTCCCAAGGCGGCGGCCATGGCACGGCCTTCGTCAGAGAATCATCTAGAACGACATCTAGATCGACAGTTCTCATCTAGAAACTCATCTATCTAGAAACGACAGTTCTTCCTGTGACAGACAGTCAGACGGCTTACTGACACATGGGCCTTCATGCGCAACCTTCTCTGACGAACGCCGTGCCACGGCCGAAACGTTAGACATAAAGGAATTGCTTTCTCGTACGTGTACCCGCTTCTGTTATATATATATATATATATATATATATATATATATATATATATATATATATATATATATATATATATATATATATATATATATATAACCCGGTCCACCCGGTCCAACCCACCCGGTTGGACCGGGTGGGTTGTCACTGTGAGCTCATCTTGCGACATGGTGGTCTGCTGGTGTAAGCGGCGTCCCGAACGGAGCTCCAGGAGAGATGTTTAGAAAGCGAGAGGGCGAAGGGATCGTAAAGCACCTCCACCACTTGAAGTAACACGGTTCAGCCGACGCTTTATTCTCCGAAAGGCAAGATGGCGCCGACGAAGAAGACGCCCGAGCCAATGACTGCTGATGGTTATTTACAGATGAGGAAGATGAAGTCCAATAAATGCCTACAGTATATATATATATGCACACACAAGGATGCAGGTTTGCAGGTTACCAATACATCCATTGCTATACCTCAAGGCATATCAAAGCTGCAGGAGTTGGTGTCTTCGCTTTACAATAATTTTTACAAAGACCACTACAGTAGAATTTCTGTTTTTTTCTTTCTATCTTTCGTTCGTTATACGTGTCACGTGTGTATCTAAGAGCTCCGTAACACGTCATCGACGTCGTCAGCGCCGGCACATTCACATCTTTGGTAAACCTTCCTCGTTTTAAAACCTTGATCTACTTGATCCGGAATCCTGCTTTCACCCACTCACCTTTACTTCTCGTTCCACGATAGGATGCAGAGGCTGGACTGGTCGTCTTGTACTTGAAATGCCGCAAGACGATGTCAAACTTTGGGCTAGTTGGTTATATATACATGTAAACAACAAAACAGCGCGACTTCAGGCGGGTACGAAACCAAAGAGAATGACACGGACAAGCGCTGATATTCAAATAAAACTTCATTGCCAACGAAAATGATTGTCACAGGAACACACTGAAGCGTAACTTACATTGATCGCATCGTTACGCGTGCTCATCTACAAACGACAGTTCTTCATGTGACAGACAGACTGGCATATGGCTTACTGACATATGAGCCTTCATGCGCTACTTGTTTCAATTACTTCGCGAGTGCGTTGATCGCCAAATCATTGGAGTGGCCCAAGGCGTGAAGACTCATGATGTGTGAGTAAGCCACCTGACTGTAACAAGATGAACTGTCGTTTCTAGAGGAGCACGTGTAATAATGCGAAAAATTTAAGTTATGCTTCGATGTTTTCCTGTGATAATTTTCTGCGGTGACATATAACATCTCGTTTGCAATAAAGTTTCAGTTGAAAGTCAAAGCTTGTGCGCCTCGTTCTCTGTGGCGTTTTCCTCGTCTGAAAAAGTCGCGCTGTTTCCTTATTATTGTGCCTCAAGAGGCTGTCAAGATACGCTGGATTTTGTGGCACGTGTGGGTGGCGCTCAGCTGGAATAACTGAGCTCCCTATTGTGCAGCAACTTTTATCCTGGTTAAAACAAAAGTTACTTGTTATTTATTAATATTTCTTGCGACAAAACGCCAGAAAACGCACAACTTCTCCTCCCTCTTCGTGCCCAATGTTGTAGAAGGGCGACTATCGTAAACAGCGCTTGCAGATAATATTCCCGATTTCTACGAAGTTCTTCATCGGACGTTTCCTTTTTTGACTTCGATATCTTCGCAGCTTTGGCGGAAACATTTATGGAATATTTTATATGGCAGCTTCATGTGATAACTGTCATATCGGCTGGATTACTGGTCGACAAATCACAGTTGGCTAAGTAACAGTGTTTTATTCTTCGGTGATACGAAGCCAGCGGACAGCGAAGCCAAGGATAGTATGGGGAAAGCTACTCGTAGTTTTTAAATTGAACTGTACACATTATCATGTAAAAGAAAAGGAAATTGGACGAAGAAAAGAAACAACTTCCCACCGGTGAGAGAGAGCCTCGAAGCTCCCGAACGGTGGTTCTATTCATAGTGCTAGAATTAGTAGCTAGTGCTGCATCCGACCGGCCTTGCAAGTCTGCGAGTCTGAGCCTCTGGAAATATGGTTAGCATTCAATCATTCACCTTTCCTGCAAGTTTTCGCACGCGCGAATTCCCTCTGCCGCTCCCGTCTATCCAGATTTGCATACGTGAAAAAATATTACTAAAATTATTTAAAAAATTTAATTGATTACTAAGACCAATTACTTCCCCAATAATGTAATTGATGAATAGCTTGAAGGCAATCGATTACTTCAACTCGTATGAGAATCATTGACACAGTACGTATTGCAGCAAATAGAAACGAGCTGGCCCGACTATTTCACTCAGTCCTCTGCCGCCATTCCCAAATTACCTTCCGTGCCGGACACGATGGCGGCCAAAGCCCCTTTTTTCTTTCTTCTCTTTGAGCACAAGTTTATTCGTCATCTCAACCACTGAGGTTCGGGGAGAGTGAGCAAGACGCACAAGGCCGTTGGTGAAGACGAGTCCTCTTTTGTCGAAACGTCGGCTCCAGTGACGTCATCCCCTGTTCAACAATTTTTCATCACTGTAAATCTCCATCTTCCCATGAGCTTCTTTCTTTTCTCGTTTGGTTACACGTAATGTTTTTTTGCTGAAAAACGTATTTTAAGAGCAATGGATTTTACTTAGAAAATCAAGCGATTAATTACAAGACCACAAGGAAACCATTTGATTACGAGCAAGTGAACTACACGTATTGTGCAAATTGCGTAGAACATGCCTCTTGACGAGAAATGTACGAAGCGGTGCACGGTCTATCGCTGGAATGTTCGCGATGAGAAATGTGCGAGCCTTGGGCAGCGATGTACTCGGCTCATTCGTAGTGCGCTCGACGGCAGTGCCAAAGGCGAAGGCAGAGAAGGAACGGACATCACACACATATTATATCAACAATACGTTTCTTTCTTTAATGGCAATGTACATTAAATTATACACACTCAACGGATGCCCAGCGAACGTTGCTTAATGGCGACGGAAGTGACAACGTCTGGTGATAATAGCAATGACAATAGCAATATTTCTTTATATATACATAAACAAAATGTACACGACTTATGCTGCACCTAAGCGAACAAAATAAATGGCGTGACAAATGAACGTGGAACATGAGCATGTATACATACACTTGTAACGTATAGCACGCACGGATAATCCTTTTTTATTCCCTCTTCGTCAGCGTAGACCCTGTGGTTTGTGCAAAGTGGTAGACACAGAGAAAGTGTTTGTACAGCGACGCGACTCGTTCAAATAGAGGTGTGTAAACTGTTGGCCACTTATGATATGTTCCTTCTTCTGCTGCCATCCCGATGGCTGGGACAGCGGAACTGAGAAAGTTGGCCGAGCTTCGAGGACATTGCATTCGAGACAAAGTGAATGGGCTCGCGCTGAGGCGGCACAGTTGCAGCAATACGTATGGCGTAACGAACGACACCCGACCCAAGGGGCCTGCAGAGCTCCTTGTTCGGCAATCGCGTTCACTCTCCACGGCTCCTTGGGCCCAAGCCAGACCGTGAAAACTTTCGGAGGGATATATGCTGTAGTGAAGAACTAAGAGCCAATTTTACGCGATTTGGACAGCCACATATAGACTTCGCGCTTTGCAATTGTGACGTTATCGACGCGGAACGTCGCCGGATAATGCTGAAATCGGTCAGGGCCGGAGTAAATGCAACTGTTCTACTCCAGATAGAATCCCTTTCGCGTATCGTATAACGGCCTCGTTTGTCAGTAGAGTCGGCTGGCCTGCGACCAGCGGATAATAATAATAATAATAATAATAATAATAATAATAATAATAATAATAATAATAATAATAATAATAATAATAATAACTGGATGAAGAGAATGGGGACATTATACCGGTCCACAGCTCTTCAACAATTCTTCTGTGAAACCGTGCTTTTTAAGATTTATCCATCCCACCATTTCATTGAAAGTATGGCAGGTGTATGCGACTCTCGCGAGGCGCGCAGAATGCGTCAACTGTCCACGCAACGTTAAAATATGGCAACGTCTCTTCGTTTACTTTCCCGTTCTATGTTAACGAAGATTAGCCAACCTCCAAATTTACATTCCGCGGAGTCTCTTTTTTCCTTGTTTTTCACAATTGTGGGAAATTTGGCAAACGGTACAAGTAAAAAAAGCGGTGAAAATTGGTGGGATCCTTGTTGGCCTAAACTGCTACACTGTTTTCAAAATCAAATGTGCGCCGAACTCTTCCGAAAAGTATGTACAGATCTGACCTGGCCCATGCATCCCGTACGGACAACGAGGTGCAGAATCTGACTCACCCATGACCCGTGCTTCACGGGGCGTCAAGGAGCGCCCGTCTGTCGGCGCTTGGTAGAGGTGTATAACATCGCCGCTGCTATACATACAGTAAGATTGTTATCGGGGGTACTAGAATCGACGGCATCTGAGTCCAAACGCGCCATCAGCGTACACGGTACTGATAGCGGAAGGAGGAAGCAGACACCGCCGAATAACGATGAGACGTTTCACACTGGGCGGCGACACTCCTTAGTTGTCTTTTTTTTTTCGACATGGAGACCACCGAATACATGAAACATGATGTACGGACTTTGTGATAACATACAAAATGGATGTGTGTACAAAGAATAACCTATGCACATGCGGTATTTTGGCGCTACATTGAGCAAGTGCACAGAATATTTCCTTCTTAGAACGGCCTTCGTAGACCACTTGTCGCTTGAGCCAGCAAAATTTACCCGAGTGCTGTCGAGCCATTTTCACGTGCTCTGCTTTGTGGGAAAAACATACCAGGCGAGACAGTACAGTAGGGATTGTATGGACACTATAACGTATGCTTCTTCCAGCGCTTTTTTCCCCCTACATCGAGGGTGCACAATTCTCCATCTAGCATTAACATCGTAGTACACAGAACACGCGCTTCCTTGTGTCGTTTACGCTAACAGTGGCCCACCGATTGCGAGATCGCAGAGACAAACAAAAGCATTCTTCTGCGCACAGCTTCACCAAAGCTCGGTCGCAAAGCCCGGGGCCTTTCGCAAACGACGCGGGCTCCGACATAGGGGTTGTGTGCGCGCAGGGGCCGAAGCGGTGCGGTAGGGGGCCGGTATACTGACGCCGTGAAATAGGTCACCCGAGGTACACAGCCCACGGCGGCGTCGCGCGCTGCATACAAATGGCAGAAGGGCCCCTCGCCCCGACTTGAAGCTTTCCAGAGACACAGCGCGGACAGCCGGAGTCGCGGCGGGCATTCCTCCGTCTCCGGTTTTGAGTCAGTCGCCTTCCTCTCGGGAAGGGCGCAGCGCGAGACTCGCCGCGAGGTGGCACATCCGGCGTATCTCCCGGGCATTCGGCGAGACGCCCTGTCTGCGATCGCTTTCCCAAAGAAGGTGCTCGCTCTCCGACTGGAAACCAAACACCAAACACCTATACACCAACGTAGCCTTGCCGAGGGCTCTTGGCTACTATGCAGGACAGCTGACGAGGTGACACTCTCGTGAACGGCGCCGACTGCGCGTTTCGACTGCGGTAAGCTCCTACTACAGGAGATTCGGGGCGATCCAGTGACGGGTACGCCCCAGGAGACAGAACAGATATTGAACTTGCACTTATAATCGACAAACATTTCACTCACGTATCACGCAAGGAGCGAGCCTCTGTCCATTACGAAGAATATCCAGCAATGTGACAGAGTGCGCGCTACAGTATTGCAGAGTAAGCAGTACAAGGGTGCTACAAAATCTAAAATAGAGGGTCGAAGACCTAAACACGGATGTGCAGAAAGCGTGTTGTTCATGTAGACTGGTATTACCCACGTTAAGATGCAACGTCAAGTAAATATAAATCAAAATTTAAAGCATGTTCTAGGAGTAGTCAGAATGGACGTATCTACACTACACACAGCCGTAACGAACCTGTCTTTTCTTTACATACACTTTTCTTCACCTCAGAGATCCATAGCTACACATAAGCTCCCATTCTGGTCTCCATTCGAAATCCTGCAACCTCATGTCCCATGTTTGAGCACGGAAAGGTGTGCTACCGCTTTTCAGTGGCGAACGAAGTTTTACACATCACACACGAGGTACAACAGATAGTGTGGGTGGTAGTCATTACTGGCGTCCACGCGACTACATCAACTGCGCTATGTAACATCAGCTGTAGATTTACATCAAAAATTATGTCGCGAACACGCATATGAATCTGGGACACTTGGCAAAAGTGATCATACGTTTAACAGTTTCCAGCTCAGGCCCGTTGCCCGCATGAAAGCTAAAGGATGAGCGCTGGAAGGTTTCAGTGATAGCTTGTTGGTGCGCTCGTCAGTTACGTAACCTTTCGAACTTCATTGAGCGAAATAGTTTCTCGGACTTTCTGACAGCTGCTGCACACCGCAGTTCATGAGTTCAGCAGCTTTCCGCGAAAGAACAAGGATGGGCTCACGGGGACTTTCGCGGCACGTATTATTTCACTGACCAGCAGCGCCTGGCCTTGCGGGTGCGATATCAGAGAGCAAGTGAGCCGCGGACGCTGCTGCAACATGCACTGAGAATAAGCACGGATCCGAACGGCGGACTAGACGGAAGGCGTTGGAGACGCACGCTGGTCACCTGGGGTACCAGCGAGTGCTCACACGTGTGACAGCGGCAGCTGCTTGCCGCCATGGCTGGACAACTGCCCGATGTGACTGACCGGACTCATCGACTGTTTGAATGTTCGCACATGAGGATCTGGAAAATCGCCAACTCCTCCACCGGCGACGCTGCGGCCTCGTCGGCGGCGACCTCCGCAAAGCCTGGCGTAGAAATTCCACCAGGATTCCAGCGTCTTCCCGGACCAAATCCAGAAGCCAGACGTAATGCCCACGACTAGACACATGAAGTACTTGACCATGAACATGAAGAAGTGCGGCCTGGGAGCCTCGTTGTTGCGTGGACAGGGGCAGCGCAAGCGGCGGAGCCAGGGCTCTCGGTAGTGGTGCTCATAGAAGTAGCAGGCGATGACAACTGTAGCTGGGACCGTGTAGAGCACTGAGAAGATGCCGATGCGGATCATAAGCTTCTCGAGCTTGTCGGCCTTGGCGCGTGCCTGGGCACGAATAACGGAACGGATGCGGAAGAGCGACACGAAGCCGGCAAGCAGGAACGAGGTACCCAGCAGCAGGTAGAGGCAGAGCGGGCCGAGAACGAAGGCTCGCAGGTTGGTCAGGTCCTGGTTACCAACGTAGCAGACGCCGGCGACCGAGTCGCCGTCCACGGCGCTCAACAGCACGGCCACGATGGTCTTGACAGTGGGCACGGCCCAGGCCACCATGTGGAAGTACTGGGAATAACCCGCGATGGCCTCGTTGCCCCACTTGAGGCCCGCGGCCAGCAGCCAGGTGAGCGTGAGGATGACCCACCACATGGAGCTTGCCATGCCGAAGAAGTAAAGCAGGATGAAGACGAGCGTGCAGGCGAACGGCCGGCTGCTCACGTAGTAGCGGACCACGTTGCCGTCGCAGGCGATGGGCTCGTGACCCATGGCCAGCCGCACCAGGTAGCCGACGGACACCATGAGGTAGCAGAAGGAGAGAAATATGATGGGTCGCTCGGGATAGCGGAAACGAGCCGTGTCGATGAGGAACGTAAGCACCGTGAGGCTGGTGGACACGCAGCACAGCACGGCCCATGTGCTCACCCAGTACGTGGCGAAGGTCTGGTCGTAGCCGTTAAAGTACACCATGCGGCAGGGCAGCGCGCACTCCGGCGGCCTCGACGAGAGCCCGCGCGCGTAGAAGTGCGGATCGGACGTGTTGATGAGCGGCGCTTGACACGGGCAGTCGCAATCGCCGCTCGACGCGCCCCTGCCTCCGGGCTGCCGCTCGCGCTGTCGGGGCCGCGAACCTCCTCTGGGCTTGCTCGGGGGCGCCGCAGGGGCCACCACAAGGCTCGTGTCGGCGCTGTCCGGCCGCGCACCCTCCTTGGCGTCCATACACAGCTGCTCCGCGTCGCCGTACTGCGGCAGCGCGTCACAGTTCATGCGCTCGGGCCACGCGAAGCCATACTGGCGCATGATGGGTGCGCAGCCCGCACGCGCCCTCTCGCAGACAGAGCGACAGGCCGGGACGCTGCCCGCATACTCTTCCATGCAGATCGGCGTGTACAGCGAACAGAGGAAGAACTTGAGGTCATCGGAGCACTGGATCTCCACGAGGGGCCAAAATTGGTGAACCTCCATGCCAGCCTCGTCCTGCGTATCCTGGTTGAACTGGTTCGGCATGGACGTCTGGTTGTAGCCGATGCCCTTGCACATTGGGATAGTGATGTCCTCGCAGCGCTCCCGCGACCAGCCGCCGCCAGCCGAGGCCAGCAGCAGCAGGACAAGCACGTGCAGTCGCATGGCTCAGCGGTCAAGCATATCGGCCCGATCACGAGTACGTCGGCCGCACGCGCGCCTTCGTCCGGGCGCTGCACCTGCCACCTGCAAAGAGCAAGCGTGTACGGATGTCAGACAGCACTTTCACCTGGCAAGCGCCTTGCTCGAGCTCCACGTGGTTGGATCATACAGTGCACGGTGGCTGTGTGAGAAACGCACTTCATCATTTAGGCAAAGCAACTGAAACAGACTTTGCGGGTTCCGGGATTTAAGTGCCAAGTTAGAATACAATCAAGAAACGAAAAGAAAACTAGGGGGAAAAAATCGCGTTCCACTAACGCCCTAAGAGACCGTAGCAGTTGTACTTTGAGTTTTTTGATTACTTCAACCTGGTCATAAGTTCACCACCCTTGCATCGTCTACTCAATTAACACGAGTTGCTTCATCATGCAAACGGGAATAAGAGGACTTAATGAACGAAGAACAGCAATAAAGAATGATGGTTCCACTAGTTTTAGCGAATGTTGGTCTTTTCGGGATCTGCTTGAGGCACACGTTGCGCAAATGTGTAAAGTGGCACACTTCAAGAGTATAGTTCAGCCCCATGTACAAAAAAAAAAAAAAAAAAAAAAAAAAAAAAAAAAAGAAAAGAAAGAAAGAAAGAAAGAAAAAAAATCACAGCATATTCGCGGAGTGAATGATGATGCGTGGGCGAAGCTCCGGAGGTACATCATCGAAGCCGTGATAGTGGTTGGTTGCATGTGGTCAAACGATATGCATGTGAGACCATATCGCGATGCCATGTGTTGTATGGCATCGCGATCGTCATCGTCATCAGCGTCATCGTTATGACGCATAGTGGGTACATTCCACGTGGTATCGCGATGCCATGTGTTGTATGGCATCGCGATCGTCATCGTTGTCAGCGTCATCGTTATGACGCATAGTGGGTACATTCCATGTACCCACTATGCGATCGCGATCGCATAGTGGGGATGACGATCGCTCTCGCGATCGTCATCGTCATCAGCGTCATCGTTATGACGCATAGTGGGTACATTCCATGTACCCACTATGCGATCGCGATCGCGATCGCATAGTGGGGATGACGATCGCCATCGTCATCAGCAGATGGCTACGACATACAAGGGACGCACGACCGACAGGCTAAGGAGCTTCGCCCCTAAAAGAAGTAAGCATTACGACAACATGTATGCGCTTCTCGCTCGCTAAATAGAAGCGAACTGAAAGACCTGAGGTTTTCTAAGGCGGGGCGGGAAGATTGAGGTAAACGTTGGGTGGGAGGGAGGGTGAAATATACTTCGCAGCGTTGATGTGGGAGGTATACATATATATAATTATCTGAGAGGCATTACCGTGCAACATTTTGCCAACTTGCACACTGGCTAGCTTTAGGATACCTTTTTTGTCCGGTGTCCATAAAATCAGTCACATAATATATATATATATATATATATATATATATATATATATATATATAGTATTAATGAGAACAGACAAAGATGCCAAGGAAAGTATAGGGGAAGCTATTAGAAGTAATTGTAATGTAAATGTGAAGAAATGAGAGTGGACGAAAAGATAACTTGCCACCGGCAGGATCCGAACCTGCGACCTTCGAATAACGCGTCCGATGCTCTACCACTGAGCTACGGTGGCGGTCATCTCCCCGTCCACTTTATGGGGTATATATGTGTACTTAAACGTGGGAGCGTCAGTCAGCGCCGCCTGTTGCCATTACGGCGAGTGTGGAACACTCTTTTTTGCCTGTGGGCGTCACGTAGTACGTGATCTTATTACGAGAGGGCAGCTGACTAGTAATCACTCGCATACCACCTGAAGGCATCAAGTCTGCCAGAACGAGACCCTCGTTATGAATGAAGGAAGGAATTGTAAACTTAAGGGCTCGTTTGCTTTGTTAAACATAGTATTAATGAGAACAGACAAAGATGCCAAGGAACGTATAGGGGAAGCTATTAGAAGTAATTGTAATGTAAATGTGAAGAAATGAAAGTGGACGAAAAGATAACTTGCCACCGGCAGGATCCGAACCTGCGACCTTCGAATAACGCGTCCGATGCTCTACCACTGAGCTACGGTGGCAATTCCTTCCTTCATTCATAACGAGGGTCTCGTTCTGGCAGACTTGATGCCTTCAGGTGGTATGCGAGGGATTACTAGTCAGCTGCCCTCTCGTAATAAGATCACGTACTACGTGACGCCCACAGGCAAAAAAGAGTGTTCCACACTCGCCGTAAGTAACAACAGGCGGCGCTGACTGACGCTCCCACGTTTAAGTACACATATATACCCCATAAAGTGGACGGGGGAGATGACCGCCACCGTAGCTCAGTGGTAGAGCATCGGACGCGTTATTCGAAGGTCGCAGGTTCGGATCCTGCCGGTGGCAAGTTATCTTTTTCGTCCACTTTCATTTCTTCACATTTACATTACAATTACTTCTAATAGCTTCCCCCTATACTTTCCTTGGCATCTTTGTCTGTTCTCATTAATACTATGTTTAACAAAGCAAACGAGCCCTTAAGTTTACAATTCCTTCCTTCTATATATATATATTCCTTTTTTTTTAATAAGCTTTATTTAGTAAACGGTGGCCGATCTGCTGCGTCACGAGAATGGCGACGTCTGGTCGAAATGGCAGTTGTTTTGGAGACAGGATGCAGAGAGCGGGGTGCAATAGCGAAAAGGGGCCCATCACCTGAGCCGCTAAGTCCGGGGCCATTAGTGAGCCCTCCCCCTCCCCCCCATCAGCGTCTAATCCTAGCTTATCTAAATCCGCACTTCCGCGCGATAGCGCCGTTCGGCAAATTCTCGCCCGAGTAGAGGGAACCCAGGAAGCGGAAAGAGAAGTTCGCCGAGCACAGCCCAGCCACCGGCGAGTGGCACCCGCACAGCGCGGCCGACGCCTTGGTGCATGCTCACGTGGCACTCAGCCAGATTCTGTTGCGCATGACGCCTTCACAAACGACCGAGTTTCTTCTCACTGCTCCCAGCGAGGTGCTTGACGAGTGTGTCACCAGTGAAAACGTATGAGGTGGCGAAAAAGAAAAGTTTAAAAATAAACGTGAGGGCCTCGGGGCAGCCACCGAAAGCTGCGCTTAGGTTCATGCCGCCGCGTTGAATGTACTCACGGTTAATTAATCACGTCGAAACGGGGGCAAGTCATGTTGAGATACCGGAACGGTTTATCATAACGCTACCGCTCTCGTGCTTCCGTTGCTTCTGCTGTTAAAAGTGACATCTGTACGTGTGACGCGGCACCTAGCTTCGACGGAGATGCGAGCCGGGGTAACGGGATCACTGAATGCTTGCATCTGTCAGAAAAGTAGGACTGGATTAAGGGCGTAACCCCTCCCCCATCTTTTCTTTTGTGCCAATTGTGATTCCTCTCTATTATTCATCCTTTCAATTTAAATACCCTCTCTTGCTCCAGTATACAAGATAACCATCTCGAATGGGCAGCGCAAGAACCGGGGACACAACAAGGCAGGATGGAACACACGCGCACGCACACGCGCGCTGACACACACACACACACACACACACACACACACACACACACACACACACACACACACACACACACACACACACACACACACACACACACACACACACACACACACACACACACACACACACACACACACACACAGCGCTGTCTCGCGACTAACTTTATTATAAGTACACACATATTAGGGAGTTTTCGAATAGCGTACGCTAAGTTAGCGGGCGTTACGGGCGTAGCGTTAGCGTAAGGGCGCCATATGAGTTTTCGAATAGCGTTTGTCCTCCGCAAACGCTAACGCAACGCAAAGGGGCTTTGCGGGCCGCACGCTATTTCGGATTTCCTGCGGGCGGACCGCAAACGCAAACGGCGGTTAGCGTTACGATGCATGCGCAGTGGCAGCGACCGCAACGGTTAGCGTACGCAAAGCTTTGCGTAAGCTATTCGAAAACTCCCTATTATTCACAAACCAGCCTTACCCTTACCACATGTTTTCCTTAAGTTTATGTACACTCTACGTGTGTTATAAGGGCACAAAAACGGCAACAAAGTAAAAGATAACTACAAAATTGATTTGTGATTACCGGAATCCTTTGTTTATCAAGCGCACTAAAAGCACAAAACCGATAAGGAAGACGCGAGATAAGGATAACGTCGGTTTGTGAACACCATCACCCCCGTGTTCTCACATCGATGACAACAGCTTTGTGCACCGACAAAGATTAAACAAGATGATAACATGTACAATCTCTTAGTACATTGTGAAGCGATTAAAAAAAAAAACGATATGTGGTTTTCATGCAGTTAATGCATGCTTACACATCGAATGCCTCTTATGCTTATGCAGTAGCCTTCAGTAATCTCTCTAGTAGTCTGACTGCTATATGGGAAGTGTTGTCTTATAGGGGTGACGGGAGTTGAAAACCTCAGGGGTGAAGGGAGGCTTGCGCGAGCCTCGCTCCCATAAAAGTAAAGCAAACGATGAAATCTTGCCCCTTGAAACGCCCTCTCGCGCGTAAGCTCACGCGGCTATGCATGTGTATCGTATAGGCGAGCAGGCCCAGTGAGCAGCGCATGTTGTGTGGAGCACGTTGCGCGCAACAGTAAGCGAACGGGGCTGCAGGCGTCGTCGCCGAGGCGGCGGCCAGGCGTGGCGGCAGGTGCCCGATCAATGCGGGACCCCGAGCGCGCGGTCGCAATCCGACGCAACCCCCCTCGCTTATTTCGCGGCGCACGGTAGAGACGTGCGGGGGCCGTAAATCCAAGCCTGCGTGATTTTTACGAGCTGTTAACGTCCCGGGCCGTTTTGTCGAGCAGAACCCAACAGCGTGTGATCGCTGGCCGACGCGACGGGACGCTTTTGTTATTGGCGCTGGTCACGCTCGCCGCGACCGCGCCGCAGCCGGCGATTTATGAGGCGCGAAAGCTCGAGTAATAAGTGCTTGCTTAAGGGCACTCACGGCGCGCTTCCCTCTCCCCCGTGTCGAACACTGGCAAGTTAGCTGAGGCAGCGGTGCGCATCCCAAAGGGTTTAGGGCGTTGGGTTCGACAGTGTTATTATAGTGGTTATCGGGTTCCGCCGAAAGATCGCATGAAACGTGCTATACAGCGACTGCATCATGCGAGACAACGTGTGTCAACCTGCTGAGTAAACATGCACCCGCATGAAGTGACACATGATACGATTGGCAATACACAGCGCCATGACTTACGGAACTGCGTTTGCTTATGGACTGCGAATGCGTACCGGCGCGCAGCGTCGCGACTTCTGGGTGCGCGCGCATAAATGGAGGTGTAATTTCAGGAGAGGCCACACATGTGACTATGTTTGCATTCCTGAAACACGCGCAAGGGCACCGCTGCATGCACGTTGACGCAGACACATACGTGCGTTCGCGATATGGAGGAGGCGAGGGGTGCACAGCGTGGCGAAGGCCGCAAATCTGGTCTTGTAACTCTTATTATTTTGCATGCAGCACATGCAAACTCATATATCGCACATTAAATAACGACGAACAATCATGAAAAAGTTCGCTGTGTTAAGTACCAACTTAGGAAAGCGCTTGCTTCATGTAGTGCAGGGTATAGCCTAACGTTGGAACTGCAATAAAATATGTGAGCTGGAACTCACTTTTCGCTGGAAATAAACCCCGTGCAGATATATGTAAAAGTCAGTTGCAACGGACGCCAAAGGCTGCGAAAGGGAAGAGCACAGTCAGGCGCCCTTTTCCCCCCTTACCCTTCCAAAACGCCGGACCCTGCGCACGGCAATACGGCGGACCTATATCAAAAATAATGAGAACGAGGAACCCTTTTACGCAAAATATAATTGCTAGTTCGAGCAAATTCCAGTCAATAGTAATGACGCAAAGGCTGAATTACATAAGTCACAGGAAAAAGGTTTGTGAGCACAAGTCCGAAGATATTACTTGATTTATTGACTTAGTGGCATGCGCTTGGCACGCGCTTTTGCGTTGCTTTTGCCATGTAAGCTGCTTTATCATCATCATTACCATCATCGCATTACCACACTCGTTATCAATGTAATCTTGTCCATGCTGATCTTCAAGCATACATTTGTACGGCGATAACTCAACCATGCGAATTTTTCTGGTTACTTTTGTGTTATTTTCATCTGATCCACATACCGGATTGTCCTGCCCTATGCGTATATTTATAACCTTAACAGATGACAAATGGTCTTTTCGGCAGATTACACGGCATACATTCTACTGCATGGTTCGGCCACTCTGCTGTCTCAAAGCTGCGTCAGTGTACTGTGTACACCGTGTACACCGCGTAAGCCGTGTACTGTGCGATGTCAGTGCACGTTAAAGAACACCAGATGGTCGAAAATTTCCGGAGCCCTCCACTACGGCGTCTCTCATAATCATATCGTGGTTTTGGGACGTAAAAACCCCACATATTAATTAAAATTAAGCTGCGTCTCTTGTTCTTTTTTTTTGCTCCGTCAAGCATCCCTTGGTTACGGGCGTACCTCTATTTCCTTCGTCCTTCAAATTTCGGCTTTATGCGCATAAGAACAGATATACATTCATTAGATACCGCTATCAGCAAGAATAGTAATAAACTATTAATCGTTGGCTCATACATCCGGCATACGCGCTCCACCCCAGTATGTTCACGGTATGTCAGAGTAGCTTAGTAGTTATTCATAGAGAACTCGCAGGCGAGCTCTCTCGAGCACCTATACAAAATGGGAATGCAGGAAACTAACTGTAATTGCTCTACGCGTGCATTCGGCTCCCTGCCACTCGTTGTCTTTCTGTTTCTTCCGCAGATATGAACTGCTTCAATATTCTGCACAACTGTATAATCTCTAGCAAGGAAAAATGGTTGCGCGCAAACTAGACAAGCACGCAGAAGACAGGACGAGCGCAAACTTTCAACCTAACTTTATTTTTCGTCACTGTGAGTATATATGCACATTCGCTCACGTCGTCACAACGGTAATCACATTGTTACGTTCTAGTGGAACTCGCCCAGCAGAAAGATTCATTGAATATATATGTATATATAAATAGGAAGGTATTTGAGATACGAAGTACGTTTCAGCACAGTTTATTCCGACGTTTCGGCCGTGGGACCGGCCTTCGTCAGCCAGACGAAGGCCGGTCCCGCGGCCGAAACGTCGGAATAAACTGTGCTGAAACGTACGTCGTATCTCAAATACCTTCGTACAATATCAGGGCCTGCGTGATACTTCCTATATATATATATATATATATATATATATATATATATATATATATATATATATGAAATATTGGGAGTTTTCATGCCAAAAATGCGATATGATTATGAGGCACGCCATGGTGAGGACCCCGGAATAATTTCGACCACCTGGGGTTCTTTAGCGTACACCTCAATCTAAGTACACGGTTGGTTTCTTTTTTTTCTTTTTTTTTCGCATTTGACTGATGTAAAGGCCGCGTCGCGATGAAAGCTTATCCTCCCTGCGTGGAGGGAGCCTAATCGATTCTGCAGGCATTTTCAATAAAGTCTCTCTCTCTCTCTTTCATTCCTATGGAAACGCAGCCGCCTTGGCCGGTAGTCGAGCCAGCTTTCCACGAGCTCAGCAGTGCAACACCTTAGCCGCTAAGTTACCACGGCAGTTATGCCCTAATTATACTCGAATATATATAAACACTTGTCAGTTCAGGCCCGGCCGGTATTCACAGAGCTTTTCTACTTCATAAAAGTTTTTGTAGGTGATCGGCCACCTTCACGAATAATATATCCTGGCTGGCAGTTGCCTGTACTAATATGCGAAGCCAGAGCATAGATTTTGTCAATTTTTTTCGTCTTTGTGCGGGTGTTGTAAAGTAAATGTTAAGCTATTTTACAGGGCAACGTATTTAGCAGTCAGATATGGCTTACTGACTAATTTTGTATTAATTTTTACCGCCTAAGCGTTCCAAGCAATTCTTGGTGATATGCTGTAACAACGGGAAAACTGCGCCGATATTCACAAAAACTACTTGCGCTAATATTGTACGGAAGATAAAATTTCCGTGAAATTTGATTAAATATAATTTGTAAAGGCAGATAATGAGTGGGAAAGAACGCCTACGAGCGAGAACATTTGTGAATTCAGCCCCCGTTTCCCAAATATGTTGCCCCCCTTTGACTGGCATTTTCTCTGCACCTTCCGGCACTAACATTGATTTCTTACAGCGCAGATGTGCATACGGTACAGACTCGAATCAATACTTTCTTTTTTTCTGCACTGGTTTTCTTATGCAATCATATCCAGTCGCAAGGCTTAATGTGCGCGTACGAGTCTTGCATAAATTACGGTTAAAATCTATAGGATGCGGCCATAAACATGACCCCCCCCCCCCCCCCCCTCGCCTTTCACGCATTTTATTCCTGTATGGTATAGCTTTCTTTTTGTGCCTGATGTCGCTTTAATTCGCTGTAATTTCTCGCACGTTCGATCTAAAACGGAAAATGTAAAAACAGTGAGTATAAGTGAATAATTCACAGTTATACTCTGTGTTCGCTTTGACGCACCTGTGGCTGCAAAAATGCCATTTTCGGTATAAGTCACAGTCGCTGGATATTTATAATCACCCTATGTCTTTTTTTTTTTTCCCCACACAGCTATAATCATTGCGACGAATTCTTTACAGCGTTTATTTCCACTACCTCCGACAATGGCGAACCGCGTCGCCATGGTTTCAATGCTCTTTAACATCAATATCTCGCATAATCGGTGCTCCAGTTGGCGCCTTTTGGTCTCATATTTTCAAATACGATTCAACAGTGGTTGTAATCCAGTAATGACATTTTATAGAAACAGATGACTTTGATTTGAAATAGAAACTGAGATATTTTCATCGAGAACTTCCCGTGAAACAGTTTGCGAGGGGAGGGGAGGTCTAGGCACCTCCCCACCTCATCCCCCCGTCACTGGCGCCTCTGATATTGAGCTGGCTTATGAACGCTAGTGCTTTGAAGTGTGTGTGAGTAGATGTGAGTATTAACGAGAGCCGACATAATGCTGATAGCAGGGGCGTAGCCAGAAATTTTTTTCGGGGGGGGGGGGGGGGGGCACCGCCTTGATTTTGGGAGGGGCACCTCCTAGAAATGGTCATTTTTCGCTTTGTATGCCATGGCGAAAAAAAATTTCGGGGGGGGGGGGGGGGGGCACGTGCCCGGTGTGCTACCCCCTGGCTACGCCACTGGCTGATAGTATTGCTAGAGTTGAGTACCTGGCAGCAACATACGCCAGAGCCGCCGTGTAGAGGTAGTAGCTTCAGCGAGTCAAGGAAGTCAGAAAACGTGCACTCGACAAGCAGCACGCTAAGAAAACAGAGATAAATAATGAGTGTCTTAAAGTGAAAACACCCTCTCAATGTTAGCGGTGCGGTATTCACATGAGTAAGTACATTACAAGCGCGTCTATACGGCAACTCCTTCACTGCGTAGTGTTCGCATGACTGCACAAGCACGAACGCTTAACTCCTATATGCGTCCGCGTGTCTCGCCTCTGCATATAAGCATTCAAGGGCACCGTGTACATATGGAAATATTGCATGCGTCCGTTGTATGTTCTTGCTTGTTTGCATCATGATAGAAAAAAAAAAGGTTTTGCTTTTTAAGACAGCGTTGAAAGTGGGCCGAGCTAAATATCTGGATGCTAACGTTGCTACGACGTCCTGTCTGTGAAATAAACCTCTCCTCTCTCTTTAACTGTCAACGTGCTTGATTTTGGGTCACTTTAATGCGCACCCGTACAAGTAAGAATATATTAGGATCCCATTTGCTCTTTCCAATTGCTTCTGTTTCTTCCTTTACTAAAATTTGTCCATTTGTTCCTATAATAAACTTTCTGACATTTCCTCCTGTCTAAAAGTGGCCATTTTATCTATAAATTGCCATGCGAAAAAAAAAAAAAAAGCGTAGTAGCCATCCTAATTGCAACTTGACTAAGCGTCACCCACCACGGCGGCTCGGTGGCTATAACATTCTGCTGCTTAGCGGTGGGTTACGGACTGGGATCCCGACAACATCGGAGCGTAAAAGCTCTCATTTGCGTGCTGATGGTATTATAGGCGTACATTAAATAAAGTCACGTAGTCCCAACCAATACGGAAGTCCTCCCTACGGCGTCTTTCATAACTCTTTTGTTGCCCTGGGATGTCAGTATCAATCAATCAATCAATCAATCAATCAATCAATCAATCAATCAATCAATCAATCAATCAATCAATCAATCAATCAATCAATGATAATAATAATTGTTGGGGTTTAACGTCCCAAAACCACCATATGATTATGAGAGACGCCGTAGTGGAGGGCTCCAGAAATTTCGATCACCTGGGGTTCTTTAACGTGCACCTAAATCTAAGTACACGGGCCTCAAGCATTTTCACCTCCATTGAAAATGCGCCCGCCGCGGCCAGGATTCGATCCCGCGACCTGCGGGTCAGCACAATCAATCAATCAAATTCGTCTCCTTGTTTATATTAGTGTGAATAAGACTAAAAAAACTACCGAACGCCTCATTAAACTTAGTAGCTTGCGAGCCAACGCTTTCAAGAGAATTGAAGTTTTCGCATCACGGTGAGGAGGTGATGTAATAATAATAATAATAATAATAATAATAATAATAATAATAATAATAATAATAATAATAATAATATCCGGGGTTTAACGCCCCAAAACCAAGATATGATTATGAGGGACGCCGTAGTGGAGGGCTCCGGAAATTTCGACCACCTGGTGTTCTTTAACGTGCACTGACATCGCACCGTACGCGGGCCTCTACCATTTCGCCTCCATCGAAATGCGACCGCCGCGGCCGGGATCGAACCCGCGACCTTCGGGTCAGCAGCCGAGCACCGCAGCCGCTACACCACCGCGGCGGACGAGGAGGTGATGTGAGCACCGGGAAGGGGTGTGAGGTTGCATAGCGTGATCTTTCGGCACCAGGTGTGTCGAGGTCGATGGCTCATCGCGAGGTCGATATATGCACTCTCAGAATGCCGAATTCGTAGCTTCTCGCCTGACGCGGAAGGCGTTTAAAAAGGCCTCGCGAAAGTGACTGCATTTCACACCCGTCGGTCCGGGCGAGAGAGCCGAAAGAGGCTCGGCGCGGCAGGAACCGCTTCCCACGACATTTATCACCGCGCTGGCTGTCATCGCGCCGATCGCCGGCGGAATCCCCAACGGGTGATGGCGCAGCGGCTCCCCCGGTGCGCGATAAGATCGCCAACTTATCCGGGGCTGAGCGGAGGTTGGAGCGAGGAGGGTTGCTTCTCCGGCTGCGGTGAAGACGTGCGCACTTCAGCGGGGCCGCCGCCGCCTCGGAGGATCGCGTTTATTCGGGCGTTAAATGCGAAGGTAGTGAAGACGAGTGCGTCGTTACACCGGCGCCCCATCTGCTCCACGCCGCAGTGCTGGAATCATAATGGGGAAAAGCGCATAAAAATACGCGCACCACCTCTTAGATGTGGAAACAAATTAGATTTGCTTTCACTCAGTCCAGCTCTCTCTCTCTCTCTCTATCGTTGTACTTTTGGACGAAGGACGAAGGCACTAGGCATGTTGCTACAGCTTAAACTGCGATTACTATCTTAGGCGACGTGCTTACTGTTTCAGCCGTAAAAAGCGTTACCGAGTCGAGAAGCGAGAGCCCTCCGTCTTTTTGGCCACCATTTCGGGCCGTAGAGACAGTTATTTTCTTGTTTAGTTTTCGAAATAGAGAGAGGGCGAAGAAAGACAGGATGGTTAACCACAGGTTATCTCTACTTTGCTAGAGCGGAATGAATACTCATGATGAGAGGTTTTCGTGAAAAGTGTTGCAAAAAGATGGACCAGTCTGACATAACTGACAAGCACGAAATGTAGACCGTCAGCTCACATGTAGTTGTAGGCAGATCTCACGAGCCCTGTGGGAATATATCAAAGCATTTTGCAACTACCGTTGCCTATCCCGAAAACGTTTCTAGTTCTGCAAAGAGAGAGAGACGAAGGGGAAAGGCAGGGAGGTTGACCAAGCTAGGCTCGGTTGGCAAGAGTTACCGCGTAGGCCAGCGCCTTTGAGTCGGCGAACCCTGATTAGTCCACTCAAGAGAAACCTCGCACTGCAGAAATAAATCGCGGGTGATACAATGTAATGACTGCATATGACATGTGCTTCCGATTTCGCAATTCCGGGGCGGGCCGACTAAGTATTAGAGTGTAGGTTCAATTCCAGGCCACGGCGGCGCATTTTGATGGGGGGCGAATTGCAAGGACGTACAAAATTAAATCGCTCTCCCCCAGTACAGTGAGTCTCATGATCGTGTCGCACCTTGGCACCTAAAAACCCCATAATTTAGTTAATTAGTTGGCCAAGCGATGCCTTGCCTTCGTTATCGTCTGCACTGACCCTTCGTTAGCGGTATATACGAATGCCGTCGAACCAATGGAATCCGCTAGCAGGCGGGGAACACGCTGCAAGAGCAATGCCGATGCCAACAGGAAACATGCTAAAACACCTTCGTATTTCCTGCGATTTATATCATACATTACAGGTAATTAGCGGACCGAAGGTTAGGGAAGCTCCTCTCGCTGCTCGCTACCAAAAAAAAAAAAAAATCACAGCATATCCACGGAGTGAATGATGATGAGTGGGCGAAGCTCCGGAGGTTCATCGGTAAACCGTGAATCTTCCGTGAAATTCGCCCAGTACATCATCAAAGACATGACAAACACTGTGTGTATATATACAAGACATTTATATTTTATTCGTGAGCCGTGATTTTACGTTTTGTTTTCGTTTCTTCGTTGGTCGTGGTTACCGTTTACATAAGCCGTGGCTTCCGTTCCCCCTTCATTATAACGGTTTTATGGTCGGTGAAATGGAGGGAGAGCGGTTCCTGGATGGGTCGTAGTGGAAAGTTTGCAAAGACGAGATTGATGCAGGTTCCTCGGGTGGTGGTTGGTTGCATGTGGTCAAACGATATGCATGTGAGACCATATCGCGATGCCATGTGTTGTATGAGCCAACTGTTTTCAGTGATGTCAACGTTAAAGTCACCCACCAGTAGGGTAACGGGACACGCTTATTCTTCATCGTCATCGTCACTATGCGTCATCGTTATGACGCATAGTGGGTACATTCCATGTGCTGTGCCGTGATGGAAGCGTCATCGTCATCGCACAGGGGTGGCTACGACAACGACGCGGGACCAAGCCTACGCCCTAAGGAGCTTCGCCCCTAAAAAACTGTGGATCACATATGAGATATAGGCAAGTATCGTTTATTTCAATTTTAATATGAAGAAGTCCACATTCATTCATATAGCAAGATGTGAAGCATTTTGTTATGGAAGGCGTCACATATCAAAGGCCATTCATTGCAGAACGAGCAGAGTTGCCCGTTTAACCACCAGCGGTGAAAAGGAAAGAACGCGCTCATACAATTCAGAAGCTGCTTATTATCTACTTATCGTTTTTGTGTAACTTCAGGGCTGCATTCTAGCGATGTCTGCAGTCGCGCAACACGCGATACGTTAAGTTTTGTCAGAACCAGTTTCCGCACATCTTGTATGGAAGGAACACATTCACCGAAACTGCACGTGAGGGAGTTCAGGCAGTTGCCAGTCACACATTATGCAATATGAGTGCGGCGCCCAAACTTTGCCTAAATCTACAACCTAACGAAAACAAAAGGCGGTCCTAATGAATCGAGGTAGACATGTGACTTTTTCCATAAACACCGAGATAATACCGTAAGGTCCCGAACTGTTGGCATTCGCCAACCGCGCAGGTGGCGTATTATTGGAAGCAGCCAGGACGCCCCTCGGAACGTTCACTCGAACTGCGAACAAATCCGGTTTCCTGTTTTGAACTCCCACTCTGTTCCTGTGATGCATTTTCGCGTATAACATTCCACTTTCGCTTAACAGGCGGGCGATTCCCACGAACCTCATTCGACGCGCCTGCAAAGATTCTTACGCTGGCCTCTCGAACTTTGTGCTTAGACCGAGACTTAGGAAAAATCAGCTATGGTCAAGGATCAGCTTCAGAGTTGGATGCCCACATCGGCCTCGAAATCAAACGAAAAAGGAGTGACGCGCGCGCTCATAAAAGCAAAACGGATCGGGCAGCTAAGAGCATGTGACGCCGGCAGATTTGTGAGACGGAAACGCTGATCACTCGGTGGCAATGAGTGCCGCGTCCAAATGGCGGATCCATTTCTGCAAGGCGTCCATTAGCGCGCGGCACCAAAAGCCCGCATCGACGCGGGGGGCCCCCCTGGAACACGGCGCGGTGTGCGTGTGACGCGTCGCCTCCGTGGCATCGCGAGGTGCTCTTTCCTCCCCCCCTTTTTCATAAGTATCAGTAGCCACCTCGTAAAGATACGTGGGCGCACGCTGGTTCCTTGCAGCGGCCCCCCCTTAAGTGGATTCTCGTGTTTGTCCCCATCGCGGGGCCGATCGGAGATGCGAGGAGGGGATGCACGGGGCGGCGCTCGGCGACGGTCAATGTCACCGCGGCTCTGCTCCCTGCTCTATGACGGAGTGCTCGTCGGGTTGCGAGCGTTTCGGGCCGGTTTCTTGTTTTACTCACTGCCGCCGAGTGCCGTAAAAGAACGCGGCCCGAGGACTGGGGAGGGGGCAAGAATGGACCGTCTTAGCGCCGGATGCTCTCATTCCGATCCTATCGCACGGGGTCCGAAAAGTCGCGCCTCTGAGCGCTGTCTCTCGGCCCATTTAGAACCTAATCATGACGCCGATGGCCGGAGTCGATTTCATGCCTATTCTTCTTCTTCTTCTTTCTTTTTTTTTTGCCTTCAATCTAGCCTTCAAGTCAGTCTCTGCGATTATAATCATCACCATGTGTTTGTCACTCCAATGAAAGCGCAATCAGTCAGTGAGAGTCGCTACAGTCACATTTAGAAGACATCATTAATTGACCGTTGTACGGCGTGCTGGAGGAGGTTGATTGTGCTGCTGGCCTCCATGTAGCGAGATCGAAATCGCGTTGAATAGCAAGACAAAAAATGGCATGCCATTTTTCTCAGACTTAACTGGTCCAATATTTGACTTGTCTTGCATGTGGGTTCACACTTAAAAGGCTGTTAATAATGCCGCAGAGTTCATTTCGCCCTCTGAAATGAAGTTATCGCTTTCATCACCACGAATCTTCCGTCTCAAGCTCCATAGAAAGACTATGTGGCGTTTCCCTTTGAACATGACAAAAAGCGTGAGCCGAGGCAGACGCACCAACCAGGCGGCAGCGCCCTGTATGCTGTACACGCGGCCATTATCCCAGGACGGGGGCCCGAACCCTCGGTGTGTTCGAACACGGCGAGACGGGAGCACTTGTAACATCTACAAAGAGGCCGCGGGACCGCGTCAGCAGAAATGGGCAACGTCACCGCGCGCGCGGGTGGCAGCAGCCAGCGTCGATTGCGGCTCTGCGCCTGACACATTCTCGCCGCCAGCCGATCCATAATGGCCCTCCGCTCAGGGTTGCCGCTAATCTCCAAAGCCGCTCGCGCCGGAACCAAACGTCTGAAGGGGTCCCGCTTTCTTCGCCGGCTCTGTTGGCTGCGGCTGTTTGCGCAACGGAGACAGCGGGAAAAGGACACAAGCGAGAACAGCCCTCTGGTCGTCTCCGAAGCCAAGCAGGCTGGCCGTTGCCATCTCAGGCAGGCACGGGTCTGCTCAAGGTCGCCGGCCTTCTAGACGAATGCGCGCATCTCAAGAGGTTGAAGGGGCCGCGGAGCCCGCGCGCTGGGCGCTCAATGACAGCTTTGTGCGCTGCGCCGGGTGTTTATCGCGGGGCCTGAAACATCTACCCCCCTCCCCTTACCCGACCTCTCATCCCGGGCGCCGCAACCATCCTGCAGCAAAGCGAAATCAGAGGGGGGGGCGCAAAGTGGCGCAATTGATTACGAATCACGCTGCCATACATTATGGTCTCGGCGATGTCATACATGCATGTATGGCATATGTGTAGTCGACGCAGCGTGCGCAACCGCTACTGAAGTTGCGCCCGTAGCAAAAAATAAACGCAAGATAACTTGAAATAACAGTGGTAACACCAACTCTGCCAACAACTACACGAACTGCCCAGTTGAGGAGTTCAGAATGAAATTTGTCAACACTCGCAAGGACGCCAGTCGCCAAAAAAATCTGAGACAGAAAGGGTTGTTAGCAGCGGACCAATTGACCGAAACAAAATAAACAGACCTCGCGATAAAGGAGACTGAGAGAGAAAGGGGGGAACATATGGACAACAACAGGAAGCAGAGTAACACCGCTGTGTCCCGCGATGTGAATGGTGCAAGCTTAGCTTCAAAATTTTATGGTCCGCTGTTTATACCTGTGAGCGGTAATGAGCGGTGGTGACGTGAAAATGGGTGCTAATGTTGTAATCAGTATATAGTGCAACACGACATGCACAGTAATCTACAGGACCCTCAAGCGCGACGCCTCCCTCGCGTTGTTTTAAAACGGGAAACGCCATCAACCGTGTGTTTTAGTAGCACCAGTTTTCTGTGCCGTGGCATTTTTTAGCCGCGCAACTTTTTTGGTCCGCAAGACCTCTATTAGCTACGTTGATCATTTCCTTTACCGGACGCAATGAACAACTCGCGCGGCTAAAAAGCTTTAAAAAATGACGTGCCGACCACGATTGTACGGTAAACCGGCACTGCCAAAACACTCTGATGAGGCTAAAATACGGTATAAAGCCATTTGAAATGGGTTTTACAATTATCGCAATGAAAGAGTTGATGGGCGTGACCTCAACACTGAGTTGTAATTTCGCACAAGAGGGCAACAACTGTAAATTATTAAGATTACAGATTCGCCCGAAAAGCACGCGTTTTGTCCACAATGTGAGAGAATGTAGCCCGAATAGTTTTTCTTAAACAAGCTTCTGAAACATCAGTACTGGCGCGTCGTCAGCGAATGGCAAAACTTGTTATTCTTACATTTTCGTACATGCAACAGTAATGCGCACCTTTATATATTTTAATCTTGCGATATTAATCCATGAGACAACTATAGAAGGTGAAAACACATTGGAAGGCAGTTGAAGGGGAGGGGGGGGGTGGGGGGCATT
This sequence comes from Rhipicephalus appendiculatus, assembly GCA_030522465.1. Taxonomy (NCBI): domain Eukaryota; kingdom Metazoa; phylum Arthropoda; class Arachnida; order Ixodida; family Ixodidae; genus Rhipicephalus; species Rhipicephalus appendiculatus. The sequence goes on along the minus strand of JALIZH010030659.1, from coordinate 66,357 downwards.
CTGTATTGTGTACGCGTCTCACTATTAATTTCACCCGTCTTATTTTCCTGCCGCATCACTTTCGTAATCTGCAGTGAAACAAATGGTGTATCACTGCAGAAAGTACCTAAAAAGTGCGGTCGCGGAAGCTGTGCCATCTAGTGTTCTATCGGTCACGTTGGGAAGAAGGAAGCACTTCCTTCTGCGGGGCACTTCCTTCTGAACTACTGCGGGGGCCAAAAACAGTTCACGAGAAGCTTGCTGCAGCAAGCGTGGTGCTTTGCGAGACAGAACTGCACCGAGCTCACAAGCAACGGGCTTTCGTCCTGCAAACGCCAGCAGCTTCTTAACTGAGCCATCTTGCAAACGCGTTCCGCAATCACGGTCTCTACACAGCATGCGGCTCTCCACCCAGTGCACACTTCCCTCCGGCGTCCCGCACTGAGCGCCAAGCGGTTGACAGTACGCCTTGAAACCTCGCTACCTTGACCACTGTGATAATGATATGAGAAACTGCAGAACCACTTAAAGAACCGCAACCAATGCTGTTATAACGAGGCTAGATAATCTCTAACCCGCCGCGGTGGTCTGGTGGTTATAGTGCTCGACTGCTGACCCGAAGGTCGCGGGATCGAATCCTGGCCGCGGCGGCCGCATTTCGATGGAGGCGAAATGTCAGACGCTCGTGTACTTAGATTTAGACACACGTTAAAGAACACCATATGGTGATTTTGGGACGTAAAACCCCAACAATTGTTACATTATTAGATAATTTCTAGAACTGTCAAACACGTTACAATAAAGCGCGAGCTGAACGGAACAGAATAATTACATAAGGATGCCACCAAATCTGGACTACACGATTTACCTTACTTGGCACTAGCTAAGAACTATAGCGAAGAGAGCACTTTTCCGTCGATAAGTACTGTACAGAAAGTAGTCGGATACAACTTGCAGGAAAGGTCCTGCCCAAATGAGCGGAGCGGGAGAGCCGTTTGCGATAAAACAAACAGTCCCGCTCAAAAAAAAAAAAAGAAAGAAACTGTGCTTCTAAAACGCGTATTTCTCTGTATAAATAAGACTTCACATCTTAAAGATTAGCTTAGTGGTGCTTTGGTGATGAGAGTGCCACAGAACATGTCTGATCGAGAGAAAAATTACCCTGCGGCTTCTATACAACGCGCCGCGTCGTCTGCTAAGGTGCGAGATCGGCAACCGCAGGCCGTCCCGTTAAACAACCATCTCGAGTTTTTTTTTAACGTGAACCTAAATCTAAGCACACGACTTCTCTTGTACTTCGCCTCCATAGAACTGGAGTAATTTGTTTTCAGACACAACGCAGCGCCTCCAATGCTCGCTACAATCTTCCTTCTGATCACGATTAAAGACACCGACACAGTAGATGAACACACCCGCTCCTCGCGGGCGTATACCTACGCGAGCGGCGACTTGCGGTTTGCCAAACTTTCATCGGCCAACTTTAATCGTCGTAACTTCACTTTGAAGTAAGACAATGCACCATGGAACAAACACGCAGGATACTTGTTTATCTCGAAGCGGAACCATGTTTTCAGATGCTTTGAGGCCTGCGCTAGTTTTCACTTCAGATGCAGCGCAGCGCCACAGATGCTTGCTGTCACGGCGTAGCCAGAGGTGAATGACTTTTGAAGAAGGGGGCTTCAACCCCATTCTTCAAAACGAACGGACGAGCGACCGGACGAGCGACGAGGCCTGCAGTTCCTGCTGCAAGTATCAGAATGTGGGACAGAGCGACAGTGCGAGAAAAAGTGGCAAGAAATTAACTCTGCGCTCTGGCACCTTCCATGGCCACTTTAGGAAATAACGGTGTCCAAAGCTTGAGAGAATAAAGAGAAAAACAAATCAAGGCAGCTTCGCACTAGGGGTGCCTGGCCCTGAAGGAAGTGCGGAGCTGGGCGGCCTTCCTTGTTTCTCTTTTTTTTTTAACACGAAAGTGTTTTATGCCGGGGTCCACCAAGACTTCACTGACGTATTTCCGTCACGGATATGACGTCTCAAATGTACACTAACAGATGACAAAGAAAAAACTAGAACAAAAAGTTCCATCGCTGGGAATCGAACCCGCAACCCCTCGCTCCGCAACGTGCGGCGCGGAACGATTCGGCCACAAAGCATACGTTCCTCAGCATGCTAATGCCGAGCTATTTATATACGCCATTTACCGCTGGCGGTACGCAGAGCTCGGCACTTGTTTTCGTTATCACCAGCGAGATGCCGCGAAGGGCGCGAGGGGCATGCTTTAAAGGTCGTCGCCCCGCTCGTTGCCATGCGCGCGCTCCTCTCTGTACTTTGCACTACAGGGCATGGTCACCCGAACGCGCGCGCTTATCTCGTGATGGGTGCGGTGAGTACGTATTGTCCGTTCGCCGAAAAGCTTGCGTCGAAGTTATGGAGCGCACGTTGGTCATTTCGCTGGCTGCAGCGGCCGCGTTCGCGAAAAGAGCGTGCTGCTCGAACACAAAGTAACAACTGTGACAGTTAGTTCGCGCTCGTCCTGTGTATACTTGTGCGTTCGTTTCGTGCGTCCTTCTTTGTGTTTGAGCAGCGCGCATAAGTGTCGAGCTGTGACAGTTGGTAGTTCGCGCGCGTCCTGTGTATGTTCTTTAAGTGCGTCCTTTGCGCTTGAGCAGCACGCTGCAAGTTTCGAGCTGCTTACAGTTCTTCGCGTGACATTCCAATTTGTTGCTATCACATTCATTACTTCACTTTTGCGGCGAAAAAATGCACAATAAACGCTCAAGTACGTCTGTGAAGACACGTTTCACTTTTGTGTTAAACCGATTCCTATGACGGAGGGATCAGCCACGTTTTTTTTTCTTTCTTTCTTCCTCTGTTTCCTTGTTTTTCTCTCATCTGTCTGTGTTTTTCGATCTTTCTGTCTCTGTTTCTTTCCATTTCTTTCTTTCTCACTCTGCTTTTTATTTCTATTTATTTTTCTTTCTATCTTTCGTTCTCTTGTTTTCCTATCTTTGTCTATCTCTCCACTTCTCGCTTGCTTCCTCTTTCTTTCTGTTTTTTCTCTCTATTTCTTTATTTCTCTTTTGCGGGATTCTATATTTCTCTTTATGCATTTCTTTTTTTTTCTATATCACTCTTTCTTATTCTTTACATGCCACACTTTACTCTCTCCCGTCCTCCTCTCCCTCCTCCTCACTCTCACTTCCTATTTCTACCACCTTGCTATACGACCATTGGCTATGCTATGTTTTGTCAGCGTGCCTGGATAGCCGAGTGGTTAAGGCGCTCGCCTTCGGATCGTGGGTACGCGGGTTCGAATCCCGCCACCTCATGAAGATTTCTTTTCGCCAAGATTTCCTCTTTCTTCATATCATTCTCTCTCTCCCTCTGTACTCGTTCTCTCCTCTAACCCATCAGGGTTATTACAGGCCGCTCCGGAGAAATCGGCGTGCGTGTTTTGGGAGCGAAGCAGAAGATGAAGAAGAGAACTGCGAGGGAGAAGAGGACGAAGAGAGCGCGTGCAGGTTCATAATGATGATCATTTCTGTTCGCACAACCCGGTGCAACGAAAAGCTTTAAGAGCTCCGCTCTCAAATTGTTGACGCACGTATGATGCCGCAGCGCTCGTCAGTCGATATGCACCATGTACGACATGAATACAGTCAACCTCGAGACGAACCTCGTGAGCGCGTGCTAGAGTCTCATTCATAATAGACTGCATGTCCGCGCCATAGCGGCGCGCCACCTTCCATCGACCGTGAATGGGTCTTTTCATTCACTTCCACTTTGCTTTGATAGCAGTGCATCACGGCGTGGCTCGAGCGGTGTGCCGTTGGGTTGATGTAAGCTTGTGCGGAGGGTTGCGATTGATAAGTTATATTGATATACTACCCTCAAGATGGAAGCAAGTAGTCATGAATGCCGAAGAGAAAGATAAACATAGAGCATATTAGTGCCCAGTGATAAAATAGACGACTCATCAATTAAGGGAGGGATGCGACTTAGGAGTATAGCGCTGCTATCGATCGCCGCTGACGCAGCGGTAATGTTGCGAAGAGGCTGTTGGCCATGCGCTCCTGTGATCTGCAAACCTTGCGGTTGACTCTACGTGGCACTATAACGTACAGTCAGAGCCAAAAGTTTAAAGACCAAAAGACACCGGAAATATTCCCGCTGCTTCGGCAGGCAGCCTTGAATTCAGATTTCGGGCGTGCTCTAAGACGCGCTAAGAACGGTGCAAGCTGAATGCAGACACAAATTCCTCGAAAATTCAAATTTTTCTCAGACCTATAGTGGTCTCTAAACTTTTGACGCCGACTGTGCATGCGCACATCGCTTATACACTTCAAGAGTAAAAGAAAAAAAATACAAAGTGTGTTCCGCGGTCCCTTTCGAACAAACTTAGGAAATTACATGATACCACCCTATATGCAAGCGCGCATGGGCCTTCGACATGTCCAGCTTTTAGTTGACCGCTGACAAGCGGGCATTGGAACGATCTACATTGCCAAGCTTCCCGATGGCAACAGGAGCGAAGTGACCGACAGGAAATCAGGAGCGCAGGAAGGTGCATGCGAGGATGCAGCTAATATTTTGCTGTGGGAAAAAGAGCTCGGGCGACACCGCGCTGCGTGAGAATCTTTCGGCGCACAGTCGGCATTCGCAAGCGGCGACTCGCGCACACCGCGGCTCACGTTGCCATCCGATATGGTGCATTGGGGGCCTCGCACGCGCGCCCGCCCGCCGTCAGGAAATGGTGGCTAGCACTGATAGCGCCGATTGACAGGAAGCTGCGCAGGCATAGATTTTCTTTCGGCAAATACAAGGTGCCCCTGGACGGTGAGCTCATTTGTCCGTGGCTCTGGTATTCAGGCGCTGGCCACATGGATGGATCGAGGGTAGGAACAGAGGCGGTTGGAGGCGGCCGGAAGCCTTTGTTAAGTGTGGTTGCGCGTATAACTGCGCCGGAAACTCGCGTCCCTTACTTGTACAAGTCTTGAAAGGGTGAGACGGTGGGCGGCAGTGGCGCTGTCGCTCGAGTCTAGAGCAGCGCAATATTCTCCGAAGTGCGCTTCCGGTGACATCTGTGTACCGGATACCGCTGCAGAGGCGCTCAGTAGACGGTCGATTCCATTGTAATGGCCTGATCGCCAATGCATCTCCACTCACTCAGCAGCGCGCGTGTTCTGGCTTCTGCAAACTCAATTTCTTACTCTCTTTTACCCGCCTCTCAGCGGCAATGGGGTTGCATTGCTAAACTGAGGCCGCGAGTTCGATTCCCGACAGCGGCGATCGCATTCCGGTTGGGGCGAAATGCCAAAGAGCTCGCGTACTTCAGACGGACGTTAAATAACGCCAGACGGTTAAAATTCGCTAGCAAGCGTACCTAATAATCGTATCGTGGTTTTGATCGCGTGAAAACCAGAATTAATAAGTAGCATCATTCTTTTAAGTTTTAAATAAATTTATTTCTACAGCAATTTATTTATTTATTTATTTATTTATTTATTTATTTATTTATTTATCTTTTCTATTCGCAATATACTTTCTACATAGGAAGGTACATCGCGTCCAACCACTGCCATTTATGCATACTATAATAACGAGCAAAGCCTGTTTCGTATACGCTCCAATTTAGCGCCTGGTAGTTGGTGGGCCGCGCAAGTGAGCCATCGGTCCCTGTGTGCGTGAGATTTGCTTTCCGCTGTGAGCACTGACCTTTGCTGTACGTGCGACATGGACAGGAAAGTAGGACCATGACCTTTATTTGTTTGTTTGCAGCAAATTAGCAGGCTCAAACGACCGAGCAACTTCCTAGTCCACGTTACTGAACGGATCCATTGTCTGGTATGTCTATTAAAGCTACCCGTTTAATATGTAACATTGCACTCCGCTGCGGCTCCAAACATTCAACTGCGTATACCGTCAGTGTTTGGGAACTATTTCCGAAACACTCGGACATTTCTCATGCATTTCCCATTGTGTGTCTCACTATACTTATGGACGCGCTGTCATTTCGTCCCAGTTATTATACAGAGTGGCTGCAATTAGTTTACGTCCCCTTTCCAGTATACCAAACACACTTCCACTCATCTATACAAAAGCGGGAGATATTTCACGAACCTGGTGCAATCATTCTTATCTTCAAAGCGACGACAGAAAACGTGCAGCATAAAAAGAAGAGATAGAAAAGGGGCAATGTAACACGCACTTCGCGGGACCTGTCAGACGGGCGTCTATCAAATTTCATCGCTGTGTACAACAAAAGGCGCGTAGTTGTTTAGTGCAGGCGCCAAGACTTCCATTCCAGAAAGCGCGCACAAGGATCGGACTTCCTTATTGCATGGGCCTCGAAGGCGGCAGCAGCACCCGGGTGCCGGCTTTGTTTATCGTCGCACGAGGAGGATCATCGGACGCGACTTTTCTCGTCGGAGCAGCGGCGATATCGCTGCCCGCGCGTAGTGTAAACGGAAAGGCCGCCGCCCCGCGCCGAGAACGCGTCTGTCCACACGCGGCGTTGGTGTAAACAGGCGGCCGCTTGTCACGGGCCAGAAAAGGAAGGGGGGAAGTGTGCCCCGTAAATCACGCGGCTGCCGCGCAACCCCGGCAATTAACCCCTCATTTGGGGTCCGTGTAAACAGCGCCCGATAGGCAGCTCTGGCGGGCCCGTCGCGGCAGGAGACCGCCGTGTAAACAGGCAAACCCGCGGCGCGCGCGTCCGTGCTCGAGAGCGCAGCGACGCGCCTCCTGACAGAGCCTCGGCGCACACTTTCGACGGGAAGTCCTTCGACGGCCGCACGGAGGCACGCGCACGCCGTAGAACGCAGGCGCCATCGTATACGAAGCTCAACGACGGGGCCTTGATCCCGAGACGAAGGGGGTGTGAGAAGGCGGCGTTCCATTACGCGTTTTGTAAATGCTCTCGCCGCGGGCCCCATCATGGTTAGCGCTGGCTCAAGAAAGCGCCTTGAATATGGAATTAACCCCTGGCGGCTATGACTCCCTGCAAGCGCCCACTTCCCCCTTGGTTGCGCACAACGACGACGGCGTTGTTGTTTTGGATCCAAATGATGATTGTGTTGCCTCGCGCTGTCGTTCCACAAATGCCCGCGCGGCAGTGTCCGGGAATGAGCGTATAATAACAATAAACCGGATGGCCACTTTTCGAGCCTTCCCCCGTTGTTTCTTTTCGTACTGTTGGTCCTCGTGGCCTCCTTAATATTCATCCTCACACAATTTCCCTCTCACGCTTGGAACCTATGTACAGTGAGACTTCGTACGTACGCTGTTGGCACGTAAGGAGTTATGTGGAGGGGAGAGGCTAGTTCTCTTGCAGCACTTAAGTGGCGCTCCAGCTTTCCAGCCTCCCAGGTCGATGACCTCTTCCTCTTTGGTGGCTCGATCAAGTTCACGCAGAAGCATACCCAATGCTGCCCCCGACGATGACAAGGGCCTTTTTCAGTGCCGGCATCGTTCCAAATTCACTCTTCCCAAACTGCTCGCTGTGAAGGTTCATGCACAAAGTTCAAAAAGGCGGTACAGGCAACTTAGGGGCTGCGCGAAATGAAGTAGGAAAAAAAAAAAAAAAAAAAAAAAAAAAAAAAAAAAAAAAAAAAACGACTGCGCGCGCACGGATCTGCCGCCCATTAGTGGTTAGCGCGCTTTTTCGACGACAGCTGCTTGCGTACCCGCCCCCAAAATACGCAGAACTTAGTTGCCGACCGAGTAGAACACTTTTACGCGTCGTTCGATCTGCTTCTACGTATTTTTTCTGCGTTAGTCTACGACTGTGCTCAGTACAGCGTTAGCGTCAAGCACAAAATACCGGACGACGCCAGATGTGCGTCGGCCACGTAGGCACGCGCATCGCCGGGTTCGCAGACCGACGCGCAATCGAAGCTGCGGTCGCGTCGGGTGAGCCCGCAGGGACCCGTCGCGTGTCGGACCCAGCGGGGCGGGAAACGGCGCGGTTGTCGCGCTGCATTACCTCAGCGCCTCGCTCTCTCCCCCAGGTTCGGTGATCTATTGTGCTGCGCTCAGCCGCAGAACAGATTTTCGCCGGGGAAGCGCACCGCATTCGGTACACGCGTGCCGATGGGCGCCGGCCAGCCGTCGTGCAGCCAGCAGCACTGCAGGGAAGCCAGACCAACGCCTTTTTGGGGGGGCGGATGGCGGGGGGTATGTTGGAAGCCGTGTGTCTGAGCGCCATACAACATCGCGGCTGGTCGTGGCAGAGCTCACAGTCCGCGAGCGGCGGCCAGGTAAACTCGTGAGACTCCTCAGCTAATGGGATGATATTAAGAGGATACCGACAAACAATGTTTGCACCGCTTTTGTGTTCTTGTTTTCACAAGAGACACCTGAAGATTCTGTTATCGCACTACGATGCCTCAACAACCTGAAATCATGGCAAATGGTTGAATACGCCAAATTTTAAAACGCCCCCGAGACCGCACTGGGCTCTAAGGCGAGAGATTGGTCTCTTTCTCACGTTCGCTTTACTTCCTGCAGGCGCTATCTGCTCGCCCCTTATCTGTTTTGAAAACACGTAGACAATGTCAGTACTGGGAGTTTTGCCTATCTGGACATAGTGTATATATAGTTATCTCCATTCGCGCAGTAGAAAAGCCAATACGCGAGGTGAAATTAGTTGACCGCTCACAACCAGCAAGCGATCAGATGACGAGAAGCGGGCGGCATGGTAAATGATGTTAGCGGACAAATGACAACTGAAATCCCTCCTTTGAGAACCAATCGAGAACTTGCGAACTCGGGTGAATCGCCGTGTTGCCGTCACGAAATGCGCTGAAAAGACAAAACGCCAGATGAGAAAAACACCATAGTTCGTATTTTCTGCGGTTATTTGGGAGCCCTTCAACGCGGCCAGTTCGGAAGCGCGTGGGGCAGCGAGCGTTGCGTCGGAAATCTGGATACTCCAAATGGCACCACGGCCTGAGTCGAAGTTATAACTCTGGCCACATGGTGTCACAAACCATGTGGTTCGGTTAGCAGTAGGTGGTCGTGATATGAAAAAAAAAACCTCTTACGGTATCGTAAGAGCCGGCCAATACGTATTATCACTCTTGGTAAGAGATCGAGCTGCGAGTGGAAGGAAGTACAACTATGCAGAAGCTGTCTGTTTTACACTCGCGTCTGCAATGTGACATTGGTCTGCAGCCAGTAGCTGACCAAGCGCTAGGCTTTTATTTTTTCAGCTTGAAGCAAATAAATAACGCGAACTGCCCACACGAGTGCCTCTGGAACTGCGAAATGATATCCTGGCCTGGGTTCATAAAACAGCTCGCCCGCCCCAATACTTCGTAAGAACATGCCCAATACAGAATGCAGCATTAGGAAAGATAGGCCAGCTAATAATAAATTATTCAAGAACAAATTAATTCGTGACATTCACCCAGCTGTCTTGTGGTTCGTGCGAATTGTTTCAAACATTTTCTTTTTTTATCGAGGCCAGACAGTGCAGGACGATCAGCGTAAGGGCGACACCGATAACATGCTCGCGCCTATGGAGCTCGGGTTTCCAATGTTGACGAAAAATAATCACATAAAGCGAAGGAAGCAGCAGATGGGAGAGAGAACACGTGCCCGCGTTGCATGCAACGCAGCGCCGGACAAGCCCTCTGACGGCACCGAGTTTCAAGTCGCATCTGAGTCATTGTGCAAACTGCAGCCGCCTCTTTATACTAGGCGACGGCGTCCCATCACCGTCGCGCGATTTTCCCGGAGCGCTGAAGTGGCCGCACTACTTGAATCTGCTTTTGTGATGAGCCGCGCGAAAGAGCCGGGGAGGCCGAGCTTTTGCTTCCAAGAGGCTGAAGTGCGCGTCCCTCACTCGAAGAGAGAGACGAAGGCGGGAAGAGATCGCATTGGTCGGTGCAAAAATAGAGACTGAGCCATATGCCTGAGCTGTGTTGCTTCATATTTGAACGACGAATACTTCCATAAGTTGGCAGGCGTTGTGCCCTTCTCTGCGGCCGTTCTCAGCATGCTCCCCCACCCTATATATCTCTCTATGCTTTAATATATGTGTGTTTCATAATCGCTACAGATAAGGATCCGGCGAGTGAATACGTAGAGTTTGATCGACTGCACCGGAAGTAAGCGCTCGGTTTCTGAAACGCTGGAGCTGGATAGTTGAGGTGGAAGGAATGTGCTCGCGAGAGGTGACCGATTTCTTTTTTGAAGCGTCTGCCGCTCGGCCTGGACGCGGACAACGGAAGCGGGGCCACCGTGGCTGCCAAGCGGGAGGGCCTAATCGTCGCGATCATCTGAGCAACGACCGCCCAGGGCGCCGTACGGGACGCGACTCCAGTGCGTTGTGTGTCGCCCACGGCCGAGCCTCGTGAAATAAGGGCGGCCAACCACCGCAAGCCGGCCAGTGCACCCGCGGGGGCCGTAAAAGCGCGCGTCGCGCGCCCGCTTCCTATTTTCACGTCTCACCGCGGAGAGAGTCCACTGGCGGTGTGGAGGAGCTGAGTTATGGTCAAGGCGGGCCGCGAGAGATCGGCGCATCCAATTGCGCGCGCACACATACGTCAGGGGACAGTGCGCGTGTGTTCCCGGTGCCGGTCATAAACCTGTTGTTGGTGCGCGCTCTGGTTGGCGCCCCGGCGGGAAGCTCCGACTGTTTCTTCCTTCGCGACCGCGCTTGTTTTGCGGGCGGCACGGCACGATGCATATCCATAAGTCTCGATTTCCGACCGGCACCAACGACTGCGCTGTTCCTCCCGCCCTGCTGCTAGGGAAAAGTGTCGTTTGGCGTTTGCAATGCAGTCGCAGCCATCAAGTCTAGGAGATGGGACAATCGTTCCGGTGCCCGCAGCAGTTGTTGCGGAAAGGCACCTGACCATTTTGAGGAAGAAATGTTAGAAGACGCGGAACGAGGAGACAGCCATCTTACTTCCCAATAAAGCGAGCAACGTCAGAGAACGTGCGTTCGTTGTCATTCTTGAATGCGACAGACTTTCGCAAATCGAAACGTGGCCATCTGCAGTGAATCCGACATCGTTTGCTGCAAAGGCTTCAACATAATGGCCTTCGTCAATTCAATAACTTGGCCTTAGGCGATGTAGGCAAGTGTGTGTCCTCGATGAAGCAACTATCAGGGCGAGAGTAAAAAAAAAAAAAAACGGTAAGTTGAGGAGCAGCGGAATAGTGTGACGAAAAAGGCACGTGACAGGAGGAGCCGCGGCGGTTGCATGACAGTGCAAAGGCAGGTGGGAGTGAAGCGGGCGCTATAGTTTGCGGAACGCTTCCCACAACGCTGCGCTGTGCGGATACGAGAGGAAGAAATGAGATGCGAAAAGCAGGGATATTAACCTAAAGTGAAACTTCTGGTTTGTTGCGTTACGCCTAAGAAAGGGTAAGAGGGGTAAACTGCGGGAAAAGGAAGCAAACGCGCAAAAGGAGAGAAGAAGAAGATGGTGGGACTAGCCTATCTAATGAGCCATCGTACCAGAGGTTGGTCAAGGAACTAATAATGTTTATAAGTTCACCCTGGGTGGGGGTGGTTGTAACCGAAGCAAGAGTTATGGTTGGCATAGGGACCGGTACGTGATCGCATTGGAATAAGTATACTGTCAACCCATAGAGAGTTGCGTTCCCTTTACCTTAGGGGATGTTGTAGACAACAGCAGTTGGATTACGTTGTCATGCCGACTCGCAGATGAGCGCCAGGCGCGAATGACCACGTGGACGTCTACATACAGCATAGTCGTCAAGTGATATAGGATCTATTCTATTGCATTCGCCAAGTGGATACCAATACGCACCTGTGACTCTTTTTTTTCTTCGTAGACAAGCCGGTCATTGATAATCCGTAAACCATTTGATAGAACCTCAATTAATTTTCTCACTGCGCACTTACGGGCCGCTGAAGCCAAGCCGCATGTTCATGGGGCATGCTACCTGCTGCCGCGAGTGTAAGCTATTATGGCCGATAAGCAAATGTCATAAAGCGGCGCTAAAGAGAACAATGGATGACTTTATGGCCAACTCACGGTCAACTAGGGCGTCAAGAGCGGTGCCGTCAATTTCAGCCACTCGGTACAATGAGGCCCGTTGGACACACGCCAGCTAGGGACCGTGCACGCAAACGATCTTGGCCAGAGACGTTCATGGCACGACGACTTTCGATATCACACGCGAATAAAATAGGTCAGTCACCAACGACGGACCCTCCGCGAAGCATCCGATGCTCGCGATGTTGGACGACCTTAGGCGCGTGTTTGAATTCTGTGTATTATACAATGTAAGAGAGCATCAGACGCACCTCAGAATATCCTAGAGAGATGAAAGTCAATATAACTCCCTGCACCAACGGCTCCTTCACTGAAAGAAGCAACAACAAAGACGTACATGTACTGCAGGTGTCAGAAGATTAAGGAGCAGAGGATTTCCGAAACATTCGGAATTTTTTGCTAATCTTGGGCACGCGATATAGAATTAAGAGACTGAGTCAACAGATTCATTGGCGGGGCACACGATCCAACACTATAGCTTTTCTTTTTTCGTTCATTCAAGCTCTGCATGCCCGAACCTGGCACAGAACGTACCCGTTTCCTTGCGAAATCCAGGAAAGGAATTCGTAAACGTTTGGCGAAGACATTACAGCAGTTTTCGTCCGTGCAGCTACTTTCGAATCAATGACTGCAATATACCTACTCCTCCTCAAGCCCCCCTATATTCTGCCCCCCGGTGTCGTCATGTAACAACTACATCTAAAAGACTACAAATAACGTCCCCAATACGGCTTCATTGTATGTTGGTTTCATTAGGTTCTGTCTCACAAAGAAAACCAGCCCTTGATCCATCCCCCTTCTTTCGTTCAAGGATGTAATCATGTAAGCCGACACGGGATCGTTCCGCAAATAAAGCTAATCTACCCCAGTCAACAGGAAAGCCGAGTCCACAAAGTTTCTATGCATGTCGAGTCGAGGCAGCATCTGAAACGACGTGTATTTCATCGTTATGTTTGAAAATATCCCATCGCAATAGGCCACGAGCAAATTGAAAAAAAAAAAAAAAAAAAAGAAAACAGAAACGGGAAATTAGAAATTAAAGAACAGTGGGCGGGAAAGTTATATAAGGAAGTTAATGCGTTAACACGGAAGTGTTTCGAGGTGGCTGCCCCGAAAGGGAAAGAAAGAGATAGCAGTGTACATGTGTACATTTTTGTGCTACGTACATGAGTTGCTGTGTAGAGACTGGGAGTAATAAATAAGTAAATAAATAAGTACATAAGAAACTGGACGATCAAAACAATAAAAAAGGAACAACGACGTGACGCCTTTATGTTTTCAAGTAACAGCAATACTTATGAAAATGGAAGCACAACATCCCGCTATGAACCAACTTGAACCGCTATGAACGGCTTAGAGTAAACGGCTTCCTGATCTCGCTGTCGTCGTGTTCTCTCATTGCTCGCTGCAGGCCTCAGCGTCCGCTGCCGTCACCCAAGGGCCGGCACTCCGAACACACAATGGGCTTCCACGGCAGTCCAGTCACCGTGCACCTTGGTTCGTATGCAAGCCGGCACATGTGTTGCGCGGCGTGGTCGCATGCATTACCGGCGGCTGCCGATCGGCCGCTAAACGACCGGGGCGGGGCCGCCAAATTACGGGAAATGAGTAGTCGACGACGGAGCGCTGGGGCGAGAGAGGGGACTGCGAGTCGCTTCGACGAGTGGGGCCGATAAATCGGGCCAGCCCGACGCCGCTGCGCGTGCCTCTAATCGCGCATGTGCCGGAGCGCGCTGCTTTAATTAGCAGCGCCTTGTCGGCGACACTGGCCGCGTAAATCAGGCGCGCCGGCCGCTTTGGCGACAGCGACACATGTGCGGCGCGCGCTCGCCCGCTGCTACCTGCTGCCAGCGGGAACCCCTAAGAGTGTTTACTGTCGCAGCTTCCCAACTTGCACCGCTCGAAATTTCTTCCAGTCGCCACCTGCCATCCGTACCTACGATTCTTGTACTAGCGTGTGGCAAGAGGTGACTGGTATGATTGTTCTCCGAGATCACTAAGATTCATTGAACCAGCCTGCATCAACGCTTGGGATGAAATGCACAATAAACATAAAAAAAAAAGTGAGATTATTCTCATCCTTATCTTTTGATATCATTTCCCCAGTGCACAGTAGCCAACCTCGACCTGCCTGGCCATTTCCCTTTCTCTATCGTGTCTTGTCTTATGATCCTCAGCCAACTCTCTGCGAGCCATCGTAATCATCTGGCGTAAGCCGTGACGCTAGAGGTGTCATCAGTAAACCTTAATTTTAACAGCAAAGTTGTTGTAGCTCGCAGTAGTTTGTGCGGTGTCACTGCGCTACTGGTCTTCGGACTGGTCCCCTCTTTTTGGGCGAATAAAGATTTCACCACCACCTTCCACAAAACTCCTCAAGTGGGTATGCGCCACAGAAAATGGGCAAGCTCCAATACCTTGTACAGCAGAATGTCAAACGAAAACGAACACACGAAAAGAGATAGAAAATAGAGAGAGAGAGAGAAATACAAGGAACGACATAGAAAGAGAGAGAGAGAAAGAAAGAAACAGACACGAAAGAGCGATTGAAAAAACAGAGATCAAGATAGAAATAAAGAGAAACAAAGAAATGGAGAGAAAGAAGCAGAGAAAGAGAGAAAGGGAAGAAAAAGAAATAAGCATAGAAACAGCAAGAAATAGAGGGGGGAAAGAAAGAAATAGATACAAAAAAGACCGGAAACAAAGAGAAAGAAAGAGAAGCAAGGAAGGCCAGCCAGCTGCCTTCAGGCTTGGCACCACTAGTGCGAAGCTGCCATAATTTGTTTTATTAAAATAGCCACTCACCTTCCCTCCCTCTATGCGATGGTGTAGAAAGCTATGGAAGAAAACACACGTTTCCTGACAAGGAAGAAAGATAGAAAGAAAGAAACGGCAGCACTATATGTATGAAGGACCACAAACAGACAATTACCACGGGCGCTGACTGCTTTTTCATTTGCTCGAGTAAAATATGTCCAAATGGAAGCAGCGCATAGAGAAAACCACCAGACGATCGCTCCAGTGCAGAGTTGCGTCAATCGTCATAGCAGGAGGCTACCAGACGGCAGCGCGAGCCACCTTAGCTGACAGCATTAGGGACATAAATTATTGCTAACGAACCAAACTGCTACTATTCCACCGAAATTCATTGGCAAAAACGTTATGTTAACAGCACTCGAAAAGCATTTTCATTTATACATTTGCCTACCACTTAATTCCAAGTCAGCGTACGGAGTATTGCGAGCTTCGAGAACTGGGGCAGCTACGCATGCACTGGCGGTGCGAAGACGGAGGAAGCGCAAGAGCTGATGGCGTTGCCCTCCTCCTTCCCCTCACTCCCATTTGCTACCCTTCGCTATACTATTCTAGACTGTGCTAAAGGGGTGTGCAAATATTCGAAAATTTCGAAGAACGAATCAAATTGCGTTCTATTTGATTCGGTGCTCGAATCGAATAGCGTATATTCGAACTATACCGAATATCTTTCGAATACTTTTCGAGTAATCAATACCGACAGGAAAACCTCGAAGGAACAAAAAGTTGGAAGAGCGAAGGGATCATATTTCTTGTTTTAATTTATTACGAAGATGCATGCAGTTCAAGCTTTTACGGGACTGCCGGATGAAGTTTTGCTTTAAACTCCAGTATCGCGAATGTGTCCTCAATCAACTATCATTATCAAGAGATTCGTGATGATGTTCATTCAAGAAACGTTATCTTACTTTTCGGTGAGAGTGTTACTTAAAAGCTGGTGGCAAAGCACCACCTTGAATACTGAACTGCTGTGTTCATCCTACAATTATAAAATACTTCGAAGGCTGTAGTCGCTGCTGTGGCCTACCACAGTTTACATAACTGTAGTATATTTTGTCGGTTAAATGTAACGGTAACGTTAATTTGTTAAGTTGGTGAATATTTGTTTCAATTGCAGTGTTTCGGAGTGCTAGGCATATCTTGAAAATGTTTGCCACACAAATGTATTCGATTGGTATTCGAATCCGTATGACCACTATTCGATTCGTATTCGATGCGGTGCTAAATTTTGCTATTGACGAACGCCTACTGTGCTATACTTTACCCTCTCACCTCCCTCGCTTCCTTTCCCCACCCTTTGCTGTACTATACTATACAAGACTGTGCTATATTTTACCCTCTCACCCCCCTCATTTTCCTCCTCTGCCTCAATTCTCTTTCCTACCTCTTGCCGTACATGGATATGCTTGCTGTCTTTTTTTATCTATCTCTTTTAACAGCCAAGCTGTTCTAGCTGTGCCACAGAATTTGGGCGAATCCCACTACTCACCGCTACGGCGTGGCCTATAATAACCCTGATCGGTGAGAGAACGAGCACAAGAGAGAGAGAAGGAAAGAGAAAAGTTCTTTCCAACAAATCAGAAAAGCCTTAACGTAGCGGGACTCGAACCCGCTTACCATCGACCCGAAGGCGAGCGTCCTGGCCACTCGGCTATCCAGGCACGCTCAGAGTATAACATAGCATTGTATAGTATAGTCAAAGTCCTTTACTACTCCTGATGGTCAGGAAAACTTCGCCGTGACTATGGGGCAGCTTCATACGCGGCCCAAAGATGCCACAACGGGGAGAAACTGTGCCAAAGAGGGCATCGTTCGCGCGCTGAAGCACTTGCGGGGCACGACACGAGCTGATGGTTGCAGTGCTTTCTGTGCATCTGCTGCGTTATTTTTTTCCACACAGCTAAAGTGTGCGTGTGGGACGACGATGCCGAACACGTTTTGCGTGACGGCGGGCGGCTCCGTTAACAAGAACACCACCAAAAGGCGCGTTTCGTTTACCTAGTAACAAGGAGCAGCGCGAGATATAGAAGTGGGTCCTACCACTGGGGCGATTACATTTTTGAAGCGATGTACATGCGTATGTGCACGAAGCACATTGATGCCTCGGACATGGTCGCTGCCTGCGATTCCAATTCAATGGTTTAAATCTTGTTCAGAAGTGACATCGCGTCGGCGAAAAATTTATAGCTGGTGAAACACCTCAGTTTAATTTTCTGGGTCATTAGACGAAATCATTCTACAGAAGCATTCATTGCAGGAATGATTTATTGATCTCCCTGTTGAAATACTTCTCATAGTTTAATAGAAAATTGAACAGCCGTGCTGGGCGAACAATCGCGGCTCTCTGTGCAATCAACAAATCGCAATTCCTTACGGGTGAATGTGCGTGAAACAGCCCAAACGTCTGCCTCTTTTTACAAGTGGCACCACTGGGGCATTGTTGCGAGTGCGAAGCATATAATTTTAGGCCAACATTAAAAAGTGGAACTTATTAAAGCGTCGAGACTAGCGGCGCTCACCGGGCCGCGGCGGCCGCATTTCGCTCGGGGTGAAAAAAACAAAAACAAAAAAAACCGACCGCGTACTTTAATTTAATTAAATGCCTTAGATGGTCAAAATGGATCTGGTGTCTGTAGTCCGCCGTGCCTCATAAGCATATGATGATTATGGCGCTTCAAATCCAGAATTATTGTGTCTTTTAGGCTGAAACCACCGCGAGCAGCACGTTTTGAGCGGCTACTCTTTTCGCTCGAGTGCTCATTTCAAGACTTAAGACGCACTCAGGCACTCATTTACGCATGTTGTGTACGAAAAGTGGCTAGTGAAAGTGAAGTGACCGTCGCCGAAGTTTAAAAAGCTAGAACACCGAGGCTCTCCGACACACAACCACAGTGATAGCAGCGTTCGCATGTCCTCTCAAGCACAGCTGCGCCTCTGGCGGCGGCCGCTGGCTTCATATGAAACTAAGGCGGCAGTTTCATGATCATATGAAGTATTAAAGGACTATGGTATAGTGTAGCAATGGAGTGTGAAAGGGACGTGAGCGTGAGGAGGAGAGATGTGATGGTGAGGAGGAGGGAAAGGAGGATGGGAGAGAGTAAAACGTAGCACAAAAAAAAAATGAGAAAGAGGCAAATAGAGAGGAAGAAATGCAGACAGAAAAAGAAAGACACAGAGAACATCAACGAGAGAAAGAAGTAGATAGAGAGAAAAACATAGAAAGAAAAAGGAAGCAAGCATCGCGTCATCTAACGACCAGATACCGCACCACCTGGCGAAGCCGCGCATGCAGTAGCTAAGCCACGCCCACCGACGGAGCCATCGCGCGCAACCTCCGCTCTATTTAGTGCAAAGCCTGGCTGCGCACGATCATGTCCAGAGAGTCGTGGGGCGTCCTAAGAAAGTGCGTGCCCCTAAGGAGGAAGCCGCGCATCTCGTCGCTCGACGGGGAGTACGAGCGGCGACGGGCCCGTGCTTCGCTGTGCCAAGCTTTGCGCGTATGTTTCTTTGTATCTCCTTCTCCGTCTTTCTAACTTTATCGCTCTTTTTTTTCTTTTTCTTTCTCTCTTTCTCTTTATCTCTTTCTTTCTCTGGCCATATTTTTCTCTCTTTCTTCCCTTCTCTCTTTCTCTCTCTGCCCATTTCTTTCTCAGTCTTTCTGTCTTTTTATCTCAATTCCTTCTCTTTCTCTGTATTTCTCTCTTTCTTTATATCTCTTTCTTCCCCTCTCTTTCTCTCTGTGTCCGCACTCGTTCTCTTGGCTTCTATCTTCACGCAGGACAAATCGGCGCACGTGTTCTGGGAGCGAAGCTGAAGATGAAAAAAGAGGACGAAGAGAGCATGTTCATGATGATGATAGTTTTCGGATTGAGCAGACACATTACGCGTGACTTGCACAGCTCCTCTGTCAAAATTCGATTATCAGAGCAGCGGGGAATATAGTCGTAACATCAGAAGGTGCCTCCTTGCCATGATGACCGAACAAACGCGCAAGCAAGCGACCAAACAAACAAAAAAGCTAGGGAAAAGGCTTATTCAGTGGGTAGAGGTCCTGTCAGAGACGTTAGAAAAGTTTCCTTCATTGCTTAAGTTTCTTTGCATATAGCATATCCGCAAACGTTACCAGTTAAGGAGAGGAGAGCGAGCACCCATTCATTTATTGTCCACTAGGCTGCCAAACTCAAGCTAAGTTCCCCATCTTATCCTTAGCACGTAATTGTTCTAAGGACAGTGTGGAATTATGGGCAGCGGGATCAATACCGATGTTTGCTGCGTGGTACAGAAACAGAGCGTCAACATCGCTCGCCTTATTTACCCTGAACTATAATCCACACGTGTGGTCGACAAACATGACAGACTGCCCGTGTTTGCCACTCAAGATAACCACCTCAAGCGCGCCCTTTTAGTCAATACAGAGCGATAAGGACATTTTGATAAGGAACGTCGTCAGTACGAAACTGGCCGACTGTAATGCTACTGAACTTAGACAAGACAGAGGACCCCGGAAGAGGGAGACTTGCAAGCGATCGACGGCCAAGAAATGGTGCTGAAGGCAACGTTTCGACAAGGGCACTTGTTTCCCTCATTTATGAAGACAAGCCAGTCGCGAAACATTGGCTTCCTTCCTTGCATCACCATGACGGCGGCTATTGCCTTTAGTGCGTATAACAAACACTCAGCTCATTATTCGCCAGAAAATGTGAATCTTAATATTACGGGAACGCGCTTGACACTTTAGTTGCTTTTTTTTTCTTTTTTTTTCTTTCGGGCATGTCGATGGCATACACGACCTGCAACCCCGTGACTTCTTTAGCTTGCATTATGTGTTCGTGCCATATCATACACTTGAACCGTGAAAGAGTAAATAAATTACTCCGCACGCGCACTCTGTCCTTAGCTATTGCGCAAAGTATATATAGCTACACCGGGCAACTCAGTCAAGAACCAAGACCATTTCGCGCACATTGTGCGCGCTAACCATCCCCTGCATATTGTGATGTCCTCCTACTCGAGTATAGCACAAACCGTGTTCATCTAACCAAGACACTTATCCAACCTTTTCGTCATAGTCACAGATGCGATATCAAATGCGGCAAATGCAGTTAAGCATTTCGTAGCACGGAGAAACACGGTTATCAAATTTGCTGAAACGTTACGAAGCCTCTCGCGCTCACACTATGCTAAACGGTTACGAGACAGACGGATTCCTGCTTTGCATGATATAGTTGTTTCAGGACAGCGCTCACGCGGCCACCTGAAAGTGCCGCTGTTGTTTGTTTACTATATATGCTAAATTGACCGACCGAAGAAATGTTTATTGTAAAGGATGGACGAACGACTTAATGTGGCCCTTTTGCTATTGCCATATACGAGGGGAAAGCACCAGGCAAGGGAGAGGGAGAGAGGGCAACAGTTCTATATACTAGACAAAAGTAATAAAAGGCGAATCCTCGAGTGAATTGGCCAGATTAGGTCTATTGTTCTGTTTTGAGCAGAGAGCTGTCGTATTGCTTTTCTATGGGCGGGGGTCTCTTTTGGAGAGATCGAGTCGTTTTAACGTAACGACTGACCGACGTAGCTCAGGAAGACAGATGTTCCCCAGTGCGAACAGGCCAGCACTCGCGAAAGCCCTTCACAATGGCTCCGCCTCTTAAACGACTCCTAAACGAGCCGTATAAACGTTCAGCGTAGTCGTAAACGTCTGCTGATGGCTGTATTTTCTAACGCTTTTTACACGGTTCAAATAATATAGGCCCGTATTCACAAAGCTTAAAC
Source organism: Rhipicephalus appendiculatus (assembly GCA_030522465.1). Classification (NCBI taxonomy): domain Eukaryota; kingdom Metazoa; phylum Arthropoda; class Arachnida; order Ixodida; family Ixodidae; genus Rhipicephalus; species Rhipicephalus appendiculatus. Next base: position 45,757 of record JALIZH010030659.1, on the reverse strand, counting down.
TTTTTTTTCTTTTTTTTTCTTTTTTTTTTACCACAAAGTGCCTAGCGCAACTGACCATAACCGGGGCGATTATCTCGGTATCACGATGACTGCTTAGACGATTTGCGAATGCCCGGGCGCCGCAGTCAATAAACAAACGCTCTCAGACAAGATGAGATTCCTAGAATGCAGGATCTGGTTTGTGTGCCAGCAATTCCTGCACACTTTCAAATTGTGTTTGCTGCACGAGACAGTGGCCTTTCTAGACTGTAGCACGTCGTGTAAGTTGCAAGGAGCTCTGTAATGCAAGGCCTCTTAAATATTGTATTAACCATTGCCTTTACTGCAAGTGGATTATTATTATTATTATTATTATTATTATTATTATTATTATTATTATTAGTAGTAGTAGTAGTAGTAGTAGTAGTAGTAGTAGTAGTAGTAGTAGTAGTAGTAGTAGTAGCAGTAGAAGAGTAACGCACACGTCATTTTCTTACCTAGCGAAAGCCCCAACGACGAGCTGGTTACTCAAGTGCTTTAATAATCCCTCTGCTCGCTTGTCCAACTGTGACACTGTCTACAATCTCATGCTCTCGCTGGCCTGACGCGCGCTAACAAGAACCAAAGCACTATTCGCACGAATCAAGCGCTCAGGCGGTTAAGAGCCGGCCTTTTTATCTGCCTTCTGTGCGAGCGTCGTATGCACTCAGGCGCCTTTTTCTCTCGAAACTCGTTCGGCGGGACGCGGCACTTGGTACGAAGAACCGGTGGAACGGTGCCGCTTATCTCTCCCAACGAGGGGGGACCCGAGAAAAGTCCGGCGTGTGTCCCCTGAGCCCCCCGTTCTCTTTTTTTCTCCGCTGCTCTCGGGCGGTGGCTACAGCTAGCCATGTATGGGGAGCTCCTTTTATCATTCGCTTAATTCCAGTTTCCCGCATAATTACGCCCGATACGAAAACGAGCCGAAAACGGGAGCTCAAAAAGTCGTCCGCGGACGGGGCACCCCGAATGGTGCCGTCGGACGGCCCACGCGATAGATACAAGGCGCGCAATGGCGGCATTACAGATAATTAAAACCGGGCCTCTCCTCCTCGCCGGACACCCCCCGTTGCCGCGGCGATCGATAGCTCGACGCGGGTCCCGAGAACAATCGCACCGGGAGGAATGCCCGCCGATTTATCATGTCGCCGACGGCAGCGCGCGCGCGCGCAGCTCTCGCCGTTGGTGGGCGCCGCGCACCTGCCGACGACGGCCGCGCTAGCAAACACTCAGCGCGGGACGCGAAGCGGACGTCACTCGAGCGTCTCTTTTGCCGCTGGGGTTGTCATCGGAAGGCGGACTCAACTCGCTTGAAGTAGCACGGATAACGCCCACTGTGCTTTTCACTGTGGCGCATAGCAATGTAAGTGTTCTAAAGAAGCGGAAAACTGCGCGCAATGGCCGCGTTGTACACATGCGAAGGAGACGGGGGGCGCCTGCTGTTTCGATGCCAAATACCGCTTATGAATATGAAAGGAAATACAGAACCTCAACCACTGTGGTGTGGTCAGAGGACGTTTCCGCTTCCATATACGGATGGCTGGATCACTAATCTGGCTTACCGGTTCGCTAAGTTCACTACACCAATCAGGCCGGTCTGGCGAATTTCCTTGCCTAATAGAGTTTATTTCCCACCGAGAAGGGCTACGATGTTCAGCAACTACAGATTTCAATGATCCCGCTTGTTTTCTTTAACCTTTTTTTCTTTCTTTTTTGACAGAGATATGACAGTGGAAAAATTACGGCAGAGGGAGGTATAGAAAGGCAAAGGAAAGACAGGAACGTTAAACAGCAGAATTAAGCGCGAACATGTGGCATGGGCTTTGTGGCGACTGTTAACTGGAGGACATGGAAGCATAGATGCTAGCTCGTCTGTACTTCGGCAGCGGCAAACGGCTTGGGAAGTTTTCAAACAAGTTACGCTCGAAGCTGTATGAAAATATAACTACATATATAACTGTATTACACCACCAATAAATCATGAAGACCCTTACCGAAATGGCATTCCCTTTCGTAATGAAAATTCTGATGCGGTTTAAGTTGAGACCGTTGGATTTTCTTACTGTATTTATGTATCATTTCAACGCGATAGCGTTAAAGAGCTCGTTTCGCAGAAATTCAGGCGTCGGCGTCGTCGTCGTTGGTTGTGAGCAAAATTCGGCGTTGTTCGTGAGCGCAAAATTTGAGATAGATTATTATTATTATTATTTGGTTTGCATACACAGAAAACACGAAGAAACAGAGGAAATAGGGGGGGGAACAGCTGACAACTGCCACCAAGAGGGGCACAACGCCTGCCTGCTCCTTCGGGAAGGGGGAAACACAGAGGAAAGGAAGACATGAGGGAAGAAAAGGAGAGAGAGAAGAGGAAAGAAAAAAAATAACACAGACGTAAACACAAATAAGTAGTCACATGGAATAATGTCTATAAACGCGAGGCCAAATCGGTTTTCATTAAGAAAGTTAGTAGGGCTCGATGGGCCTGGTCAGGCCTAGTAGCACAGATATATGCAAATAAATAATTAATGAAACATCTTCCGTCCGAGTGAGAATCAAACCCAGGCCTTCTGCATGGCAAGCAGGTGTTCTACCACGGCGCTACGCCAGTGCTTGAAACTGCTTCGAAAAAAAAAAAAATACATGCATTGGCACGCTCCGCTCCTCCCAGGAGCCTCCCAATGCATGTAATATTACGTAGCAAAATCGTTGAATCGCACCAGGCTCCAAAACATGTGAACTGCGCAACAAGTGGGTGGTTTAAAGCTGCCCACCCATATACAAAGTGTGCAGCAACGCAAGTACGCGCAGACTTCCTTACGGACGCGTAGTGGGACACTTCGCCAATTTGCAAAATGACGAATTATAGCATAGTGGGCACTTAGCAACTGTACATCCAGCAGGCATTCTATAGGATAGTTTGAAAGGGCCAATGTTACGCGCACAGACGTTCCGTTCCTTGCGGCACGGTTGAGAGTAATGCGCACGGGGCCCGATTATGCTAACGCGTTCTACTCTTGAAGGCGAAGCCCAAGCGTCCTCCAGGTTTTTTGCCTTTGTCTATATCCGATAGGCGGCTAGCATGCGTGGCACTTGAGTTTTTGTTTTTTTAATGTGATATTAACTTGTTGAATATTATCCGCTTAGTCCCGGCCACGACTCCCTCCTACAGCAGATGACTCATTGAAGTATGCGGTTAGAGACAACATGAGAGCGGAATGTCTTCTGATAAAGCAGTGATGAAGTCAGACGCTGTTCAGTGAATTCCGCTCTCGGTTGTCTCTCGTGTCGACGGTGCGAAATGAGCTAAAAAAAATAACTGACACCGATGACCCTCCCCTTCGAAAAACGAGCTAAAAGATAACTTTTTGGTAACGCTAATCGGAATCATGATGGTGGAGCTACAAGGTTCTCAGTGATTAGCTTAGAAAGTTGAAAAGACCAGTGGAATCACGTTACAAACACTGAGGACCTTCAAGCTCAAATAAAAATGTGCACACAGTGATTTCAGCTGATTTTGTTCGTTTGCTTTCGCCTCACTTGTTTATTTTAGTTAGCTTTAATAAACAACCAACCAGTTATGGCCATCATTGTCTTTCTCGACGGAGGTCAGACGTCCAATAATTTCACTTTCTTCTAATCCAGAAGGCTGTATAGTATACCGTGTGTAAACAAATTTTCAGAAAAAACTGTTGCCACTGTGGCGTGTCTGCAGTTTTGACGCACTTTCGTTCCCGTTTTAAATAAGCAGCAGATGGATCGCGCGATGAAAGGCACCATGCTTGGTGTCTCGAATTTTCTACTACAACGGAAAAACTATGACACTGATAATAATAATAAGCCTTGGCGTTCAACGACCCAAAATTACGATACGATCATGAGGGACGCCGTAGTGGAGGTCTCCGGAAATTTCGACCGCCTGGGGATCTTTAACATCCATCTTCGCCTCCATTTTTAACAGCATTTTCGCCTCCATCGAAAATGCGGCCGCCGCAGCCGCGATTCGGGCCCGCGATATGGCACTGATGAAGCAGTGAACATAAACAAGAGACGCGTTTACGCACATGCGGGAAAAACATACGCGTGCGAGTCGGAGTAACTAAGCGCCTGAGCGTGTCTTTCTTCATGTGTGCTTCAGCGCGTATCTTTGGTTTAAGTGAGCCAATTCATCAGTATGATGACATTTATGATGTCATCAGTATCGTGGCTAACCAATACGCCCATCAGTTTCTGTTACGGGGAAAAGATGATTCTCTGACCTCGACTACCATCTAAAAGGCCCTTAATATGAGCACAGTGGTCATATTTGATCGAATACATGGATGACTGGAGAATATGTGTGTACTTGAACTTGCCTACAAAACAGGTATCTTGCAAAGCGTTATCTGAAGACAGGGTAATATAGAGCCGCCTTGTCAATCCTTTATTGAACAGTTGGTTCGTAAGCCGTTTATGCAACATTTGAAGGTATTTAGAGAAGCGGGTATAACCGTTGAATATGAACTGTTTATTTCTTCATTCGTTGATCCATAGCTGAAGAAAGGAATAAAGAAAGCGAGAAGATGCAGGTGCGCGAGATATATTACACGAGCTACACGACACTGTCGACTGCGCTCTTAAGCCTATGAAGCTGTACGGTAATCGATAGCACGGAGCAGAAAATCCCGTGCACCAAAAATAGCGACTTGGAATCAGATCTACCTGATCAAATTGCATGCCGTTAAGCATCTGTGGTTACGCTTCCGCGTTTAAGGTTTGCTTTTCTTCATATACACATTACTGGCCTTCAACGCCTTGCGTTACTTTGCACGAGAAAGAATGTGGCGTAGAATTACAAGAAAGAGGGCAGCTTCGTCATAAGTGACTCCTGTTTTCAACAATTATATGTCACTTTTTGGATATGCGGAAGAAAAAAAAAGAAAGAAAAAGAAATATCGCAATAAAATCGCTTCTGACTGCAACTGTCACTGAAAAGTTTGTGGCAGGAGCAGACGCTGAAGGTGACCGTATTATGATTGGGAGAGAGCTCTGACCACCACTGTCGTTGTTTTTTTTGTTTTTTGTTTTACTATCCACATCTTTTCTTAGCGGCAAATATGCGATGCTCATGACCACATCATCGCCATCTTAAATCACCCTTTCGAGCTAAAGAAATAGAGAGCCAAGTCATAAAGCAAAAACAGAGAGACTGATTAGCCTGATAGCATGAGCCCGGTCGTATACTCTTTGATGAGAAGTTCATACTTCTCTCTCTTCTTCACACACACACACACACACACACACACACACACACACACACACACACACACACACACACACACACACACACACACACACACACACACACACACACACACACACACACACACACACACACACACACACACACACACACACACACACACACACACACACACACACACACACACACACACACACACACACCATTGATCATCTTCCAGTTCGTCACAAACGGCCATGTATGTTAAAAATTGAAGGACACTTTGTGCCCATTGAGATGGGGTCGGTCAGAATGGAATGCGATGAGCGTGTCTCCCTCCTTGCATGATTGGGACACGCTCGACACAGCGACGCTACGCAAGCAAAGCGCGAGCGCTGTAGAGTCCAACGCGACCGGCGTCCGTTGGCGCGCCCCGGCGGCCACATGGCACTGTGCCAGGGCACGGACGGAGGGGCGGAGGGACGGACGGACGGACGGGAGCATGAGACATTAAATGCTTTCGCCTTAAAACGCGAGCCAGCGTTCTTGGCAACGATTTTCATCGAGCATTGTTGCTCGTCCGCCCCGGTTGGCATAGCGAACGTGCAGGGTCGGGTGCTTCGCTCGACGTCAGCCAAGAAAGCTCGGTTCAGATTGCAGTCTACGTTGCCAGCGCGCATCGCACGCGATATGTCGCAAAGCGGCGGCGATTCGCCAATTTCTGCGGTTTATATCGGTCAGTGCGTTCGTTGATGTCACACGTGTCGGGCAAGTCGCGACAGTTGCGACCTTATAGGGCGAAACGAGTTGAAAAGCGTGTTCTGCGGCGGCTTCCGACCGTTTCGCCTCTCAATCCCAGGTGACGCGGGCAGCTGCCCGGGTGGCGGCCACGTCGAGCGATGGATGGGGCCCGTAGCGGAGGGAAAGCGCGCGCGCGTCGCGCCAGCCGCCGCAAGTGTCGCACAAAGGGGGCCCGCGGCGCGCAGCGTGCTCCATCACGGGACAGAGACTGCCCTCGCCTCTCTCCTCCGGGTTTACGCTTCGGCCGCGAGGCGCGCGTGCGCGTGGACCCCGGGCCATTTATATGGATCAGGACGCGCATACTGCGGGCGCCTCCCGCAGGCGAGGCCGGTCGCCCGCGGTATCCCCCCCCCCCTACCCCCTCTCAGCCGCCTCTCACTAGGAACACGCGTCTCTCTACCATGCCTATGTCTCCCTTTGCAAAGCGATGAAACAAAGAGAGACGCTGAGCCGTGACAAATGTATCACGCCTGCGTGAATGTAGAGAAGGCTCGTTGTTTGAAGACGTCGGCCACATTGGGTTACACTATTGTTTGCGGAATTCGCTAAACAACCACTCTTCCCGTGCATGAGTCGCTTCGCTCTAGTAGCTTGGAGATGGGATGGGATCCACTGGTGCGCGCTGATGTTCTGATCGTGAGCACTGTGTTATGCTAATTAAGGCGCGCCTAAAGAGAATGGCCCTACACAGTCCGCCGCGGTGGTATAGCGGTAGGTGCTCGGCTGCTGACCCGAAGGTCGCGGGTTCGATCCCGGCCGCGGCGGTCGCATTTCGGTGGAGGCGAAATGGTAGAGGCCCGTGTGTTGTGCGATGTCAGTGCACGTTAAAGAACACCAGATGGTCGAAATCTGCGGAGCCCTCCACTACGGCGTCTCTCATAATCATACGTGGTTTTGGGACGTTAAACCCCAGATATTATTATTAGAATAGCCCTACACTATCATTCCACTGGAGAGAATGAAAGCGCGCTCCTGCTGCAGTTGCGTGATTGATAACGAAAATATGAAAGAGAAAAACCCCCCATGCACTTTGGTGTGGTCAGGGTGGTTTGATCAATTACCAGCCAACCTCCTGAAACCCGATTTTGATTTCGTGGTATTAGGCTGCGCCACAAAGGATAGCTTATGCCTGCAATTTTAACTTTGTTAAGGTGGTACAGCTCGAAGCAGGACAAGGTACAAAGAAACCACGAAGACCTTTGTCCTGCTTCGAGCTGTCCTGCTTCCCTTGGCCTGTTTCCCGCTGCACCACCTTAACAATGAAAAAAAACCACCCAGCCCAAACCACTACACTTTTAAGTTTCAATTGTAACACTTCGCAATTGGTGAAAGTCCGGAAGAGAACCGCGCGAGGGCTTCTTATGTATGGCACTGAGGTGGCGCTTGATATCAATATGAGGCGATGAGGCAATCAAGGCTGTAGTGCATGGCTGGTGGGTACAGCGCACGGAACTATACCGCGGCGCGCCACAAACGCAGGCGTCAAAGCCCGGCGCCGAATACGGCCCTCCGGGGAGTTGCAACACGTTGTCGAGCGTATAAAAGAAACATATGCTTGTGAGGGCCCAACGAGCGATCTCCGTGCTGTACAACGTCGTACACCGCAACACGTGCGAGAACAACGGGCGATCCACCGTACAGCGTTGTGATAGGAGCCCCTGTAGGGAATGTATACGCACCAATGCATGCGCTATACACGACGAGGTAAAAGCTAGGCGTGTGCCAACGTATGCGTTGTTTTTAGCCGCATCATCCCGGGCCGCCAACGAGCTACAAGCGAAGGAAACAAGAAACAACTGATGACGCTCCATCGAATGCACCGCGGGACCTATTCCGGAAAACGGCTGTGATCACGCGCCAACTGAATGGCCCCACCTGATTGATCGGTGTTCGCCAACAAACAGTCTGTGCGACAATGGAACAAAGGGCGCTCAGCCACACGATGCGCCTGTTGGCAGCGCGTCTCTTGTATACACCCCAAGCGATACCGCAGCGCGCCCAGCCAACACCACCTAGAAGCCCAGCTCTTGGCATCGTGAGAGTATTTCCAGCCGGAAACAGTATCACTTGTAGAAGAAGATACACAATATTACGATAGACACATATCCATCCACTCTCACGAAATGCGGTTGCAGTGATCTGACAACCACCGGAGTCTTGTATGCTTGGTAAGGGCCTGTGTAAGGCAGTCTTCTTTCCCGACTTGATCTTTGGCGTCTTCGATAAGGCTATAATGCGGTAACAGTTCGCAGTAGCACCCTGCGAGACATAGTAGAAAAGAGACAGGATAATAATAATATCTGGGGTTTAACGTCCCAAAACCACGATATGATTATGAGAGACGCCGTAGTGGAGGACTCCGGAAATTTCGACCATCTGGTGTTCTTTAACGTGCTCCTAAATCTAAGCACACGGGCCTCAAACATTTTCGCCTCCATCGAAATGCTACCGCCGCGGCCGGGATCGAACCCGCGACAAAGAGACAGGATAATGAAGTGGTTGAAAGCGAGTACATTTTTTCTTCCAATGTTGGCACCACCATTAGCACCGCACTCCTGACGAACGTGACCAGGCTTTAACTATATCTGATGCGGCCGCCTTGACAATTACAGTATCGGTGCCCGATGTAGATGTGCGTACTGTAACATGATTTGGCCTCGAAGTTCGGCACCAAGCGGCTCATCGTTAGTTCAGCTAGTGTTTCACCCACACTATGCAATGTGGAAACTAAGATTTGTCTCTGACAATCCGCAAGGCACCCTACATTTATTAAAAATGGCGCCGATGACGAGTATAGGACAAGAGTGTCTAAGGTTCTAATCTCCTCATCGAATAAACAATAGACATTTGAAAAAACACTAGGCGGTTTTTCACACCTATACAGACTGCTGGCCATAAATGCAGGAGACTGTCGTTCGCCAAGATGTGGCAACCCTGAGTGCAGACAGTGGCAACATCTGACGACCATTGGAGAGAATTGAACCCGAATTAACAAAGCTTTCCTTTTGAAAGCGCATTTTGTCATTGGTTGTGATCGAATACGCTAATACGTATTGCATTACGGGCTGACTGGATGCGAACAACTACAGCATAACAACCTTGTATATACGCACCCTTGAGGCCAGGCGCGATTACGACTGGTACAAGCACAAACCTCTGCAAATATGAGTCCGTGCAACGAATGCAATATTAGGTGAAATTACGCGTTCGCTAAAGAAATATAGAGATGGAACAACGCGTGTATTGAGATTTTGTTTGCGTTTATTATATAGCAGAAAGTATTCCTGCCATTCAGGGTGTGCTTATTCGAGGACGCCTTTAAAACATATCCCATGTGCCACCCTCGCAGGAACGGCGCTGGGTTTCTCGTTGCGCCCTCACATCGCCACCAAGACGAGCGCTGAGTGGTTTAAACGCTGCAGGTAAACTACATCGACTTGTATCTGAGAGTTGTCATTTTCGTACAACGGACGTACTTATGCTCTCCCACTAGTCTTATTTCTGCGCTGATATTTACGCGAAGTAGACAGAAAACAGCAATAACCTTAACGTGGCGAACGTAGCACATCCGTTTTACTAAGCCCACGCATTCGGTGTGCGCGTGCGCCTTCCTGCAGGGCCACTCTACCTCCTAGCATATTCTGGATGCGCAGACATTGCAAATGTTTTGCAGTTCTTCTTCCTGTCTTATGCGTGGATTCTCAGATATGATGTTTTGGTGGGTGAGCTCAGGGAGCACTGCGGAGTGCGCTGCGCGCGCGCCAGGCACGCCCGTAGATGCCTGCTTAAGAGTCGCGACGCCTTTGCCAATGCGCTCGCAGTATCCGGCGTCGCGGACTCTTCGCGGCGTTCACGAGCGCAATCGATCATCTCGTCATCCGTGTGAAACGCTTTTTATGTCCAATATCTGAGAAGGTCGCCCGAGGGGCTCCGCTTCGAGCAAGCGAAGACGACGACTGCGTGGACGATGGAAACTTGGGCAAACGGGAAAACCCGGGACGACACATTCATTTGAAGAAAGCGAGGATGGGGCGATGAAGAGGATGGGCTTTGATTTTATTTCTTCCTTTTCATTCCCAGGCAGCCGCGAGCTGGTTCGTTTTCTTCGCTCGAGCTTTTCCCGCTCACGAAGGGAGGCCCGCCCACCCTGTTTCAAATTGAAGCGGCGCGCTGGAAGAAGACGAAGCACGTAGCTGGCGGTATTGACAACAAGAAGAAGGACGTTTATTCCGATAGAAAGGCCGAGCTGTTCGGGTCTTGGGGGGTGCTTCAATCGATTTATCGATATAAGCGTGGACGGGGCTGCTTGGGCTCGGGGCCCTAGCTCTCGTCGGCGCCGCGCTCGCGCCGTGCCAACGACCGCGAGCCGTGGGACGACGTATAGCCCCTCCTGCTTTGCATGCGCTCCCGTCAGGGCAGACAACACGCGCGGGGCCCACCGCGCACTGCCTGCAGCGCGGCTCGTCTCCCAATGACTTGAGCACTATACTCCGCCGCCTGCAGTGTACAACAGGAGTAGATTATAGAAGCAGGAAGGAACTGCTAAAGGACAGCTCCGGCATTTCTTTTTTTCTTTTTTAGCGTGCTACAGGACAAGTGGTTTTCAAAGTTTACATTGATCCTCCTGTCAGACGTTCACAGTGTATCTGTCTGCCTAAAAACTCAGCAATAACTTTAAATAAATAAAAAAAAACATATAATCGGAAATGAAACTCAACTGTAGCTTGAGGGGAGCCACCTTCGAGTGGTGACGTTAGAGCCTCTTTTTAATTCGTTACTGCGGGGACCGTCGGCACAGCGTCCCGATTTAAGTGCCTTATAATGTATAATAACGGCTCCGTGACACTGAAATTCCATGAAATTCGCACGTCTGAAAATTAAGAAAGTCGAAGAAGCCGTTGGACACTAGGCGCGATTTCATTGAATGGTACGTGTGCTTTGGAACACTCTTGCGAGTACACGCCTAAGAAGGGTCCTTGCAACGACGGTTGCTTGCGTAAAACGGCAGAGCATGCACATTGAGAGCGTGTATATGAATCTCTTGAATTCCTTTTGAACTCAATCTACGTAATTTACAGCCTTGAATGCTAGATTATCAAAGCATCGAAAAGAACACGTAGCAGAATGCTCCGTGCGTCACTGAAGGAAGCAATACGCAGCAAGTATTTTAGTGTTTTAAAAGCCCGCAATTTCGAACCCGTGCGCGAACGCCGAACCAGCGCCGTTCCCTTCTCGAAGTGGGTGGCACAGCAGTTATGTCGTTTGCAACGAGCTGAGCGCGAGGACGTGGCGCAATTTCTGGACACGTCAATCACATGTGAAAGCCTGTAGTATACAGACAAATGTCCATGTACTGCAATTTAAATGTTTTTTAAAGAGCCTTACGTAGCAAGAATTAAGGCACAGTCCATCGGAGCATTCGTGCTCAAAGTATACGGTCAACTGAACGCGAGTGTTTAGCGATCCTACCGCCTTCGTACAGACAATACTAACGTTACTATTATTATGGCTGCAAAAGGGTGTACGTGCAAAGTGAAATAACTGGATTGCCGCCCACGAGCCCAGATATTATTTTAAAGGGTATCTCCCTTCACCTTCGGTACTAAGGTTTTCTCATCATGGCCGCAGCGAACGTGCAACAAGAACTATATAGGCAATTCAGTTAGTGAATGTTTGAAGACCCCCATTTATACGGGGTACTCCATATGCAACTTAGACAGTGCGTCGGCAATTAGTAAATGCAATTTCCGCCTCGCGAAAGCTTCCCTCACAATTCTCTCCAGTGAACCCACGCGAGATAAGTTTTAAATGAAGCCCCTATTTGAACCTTAAACGCTGTTTGTCAAAGTTGCGGCATACGTCCCATATATCCGGCAAGAGCTGTTGAGAAAAGAAAGCGTATGACCGATAGAAAAGATAAAGATGCGTAAGAAAGAAGAACCGCGCGCAGTTAAAGGCGGGCATGACTTGAGAGCCAAGTTTCCGTCATTTTGAGAATAGACCGGAAAAGTATAGAGCCACGCTAACTTGATATTATGCATCCGAGGCCGCCTCTTTCATGCGCTGCAATCAGGTTTATCGGAAGGCTACATTGTATTGTTTGAAAGCCCTCCGCGTCATTTATTCAAGTCATTCACGCGCAGTGCACACGAAATGCACGGGTGTTGCGGAGTAATCTCGCAATGTCAGGGCGAGCGACTACAAAAGCGGCTCCTCACATTTAGCAATTTCTTCCCAGCAGACAGCAGGGAAACTTAGGCAGCTTAACGTCCCAAACCATGCCCGTTGATTCAGGAAAAATCTTCCTTTTTGCTCATTAACACCACCAGAAACGTGATCCTAGCGTTAAGGAGATCCGCCCTTGTGGTTCGTGATCTCTGTTAAAGCTGACGAGCGCACAGTTTGTGGCGACATTCGGTTAATAAACCGCAAATTTTCTGCGATTTTCCTTCTCATGACAGTGGTGCTTGACTTTCGCTGCAGGCGACGCTTAAACCGACAACACCGTGCTACGCTGGCTTGTTTGGCCGGCTTTAGAGGAAATTACTTGTGCGCATATTAGAACGACCACATTTCCATTGTTTACGCCGCGTGCAATTTACACGTAATGCATAGAACTTAGTTAAATAGGTAAATTGTTACCGAACCTATCTTTTTCTTTATTTCACTCTTTACATCTGCCTTTCAATTGCTTCTACCATGCATGCTTATTAGCATGTAGGCCACTAAACATAGGCCGTCAGAAACGTCTTGTTTGCATTAAATACATTTGTCGCTCCTCACCATGGGCGTCGGCAGTATGATGCCAAAGGGCACTTACCCCCTTCAAGCCACACCAGCGCTCTCCCCCTCCCGCACCCCGCAAGGCAAAATCCTGCCGCTGCGCATGCTCCTCACCATCTTTCAACAGTGATGAAACATCGGAAGACATTTCTGAAACTTCTAGTTGCCCCTTTATCAGCACACATGCAAGCCAGTTGCGGCGCCAAAATGTCATTATGGCTTCACTAGTTAGTTATATTGTATACTGCTATAACACTGTTCTTCGCACACTTTTAGCTGATAATATATGCACCTTCCACTATAGCATATTTACCAGGTCTCATATACCTCATGCCAACGAACTTCGGTCAGACGTGTGTGCGTGCGTGCGTGTGTGCGTGTGCGTGCGTGTGTGGCACTAACTTCGAAATTATTAATTTTCGAATAAATTCTTTTCGCGTAACTTATTATCACCTATTATGATTTGCGCGCACTAGTCTTACCTTTTATTCGTGTAGTGAGTTGCTGAAATCTTTGATTTTTCGAAAATACCCACATCAATCAATAAAGCAATATGAGTGCTTGTCCAAAACAAAAAACAAAAAAAAGCTTAGTTTATATGATGTCCCGCAGGTAAGCAAAAGGTTGAAATGGACAAGCGACCCGTGAACATGACCACGTATTCACGCGTCAACAACCTGTAATGCGCGTCTACATTTACGCGCGCGCAGACAGCGAGCAATGTCATCTCCGGATGCGTGTTGCTTGCATGCATTGGCGTTGGGGCGAACCGGGACATATAAAAACCGAGAAACATGAATAACGGGAAAATACCGCAGAAAGATAGAACGCTGTTCGTCCGCAGCCACCGCTCGTGGAGCCATCGTACCGATGTAGCTGCAGCAGTATCAAAAACAACTCCCAGCTCCTTGCGTTACACCGAGAGGCTGTTGCATGTTTCAGTACGTGCAGGCCTTTCCCGGAAGCAAGCTCCCTTTCTCCCCCCCGATGCACTCGTACAAAAAAGCATACGCAGACACATGCAAAGCCATCCCGTATACAGAGTTCTGGCTTTTTCTTTTTGTGCACGTGGCATTCTCGGCTGGCATGTTTAGAAAATACGCCCTAATGAGTAATGAACTGCGTGACGTCCGCGTATTAATGGAGCGTCACTGAAGCAAGATTAATGCGCCAGTCCATTGGGCGCACCACCGCAGACTTCCGGTGTCCGTTTCCCATTTGCGACGCGCTTTCCATGGCGCAGACAACGTCGCTGCATTTGGGGTCGTGCTCGTGGCGTGGGCCTTCCATTAACCTATAACGCTGGCCGCCCGACTCCCCCCACACACACCTCGCGCGGAAAGTAGGGCCTCCCAGAGGACGTCTCAAATTTTCACCAGTCTGCGCAAGTGGCTGGCATCACCTTTCTCAGCCTGCCTGAGCGACGTGTTCGAAACAAAAGCCACGCTCGGCGCCAAAGACGGGTGGGTGTGCGCGAGGCGAACTCGCCAGCCTTCGGGTAATATGCACGCGGTTGTTATTAGCCCTGCTGACAAGTATTCGATAGGCTCTTGGTAAGTGCTCTTCGCCATTGTCCGGTTTCCTCCGCTAATGGATTTTCAGCATCAGGATTCACCCAAGTTTTATCTTACTATTCTACAACAAGATGGTGTTTTTCAGAAGACGGGGTCCTGGTCTGCACGGTACAACACTCCATTAAGTATCCTACGTCAGAGAAACTTTGCCTTTGTTCCGTGTAAAGTTTTGCACGTGCTGCGTCCTGCTTGAAATTTCGGACACGCTCGCTACTTCCATGTTTTGATGCTTGCTATATGAGTGACCATAAAATTACCGTAAATATATTTTCTTCTTTCCAGCCGTCCATGTGGTTGAGGATGTTTACGTCGTTCTACCACCGAGCTCAAATTAGCGGATTCTATTCCAGACTGTAGAATTCCGATTGTACATCTTAGGATGGATGTTTATGAAATTTGAATAGTCAAAATTAATCTTGAGCCCTCCACTATCACGTCTCAAAGCCTTGGGGCCTTTAAACTTATCACTCAATACTTGTTTAAAGTGTGTTTCTCGTCAAGCAATACAGCCATCGGTGGTCTTTCGGAGCACATCAAGCTTATTACTAGTCGCCTCTACTGTCCATACGCCAAATAACACTTGTAACTGATGCAGTAAAGAGCCGATTTGCTGAAATGATTCGTGAAGGGCACACACGGAAAGTGAAGCCACGTATTCTCTCTTACGATACTGGAACGTACACTGGCTCGTGACAATGCTGCGTACGTTTCACTATATGGTACTTCTAGCCACCATAGTTTCACATTAAAAGCAAGGTGCCTTTTTATTATTTTTGCGCGTGGTTTGAATGTGATAAAGTTGGGAAATGGTACCTGTGCACATTACCAAGCGCTGTCCGGGGTGACACATCACGCGAGTCAAACGCCTCGTATGAGGAAAAGCG
Organism: Rhipicephalus appendiculatus; assembly: GCA_030522465.1. Lineage (NCBI taxonomy): Eukaryota > Metazoa > Arthropoda > Arachnida > Ixodida > Ixodidae > Rhipicephalus > Rhipicephalus appendiculatus. The sequence goes on along the minus strand of JALIZH010030659.1, from coordinate 30,479 downwards.
TTCAATATCCGCAAAACAGCAAAAGAAGAGAGAGCGCGGAAGAGAAAGAAAGGTGCTCGTGCTACACCTGAGTGAGCGCAATGCGGTAGCACTGTGACAACCTATTATTCGATGCGTATACCTACACTCAGCCACGTGTTCTCGGTCAACCCATGAACTACGTCTGACCTTCTGCTCTCTACAAAAGTTATTTTCTCTTGCACCTACCTCAAGTTCGATCCTTTCCTTTCTTCTGTATATATTTATTATGCCCTCACTTCTTCCTCTGTACTTGAGCTTTCTCTTCTGTAATACTTCCGTAGTGTTGGTATGGTTTATAGACTACATGGCAGTAGTTCGCCAGTGAAAAGAAAACAAACGTTCGATGAAGGGGCGAGGAAGCGTTGTTTCTTTCGGTGGAAAGGTACAACCGATACGCGGGAGTGCGACGGGGTGCGGAAGCGCTTTCCCGACGGTGCGGGGAAAACGCGAGATGGAAATTGGCCCCCGCTGTCGTCCGAGATATGGATGGCCGTCTTAGCCCGGACGGGTTGCGCGCCTCGCAGGCGATCGATGGTCGTTAGCGGACAGCCAGCCACGGGCCCGGCCCTCGGCAGCGCGGCTGTTTGCACACCACCCCCGGCCAACCACCCCCCAAGCGGCTCATCATACGAGACGCCACGCGTCTTGGCGCGCACGGAAACCCGGAGACGAGTGGGTCCGACGGAAGAAAACAAGATCCTATCACGCTCAAAGCGCGCTCCCCTATGACAGCCGCGAACGAAACTGCGATAGCGGCCGCTTGTAAAAGGCTGCACCGATTTTTAGTCCACCCGTGAGCATATACGAGGGAAGTAGTAGTGCGGGCCTGGTGGTCCGTGTTCGGGATAAAAGGTGGGCCGAAAGTGGGACGTAACAAGCAAGAACCATTAACTACACAGTAAACCAGTTTGCACCCTTAAGGGGGGTTTTGCCGTGTCTATAACTAACACCCTTACACCCTAGGAAAAGGGTGCTTTGACGTACCAAAACACCCATATCATGGGGTGTTTCCAATGGCCTAAACACCCTTACACCCTTATGACTGAAAAAAAAAACGGAAAAAATGAAATCTACCAGTCAGGGAACGTGGATTCCCAGTTGACATCAGCATAGAAGGTGCACGCGCGCGACAGACCATACACACAACAGAGCGTATTGTAAAATATCCCATGGACTCTGCGACGCGCTACACAGCCTTAAGGTGACCATCGGCTATAGATAGCCATGGTATCTTAAGCCACCGTTCAGTGCCGGTGGGGATATTCCTGTTCCCTATAAGTGAGCACTAAACATTAAGATATCAGGCGTAAATTTACGGTATGCTTGTAGATACCCCAAAAAGAGACATAACTATTAATCTAAACTCGCCCAAGGTCCAGCGACTCTTTAATCAGCGAGTCTCAGTCATCATCTGGTACGCTGTTGTATGGGCCATGGGTGTTTCGATTAGCCAAAACACCCTTACCCCCTAAAGGGTGTTTTAGCTAGAACATCACCCTTAAGGGGGTTTTGAGGAAAGGAAACACCCTTACACCCTAATTTTGCAAATTTTGGTTAGGCAAAAGGGTGTTTTGCCTGTTTGAAACACCCTTAAGGGTGCAAAGTGGTTTACAGTGTAGCAACTCCTTACTGCTCGAACAGGGGCTGGCAAACGAGAAGTTTAAACAAAGAAGAGTGAGGGATCGAATTCGAAGCAGTCGGGGGGTATGGAAATGGTAACTTCAAAGGACACGGGTCATTACGAGTCTCGACAAAGAAGGAGAAAAAACGAGACTGTGTTCTAAGGGCGGGAGCGTATGCACTACAAACATATACCGTATGTCCCCATAGAGTTCATTATGTCGTCTGAGTAGGCGTGTATGCCCAGTACACTGAAGCATTACAGTAGATGTAAGGGGAAGTGAGGAAAACTTGAAATAAGGTTCTCTCTTTTTTTTCGGCATACGTAAAGAAACGGCGGACCACCGAATGAGTGGAATAAAAATCGTAATGAACTGTCACATTTATGCCGTCCCGAACGCAGAGGTCTTGAAATCTCGTGCCAACGGTAAAACAGATAGCATATAGGGGAAGAGCTGGTAGAAACGTATAATGTTTGCTCGTTCCATTCGCTGTCCGTCGAGTATGTTACGGATAACTCAAAGTAAAATTGCAGCCATTCCCCTCTGCGAAGGAGAGTGACAAGCGAAGTTGACCGTCTCTGGCCCTTCTTCATAAGCCCGAGTAAATAGGGACAAGTTCCATACCTCCCAAATGGTCACGACCTGTAAACGCAAGGGCTCTTAACCAGGTCCCATTTAAAATTTCAGTTATACACTTGAAATTGTTCGGGCACAATGGAGCGTTTTGCCGAAGAAAATTATTTCGCTATTGGAGGAGTTTACAAGATGAGTTACTGTACTTTTACCATACCGCCAGAAAAGAGCTTCACTGTCACGGCCGGCGCTAGCCTCGACAAGCGTCCGGCGGCGAAGTTCCCTTCCTGCCTTCTTCTCCCGTGTGCCGAGCCGAGGAATCAAGCGAGCCTCGCCACCTTTTGTTTTCTTCCCTTACTATTTTGCGATGCGCCGTATTTCCAGTGGCGGCATAGCGCATTAGATGATTAACCGAAGTCACGTGCCATGACCGGTGACGTTGAAAGCAGCATGTACTGCGCAGGCCATTCATGGGTGGCTTTCCATGCAACATGTCTCTCGAAGCGCGGCTCTCTAGAAAGGAAGGCACGCGGTGAAAATTTCGTCGCATTTTCATATTTTGTAAGACACGATCGCCACCGAGTGTTAACTAACCATACGCACCACGATTGTTGGTTTGAAATGACCAAAGCTTGTAGGGGGCCCAGCTGCAGTGAAGTTCTTCTATCTGCGTTTAAAAGCCCTGATCTTTGAAAACAGTTACGATCCTTCCTTGGTAATGTACCTTCGTGATTGGCATAATAGTGATCTATAAGATCTTGAGAGAGTTAGCGAGATGGACATTTGAATAGAAGCTGGAGCGCTGAGTCCTAACCGCCGTGGCTTGGCGCGCAAACCTACCGATGGAAACTTGTGAGAAACGACGCAACATGCAGTCCACGAAGCAGCGGCGAGCAACGAAGATTATTAATGCCGTTCTTGCCGTCTTGCAACGACCCTTTACTCAGAAATAACGCGTATGTGTAGCGCTCGTATTTGACAGCCTTCACAGGCATTTTCGTTCATGACTGCTGTTTGTCACAGGGTGCATGCATGGTCACATTCGCTACTAATATCTCCAACATCGCGTTCGGCTGGAACTAACAACTGTAACGTAAAAACTTCTTTTGCGAATATGAGAGCGATGACCACATTTTTTTACAAAGCTTTTCGGTTGGCTAGCCATATCGGCTAATATGATGCGTCCGTCACCCCTAATGGCTGGAACACGCTGTTTCGTACATATCATTCTAGAGAGGAACTTTTGTGAGTGCGAAATAACATTTTCTAGCGTATTTCCCCAAACTCGTCTGCTACTACGACTCGGTATTAAGGCGACTCTCGCATGCACGCAGCGCGATATCCTTTGTTGACGCGACAATTTGATGGCTCCCGAACGCGTACTCCGGTCACGCGCCGGCACAATGTAGCGAGTTGTCAAACAGCCGCAGTAACGATCACAGATGATTCCGCACGTCGGGCGAGAGCCGTCCGAAGCCAACACATTTTCTCCACCCGCGGCTTCCCCATTCAGCGGCAAGTATTACGCGCAAGCTGAGAACAAAGAAAAAGAAAGGACGAGATAAAAAAAAAGAAAAAAGCCATTGCTCCTGTCTCCGTCCGGGTTGATTCATCTTTGCCGGGGAGCGCAAGTTGTTTTGCTTTCGATCTGACTGCGGGGCTTCTCCGCCCCAGCTGGACCGCTCCCGTTTCGAAGCCAGCTCGTAATGTGCGTCGCCCTGTCTATATGGCCCGCTCAATAGTCGCCCAGTTGCTACTAAAAGCGCCGCCGCGGTGATGGCCCTTTGGCGGGATGAAAGAAAACAAAAGACTTTCGCTTACTTTCCAAGTCCCGATGTATTCTCTCGCTTCTCCGGCACACGCCGCAGCTAAGGCTCGAAATAATGAAACCCATTTCTTTTTTCTACGGCCATCTCGCGTGTCGAGAATACGCCGCACGACTCTGGAGTGTGGACGAGCACGCGAACGTATATATACATCGCGCGGGCCATTCGACAGCGTGACGACTATGAACTCGCCGAGGGAGGAAGAACAACAACCTGTCTACGCCTGCGGCGACAACAAACGGGTGTGTAAATGCTCTTTGACATATGTCGAGGGGGAATCGGGCAGAAGGGTACTCGCTTCTAATCCGTTTCTTTTATTTCGAAAAGTTATGCGAGCGCGGCACGAAATGTGTATTGGGCTTGCAACGTGCCACCCACGTCAAAACATCGGTAGCCCGCGTTAAGTGCAGAGGCGCTCGCTACGTGCTTCGATCGCGACAGAATCGAGTGCCACCTCGCACTGCGACATAAACGAACATTAAACAAGCTTCCCGACACTCGTGCAGAAATGCGACAGGTCAGCTGCATCGTTGAATCAAAAAAGGGTTACAACTTACAAGTTAATGGAGTTAACAGCAAGGAGTCTTGTAAAAGTGGCGGATAGCGCGACGCTCGGGCAGACAGACTGTGTGGAGAAGCCAACTTTTTTTGCCGTTCACATATGTGCGGTGCGGCGGGGGAGCAGTTCAGTTTCCCCCCGAAATAACGCTTCGCACATCCACCAGAAAGCTGTTTACAGCTTGTGCAATATGGGCACCCCACATAATAATTCTTACCCCTTTTCTTAAACCTTCGACCACTTTCTCAGTTTCTGCCGAACTAAGTTGTGGTAAAAACGGTCGCTTACACAGCCACCCCCCATTCGGTTAGTGTTGTCCTAGCTACCGCAGAAGGCATATTGCCACTTTGAAGGCCGATTCCACATTCCACGTGACATTCTCTAACATTCACTCATTTGTCTGCGCGATGCTTTATACAGTTCAAACATTCGCGAATTCGGTTTTTCTTTAACGCTAGAGAGCCTAGAGATTAACTCCAACTGCAATGTAGCTTACCTGCAACGCCTGTGCAGGCATTGAGAAACGATTAACGAACGTAATACCTGCAAAAACATCGCCATTATGGTGTCGCGCTACATAAACGTCAACGAAAACGTCAACATAAACATAAAAGTCTACATAAACGTCAACTGTGGCGTTAATGTTGGGTGAATTATTACCAATCTGGTTAATTGGGAATGATTCATTAAGTGCTCTGTAGTGCAAAAGAAGGCAAGAGATACAAGGAAGCGCACTTCCTTGTCGCTCAAACTGGCGTTAATGGGAGCGATTTCCTTGGATTCACCTCAATATCCCGGTGCCGGTTCTGCCTCCTATGCTATGCTCTCGCGACATTAATAAAAGTTGTTGTCGCACGAAAATATGAGTCTAACCAGCTCAGAAACCTACAGACAACACGAAAGTCAGCAGTACGAAACCACCGCCTGAAAGCAGGAATCAATTTTGACTGCTACGCGCATTACCGCCTGCCCGCGCGGGAAGTAATATTTTACGGCGTAACAACGAATGCAAGCTTGGCTGCCGTCGTCGGCAAAACCCGGGCAATACATTAAGTTTTTTATATGAGAGGAACAGCAAACACGACGCCGAAAGAAATTCACTGGAGATCCTCGGTCCTGCGACACAACGCTGCAAAGGAGGCAGTTTATGAGAAGGTGCGTGAAGCTATCTGAAAATTTATCTGCTCACGTTTTATCGACGATGACATCGCAGTCATATTTTCATGTCTTCAACACCGCTTACTTTGATAATAAATGGTAACACGATTACGACCGAACCTGTAAATGACGATGGACTTAACGCGCCTGTTAACCGAAGAAGCCGGGTGTCGTTAAAGAGCCCGTTTTACTTTGTTGGAATGTGCGACATACTCACTCGAGCTTATTATTTACCAACGCGTCAACTTTCTGTAACATTTGGCAGCCGCACAACCTATATATGCGACTTGAAGCGATAATGATGAGAGCGCGAGGACATACATTGTACGAGCTCTCGTCAGTGACCGAAACAGAGTTAGATTTTGTCCAAAAACGAATTTAGCACGTGCGCACAACTCGACCGCGGAACACCAAATGTAGTTCGACAATTTAGAAAATAATTTCAGCCACTGCAGCCGGAAAAAGTAAAACTAGCTAGAGACAGAAATAATGGACAGAAACATATTACGGAGTTTTGTTACGGAACAACGCGACGCGTCGGGAAAAAAGATTACGACGCGCTTCACGCAAAGCTGGTTTTTGTCCTTCTGCCCGTCGTACAACATCGCGGAATTCAAGGACCGATTTTAGAGCAATCTTGAGAACCTAATGCAAAATTTAAGTTCTGTAGTAGTACGCAAGAGGCAGCCAAAGTCAGTGAAATGACTATTAGACTTCAAAGGTGCCGCGGCGCGCGACAGTAACTATACAGATTATATCTTGCAGCCTTAAATTCTTTACGAGTTATCTAGTCTACCAATCCAGCTCGCACGTTACTCTTCAACGCCGCGTGCTCGAAACATGCGCCAGTTTACAGGCATTCCTCGAAATAAGTGCGGACATCGAAGGTGTCATGTGTGCCGCAAATGCGCTAAGTATAACGACAACCAAAATGCTTTTCTCGAGATGAAGTGCTTGGCTGTGAGAGCCGAGTATTTCATCTTGAGAGGGTTGGCTACCGTGCGGGTACTTCCGACGAAACAAACCCTTCTGCAGTCACTCAGGGACTTCCAAAACACGGTGCTTTCAAAGCAGAGGGAAAGGGTCGGTTGGGGTACAGGCACAAGCGAACGCTCTAGAGCTACAGCCATAGCATTGTCATGCAGAAAAGGGAGGCAAAGTGGAGAGACGTTGGGTACGTGGGTGGAGTCACACAGACAAGGGAAGCAGGGGCAGCAACCGGTTGCGGGAAAACAAGAACGGGATAGTATTCTTCCCGCAAGGCAAACTCGTAGGACAACTACGCGCTTTGCCAGGAAGGCTCCCGCGAGCGAGGCGACACGAAGCACAGCACACACGGGTGTCAACGCACATGCACGATGTCCCCAACGCGCGCTCGTCGTGATGTCGCAGCGGCAATGCAGGGCTTTCCAATCGGGCGCCAATTGAAGCTTCCAATGGAGTTAGCGGGAAACCGCCCTTTGACAACACCGACGCCGCTTCTCGGATGTGCGGACACGAGGAGCCGCCGAACGGATCCATTGCCGAGCGGGGTCGCGCACACGGGGCAGCGAACCCGGCGAGTAAAGCCCGGGTTGGGGACGCGCGGCCGGGAAGCGCGCGCAGCGTGGGCGACTCACCGGCATGCCACACCTTGGGCTGCTGCGGAGATCGATGGGTGCCGGCGTGTTGTGCCGCGTGCAGCGGAATAGGACAGCCTGGACCCGTGGGGGTTCGCGGTTGCCGGCGCGCACGGACGGTGGAACACTGGAGCCAGCAGAGACTTCCCTCGCACGCGCGTTGCGGCAGCCACTCCCAGGGGCAGCGGCCACTCTGGCTGCTCAATATACCGGCCGACTCTTCTCCCAATCGCTCCGAGCGCCGGCGTCTCTCTCTCCCGCCGCTGTCGCCCCTAGTGTCAGGCGGCCGAGGCGGTTGCCACGGCGACCGGACGGCGGCTTCGTCGCCTAGGCAACGGCACGCCGGAGGAACCTGCATCGCGGCGGGCACAGGATGCAACCTGGATGAGGGGAGAGCACCTCGGAGAAGAAGTTATTTCATTATTTATCGTTTTTTCGCCTAACGCCTCACGCATTCGATCAAGATCCGCGGCTCGTTTTTGCCTTCACTGGCAGCGTAACGTTACGCGAGCCTCCGAGTGGGCGCCCTTGTCGCGATCGTCGCATCGCGCCGACCACACTTCATCGCCGCGCGCCGACCCACACCCGGCGGCTTTTGTTTCGTGCGTAAGTACTGTACATCTACTTGTCACATGAGGGCAAGTTCGCAGGGGTCATCGAAGCAAGAAGGGTTAAAAGTAAGAAAAAAAAAAAAGGATAACGCTATAATCTGTACGCGTACACCCTTTCGAGGTTATTTTTTCAGCGGTTGTGGTGACAATAGCGACTATATTCTTACAAGACTGAATGCAAAAAGATTAATCTAATATTCTTTGTGTTCGCGTAAAAAAAAAAATGAAATGGGCGGGTTCTCAGAAATATAATCCGGAGTACTACACGGCGGCGTCTCTAATATCAAAGTCCCGCATTCTTCTTCTTCTTCTTCTTCTTCTTCTTCTTCTTCTTATTATTATTATTATTATTATTATTATTATTATTATTATTATTATTATTATTATTATTATTATTATTATTATTATTATTATTATTATTATTATTGTTGTTGTTGTTGTTGTTGTTGTTGTTGTTGTAACGTTTTCGTAGATACTACCCTTACTGAGAGATGGAGGAAAGGCAGCTGGCAAAATTGAGTTACCTATCGCGCCATTTCTATGACATATCATAGAAGTTGAGGGGTATAGGCAGTGTATAAAAATGGGAGAAATTAATCTCTGCACTCGGCAGTTACTCGATCTTGCTTGCCGGCGTACATAAGAAAGTAGTAGACTAATGCCATGTACTAGAGTGTGGTATGAAAAATATGCAGACATTCTAATTTCCAACGTCCCTTGCTTTTTTTTCGCGATATCGGAACACGAATGATAGTTTCGGCGTTATAGGCAGAATACCGATCAGGCCTCAGTGGGGAGGTCTCCTTTTAGTGATAGCGCTCATTGTGCGAACATAAAATGTGGGTGCATGTGGTTGCGATTACAAAGGCAAAAGAAGTTCCTTTAATGTATACAAAATCCCTGTCAATGTCAGAGGCCCCATATGAGACTCACTTTCCGCGTTTGTTATATTTTAAGCACAACAACTATAAAAAAAAGTTACTCCGGGTCTCGTGTGATGACTAACGCATCCCAACAATCCGCTAGATCTTCATGACTTTCATGTAAGGTCCCCTTATTCCAGCGCTGCCGGACGCAGCCGCGTGTGGTTCTCCAAGTCACGTCTGCATTGCGCCTATGCAGTGCGTGCATCATTGGGGTTACCACGGCGTGGCTGCGTGTGAACGGACACTTTCTTGCGGAAGAAAGCAGCGATAGCGGGTCGCGTGGCGCGGCAGGCTGATTCCACAGTAGTTAATCAAAGCGACCTCTCGCTTCTGGAATGCGTGGGCGCGACAGCCCGTTTCGTAACGAGTGGCACAAGTGGAACGAAGAGGGGATGATCGCTGCGCGGGGGCGTCCGCAGCCCACCAAGGCAGCGTAAGAGTTTGCGCTTTTGTGTACATGCATGTGCCTCTGCGGTTGTCCTCGAGGAAGCGTGAAGACGGTGCTCTCGACCACGCGGAAGCCGTAACTTGCGGCCGTCGACAGCCGCCCAACTGACGAACGTTTACGAGGGTCGCGGTCTTATCTCTCTGGCCAGTTTACGGACGCGGGGCGGTCCGAAGCGTTCGGACCGGGGCTCGTCAAGGTATCTGAGCGTCCAAGGGCGCAGCTGGCCGACCGTGCGAGTCCCTCGCCACCCCGCCGCTCGAGTTGGTGGAGGGGAGACAGTTTGGCTCTAGACGCGCAGCTGCAGAGCCTCGGACGCAGGTGCTCCGCTGTCCCGCCGCGTTCATGATGAGGAGCAAATTCGGAGGAAACGAGGTTGGCCGCTTTCGCAAGCGAGCTTCTGGTCTTTGTGTGCACCCATGCGGCGTCACGGGTCGCGCAATTTCCGCGGTAATGCGTAACGATGTTGTTTTTCCTTCGCGCCGAATGTTGCCCCTTTCGCTTTCCTCGAGTTACCATAGCGTGTCATGCGTACAGCACGCGCGAGCTGCGGTATAATTTCAGTTTACGGCCAAGTGTTTGCATTTGAACACTTAGGCTAACTAAAGAAAGAAAAGTTGGATCGTTAACAGGACGTGCGATGAGCTATTGCACACAGCTCTTCTCAAACTCCTTTTCTCGCTTTTTGCCATTACCGATACCGATTGCCCTGCATCTCTGACCACGTCACGCACGTATTCATCATTCTCAGCCTGTTATAGCACACCGCAGGACGAAGGCCTCCCCCAATGATCTCCAGTTTACCTCATCCTGAGCGAGCTGATTCCACTTTATCCCTGCGAGATTCTTAATTTCATCACTCCATCTAACTCTCTGCCTTACTCGACTGCGTTTCGCATGCCTTGGTAACCATTGCGTTGCTCTTACTGTGATACGCATTACGTCTGTCCTACGCATTACGTGGCCAGCCCAGGTCCATTTCATTCGCTTGATGTCAATGGGTCAGGGAACACCTGTTTGTTCCCTGACCCATTATGCCGTACTCCGATCTCTTAATGGTGCTCCTATAATTTTTCGTTCGATTGCACGCTGTGTTGACCTCAACTTTTTCACTAGCTGCTTTGTTAACCTCCTTGTTTGACCTATATGTTAAAACTGGCAGTATGCAGAAATTGCATACTTTTGCTTTAATGACAGTGGCAGATTTCCTGACACTATTTGGGAGTGCGTGCCGATTGCGCTCAAGCCCTATCTTATTCTTCGGTGAATTTCGTTTTTGTTAGGCTTTCCTGTTATTGCTCGTTCTACGTATACATATTCTTGTATACACTCCCAATGTATGGTTTCCAAATGAACTCTCTCTTTCGCCAGGTTATTCAGCACTATCTTTGTCTTCATCCCATTCTTTTTTAGGCCTGCTGTAGTACTTTGTTGGTTTAAATTCTCAATCCTTTTTTTAACACGAAAGTGTTTTATGCCGGGTTCCACCAAGACTTCAGTGAAGCATTTCTGTCGCGGAAATGACGTCGAAAAAAAATGTACACAATCACATGGCAAAGAAAAACATCGAAGAAAAAAGTTCCGCCAACGGGAGTCAAACCCATGACTCCTCGATCCGCGACAACAGGTACCAGGCACGCTATCCACTGCGCCACGGTCGCACAGTCGGGAAACTTTACAAACGAACGCGCTTTTTATATCTCACTCTTTCCTTTCACAGTGCTCTTGGTCGGCGGGGTGGTGTCGCCGTCTGGGAGCGGTAAAGTGAAGCAATGCATCATGACCGTGGCCTCCGCGATTAGCTCCTGCAGCGCGTCGTTGCTACGCGTCTGTCCCATTCGGTGCGTTTAATTGAAGTGCAATTTTGTCAACGCCTTAACACACCGCGAGGTGGCGACCTTAGTCCAAGCCTCAGCCTCGCTCATAGCATCCACCTATATTTAAAATAGCTCTGCGGCGCGCGCCTGCATCGCGTGGCTGTAACACCGCATTCCCCGCTTACGCTCGCCCCGAGAGAAATGGCGGTTAGGGCTAGAGAGGTGAGAGGACGCGCGTTGCGTTTCCGTCCAGTCCGGACGTGGTGTTCAATAGACAGATTTAGTTGGGCGTCCACAGCAGCTCTGCGGACACAGCGTGCCATTGCGAATGGCTAACAGCCCGCGTCCGCATTGCTGCTGCGCACGCCCAACTAAAACTGTCTAATAACTCTAACATGCCGCGGGATGGCGACTTAAACCCAAATTCTGCGTCCAATCAGCGACGCTGTTCTTGCTGTCACACCGCTTTTTCTGCATAAGTATACGCTCTCACCGTTAACTACTACAGCTACTCCAAAGATTCGTTTACTCATTGATCATGGACGTCAGTCGTCGGGATGGAGATGTACTGCCAAGCGTCAACGTGGGTGCTTCCACGTTAAACGGTGCTATAGCTGCTAAAGACCAAGACATTGTGCAAGTTCTCTTTTATAAATGTACAGTAAACATTCAACTACTTCTGTAGAGAGAGAGAGAAAAAGCAAGAAGAGGAAATGCAGGGAGGTTAACCAGACGGGCGTCCGGTTTGCTACCCTGCACCGGGGATAAGGGTGTGGGGATTAAAAAGGGAAAAAGAGAAAGAGAGAAGGAGAGCACTGCACGCAAAAAGGAGTATACATGTCAGTCACTGAGGCTGGAGCTTCTCTGACCTACCTGACTTCAGCGTTCTTACATTCGACTGGGAAATCGCGGCCTTTGAGAGGGCCGTGGGCGAGCCGTGGTGATTACTGAAGAGCTGAAAACACTGGATCAAGAACCTCCAGCAGTTGCAGGGCAGTTGGGGCTGTCGGAGTATTTAGCTTATTCAAAAGCATAAATAAGGTGTCCAGAAAAGATCGAAGCATCGTAGGAATGTCCTGGTCGTTTCCAGGCGAGTCGTGGGGAACCAGCGCTGTTGTTGGATCGGTCAATGTATGCTGCGACCATTCGAGTCGCTGTGGATTGTGCTGTGGCTTTGGCTGTGACTGTGGTTCTGGCTGCGGCTCTGGCTATAGATTTGGTAATGCCGGCCATACTTCAGTGTCCATATGCTCTGGTGCGGTCTTGTCCTCAGAAATCAACTCGGACGTGTCTTGTCTAGGAAGCAGAGGAGGAGGTGTCACTTATGAACTACGCTTCACAGATTAAAGACACGTTTTACTTTCGTGTTATACCGATTCCTATGACGCAGGGATCAACCATGTTTTTTGCATGTCATCTGCATACCGTAGGTTGCAGAGACATTCTCCGTTCACTTTGATTCCAGCTGCTTCCCGGTCTAGCTGCTAAAATACTTCCTCTGAGCATCCAATGAAAACAACATTAGGAATATTGTATCTACTTCTCTGACTCCTTCTTTTATCATAATTATGTCGTTTGTGTGTGTGTGGAGAAGTAAGGTATAGCTGTGGAGTCTTTGTAGATGTCTGCTCAGGTATTGACATAAGTTTTAGGTGATCCTTGTTGACTTAGTGCTTTTAAGGCTGCCTGGTATATCTATTGAGTCGAATGGCCTTTCGTAGTCTATGAAAGCTAAATAAAGGAGTTTGTTGGTATTCAGCAGCTTTCTCCATTACCTTATTGGATCACATCAATCGGATCAATCGTAGAGTAGCCTATCCTGAAACCGGCTTGCTCTCTAGGTTGGTTGAAGTCAAGTGTTTTTTTTTTTTCCTGTTTGAAGTCACCTTGTAAATAATTTGTGCATAGACCAAAAGTGAAGCTTATAGGCCTACAATTCTTTAAGTCTTCATGTCTCCTTTCTTGAGTATTAGCACAATGTTGGTATTTTTTCCAGCTCACAAGAACTGTTGTTGTTTTGAGGCACTGAGTGCAATGTGTATTAAGTTTCTTCCAAGAAAATTCTCGTCCGTCTTTAATCAGATCGGCTCTTATTCCGTCATCACCAGCCGCTTTTCCATGTGGCATATCACATATGGCCTTTCTAACCTTGTCAGTTGTTACGTATGGAACTTCCGTATCTTGCTCGTCGTTACTTACGCTCGAGGGGGGAATGAATTATTTTCGAACCATATAGTTCAGTGTATAATTCCTCTGCCACCCAAACTATGTCATTGAAATTGTCGATAATATCATCCTTGCTTGTCCTTTAGAGCGTGCGTTTAATTCCTTCATAAACAAAGTCTCCTTTTCGCTGCTCTGATGCTGCTTTCTTTTTCTATCGTTGCCTCTATCGCTTTGACGTTTATTTGTGTCGCTGACGTTCTTCTTGTTGATGAGCTTTGTTGGCTCCGCGAACTATATCTTAGATCTTGAGTTAGTCTCCTTCATGTGTTGCCGTTTCTTTACTAAGTCTTTCGTGGATTGCGAGAGCTTCCTACTCCTTGCGTTGGCGCTTTACCTTCCAACTTCGATTGCTCCTCCAGATATCAGTCTAGTTACTGTTTTGTTCATTCCCTCGATGTCAGTGTTATCCTGTTGTCCTAAACGTAATCCTAAAATCTTCTGATTTTAGTCTTACTACATCTAGGTTGAGTTGTTTGCTGGTGTTGTGTCTCGCTCGAGGTTAAGTGCTATCTTCACCCTCACTAACCTACGGTCGCTGCACTTACTCTTGCTTATGACATCAACGTCCTGTACTATGCCTGGGTTTCCTCGCAGATCTAAATCGATTTCGTTCTTTGTTTTGTCCGTTAAGGCTTTTCAACGTCCACTTCTTATTTATACGCTTTCGGGAAAAGGTGTTCATTATACGGAGCCTATTTCGCTCTGCGAATTCTACTAAGATTTCTCCTCTGTTATTTCTGGAGTTAGTTACCATAGTTACCAACTGCTTCTTCCCCATTTTGCTTTCTTCCTACTTTTGCATTGAAGGCTCCCATGATTATGGTGTACTAGGTAGGTCGCTTTTTCATTGCTAATTACATATCCTCGTATAGTTGTTCTACTTATCCGTCGTCATGACTGGATGTTGGAGTGTAAAGATGTACCAATTTAAGTTCGTATCTCTTGTTTAGTTTTATCACGAGGATCGCTACCCTGTCATTGATACCAGAGAATTCTTCAATGTTGCCTGCAAGGTCCTTGTGAATTAGAAATCCCACGCCACATTCTTTCTTATCAAGGAGTCCTCTATAGCAGAGCACGTGACCATTAGTTAGTACCGTATATGCTTCCCTGGCTCTTCTAACCTCACTAAGGCCAAAAAATATGCTATAGATTTTTGGCCATGCGCTTTACACGAGAACTCTGAGTCCTCAATAGATCATTGTATTGATAAGTAGGAACTAACTAGACGGGCTATGTTAATGAGTCAACCATGGTTCGCACTGAGTCATATATAGGCGTTTAAGTTTGTCAAACTCGCAATCACGTTAATAAGATGGAAACGCCGTGTTGCGGTGGCTGCCTAATCATTGTGACATCATCTGAAATTACAGAAACAGCAGCCAGTTTTTCAATGGAGTCACTGATTTGGACATGCAATCGATAGACACTGACAAAAAGAGGGTGATTATAAAGAATGCAGAGATGTCAAACAAGAAAAACGTCTGGTTGGCTACGCAGAGGCAAGGAGAAAAGCACAAATGTGCTTCCACTTCCTCCTTTGTTGATGACAGGGGGAACTTTGGTTCAGTAGCGTCTGTGTGCTCAGTGGACGATCCTCTAGTCGCATGAATACCTTGAATATTGATTGACTATGTATGGGAAGTCGAAGATAGTGGCCCACACAGGCCCGTAGCCAGGAATTTTTTTCGGGGGGGGGGGGGGGCACTTGTTGAGAGCCTTGAAAAACACCCTTTTTTATTATTTTGCCTCGGTAAAACACCCCCTTCAATCAGGAATTTAGGGGGGGGGGGCCTCTAGCCCCCCCCCCCCCCCCCTGGCTACCGGCCTGGGCCCACAGTAAGGGAACTTTGCGCTGCATAGACACCTACCCGATCATGTTGTGTCTTCTTGCCTTCCGTAAGTGTTTGGTGCCGTCAATACAGCACGAATTTTCCCATCCTGTGGTCAACATGTAAGAACTAGCCCAAGGGAGTGCTTTACTGCACAGTGGCCCAGCAAGGGGGTCTATGTTCTCGCAGCCGTGGACATCACGTGTAGGATTGTCCGCCAGTCCAAACACCTTGCTGGGCTACTTTCCAGTAAAGCACTCCTTTGGGCTTGTTCTTACATGTTGACCAGAGGTTGGGGAACTTTCTGCTGCATAGGCATCTAACCGTTACATGTAGTGTCTTCTTGCCTTCCGTAAGTGTTTGGTGCCACCTATACTGCACAAAGTTTCCCAACCTCTGGTAAAAATGTAAAAACTAGCCCAAAGGATTGCTTTACTGAACAGTGGCCGAACAATATGGTCTATGTTCTTCTCGCAGCCGTGGACGTCACGTGCAGGATTGTCCGCCATTCCAACCAGTGCAGAACAAGCTTTTGTAAAAGCAACCGCAATCGACCAAAACAATAGATGTCTAACGTCGGTGCACTCTTTACGAAAGGCGTAGAAAATGGCCAGTATTTGAAACCTCGATGCATGCGATTGTTCCTCTGGCATGAATCTTGTAACCAGCTGACGTCGGAAATCGGCATAGGCGTGAGCACGAGGGGGGGCAGCGGGGGCGCTTCCCCCCCCCCCCCCCCCAATCATCTATAGGGCGGGCGCAGATTTTGGCCCAGTCTGCTACTTAGTCGGACCTGTCCCGTCATTGCTTAAAGAGCAAGGCAATGGCCACGTAGGTTTTTGGTGATAATGGCGTCCAAGACCACTGGTGTTGCATTCCAGGAACTGTTTACTTCCCATAGTTACTCCCGGAAAGCCAGATGTTGGGGATCGTGTTGGGGTATTCGTATAAATAACACCACTATGTCCCCATGCCATAAAGAACTCTACCACATCCCCTTGCCACTGTCTATTGTACAGGACAGAGACTACCAATCAGCTTCATCATCTTGCACGCGCACTGTCGTTACTAGAGTGCACTGGACAAAGTAAACCCTTCGCTGGATATATACAACTGATCAGAACATGCGCGACACGGCTGCATAGTCCGAGGTGAAAGGCGCGAAGGCGACGACGGATTATAGAGAGAGACACACACAAGGTGCCACTCTCAAGCTGTTTATTCCGGGAAAAACATGGGTGCTATTTATTTATACCGATCGCGCTGTCGCATTTCATCGCTGCGTAGTCGCATTCAGAAAAAGCCGCTCTTTTGGTGATAATAATATGAAAGCCACATTCACGCAACTATCACCTGCTCTAAGTCTTTTTTTTTTTTTTGCCTCAATTATTATTGTGGTATACTTCTGGCGAGGCATGGCGCTACTGTCGACATTGATCGAACCGGAGTCAGTCAGACGTATCTGGCAGTACATTATGGGAGCAGAGACTTGTAACAATAAGTTGAAAAATAAATAAATAAATAAATAAATAAATAAATAAATAAATAAATAAATAAATAAATAAATAAATGAGACAACATGCAATAGATGAAACACCACCTTAAATTCAGAAAAATATCTATAAAGCTGGCTAGGCATGGATAAAATAGAACAAGGTCGCACAAGATATAGGGAGTTCACTGAGGGAATCCTTCATCCTACAGTGGGCATAGAATAGGATGATGATGAGGTTGACTATACTGGCCGCCGCCTCGTTTCACAAGGGGATGCCAATAAACGATCATGGTCATCAAGGGGACGAACATACGGGGAAATAAGTCGCGTCAAGCGTCCTTATTTCCCTTCGAACAGCACCAGTCACTCAATCAATCACGGGGGTCTCTTCGGAATGGCGGGTCTCATATGTTTTGAATAAAAACTGAAGCAAGCTCTCCGACGAAAACTTCGAAAACCAACTTATCGTGCGCGCCCGCAAAACTGTCTGACATGACAATTTTTAATTGGAACCCCTTTTTGAACTTCCCAAGAAAATGTTTCTTGGAAGTGTTTTCAGTGTAACGAACGACTTTTTGTGTGCACTTAGTCTAATCTGGCCACAGCGAGGGTAAGCGCGAACTGGCCCCGCACGAAGCACGCAGTTTCGCTTGGCTGACCAGCGCTTCATCTTCGTAACGCTACTCAAGTTCTTCGGCGAACAGAGTATTTTAATTAACAGATGAGCTGTTTAAGGCAGCCGTTAGTCCGGGCAGAGCGAACAGAAAATTATCATCATCATGAACCGGCACGCGCTCTCTTCGTCCTCTGCTTCGCTTTCAGAACACGTGCCCCGATTTGTCCTACGTGCGATGCAATAACTCTGATGGGAGAGAAAAGAAGTAAAGAGAGAGAGAGTGAAAGAAAGCGAAAGAGAGAAATACCTGGCGAAAAAAATTTCCTGGCGAGGCGGGATTCGAACACGCGTGCCCGCAATCCGAAGGCGAGCGTCGTACCCCCTCGGCTATCCAGGCACGCTAGCAGAGCATAGCAGTGACTTGTATAGTACAGTATAGCGAGGGGATTGGAAAATGAACTTGAAGAATAGGAGAAGAGAAGCGAGGGAGAAGAGGGAAAGGGGAGAAAGTAAAGCATAACATTGAAAGAGAAATAGGGAGAGAGGGAAAGAGAGAGAATTGATCAAGGAGAGAGAGAGAAAGAAAGATAGAAAGAGCGAGAAAGAGAAAGAAATAAGCGGAGACAAAAAGACAGAAAAAACAGAGAGATATCAGAAAAAAAAGAAAATTGGAGAGTAAGAAAGAGAGAGAAAAAAAATAAAGAGGAACAAAGAAGGTCGCCTGGTGCCACTCTTTCTTCAGGCATGCCACCACTATATATAGTGTGACACTGCCTTAAGTTTTTTTATTCTATACATCCAAATATGTTTTTGTTCTGCACTCAGTGACTTACCTTAAATACATTTTTCGAAGCATCCTGCACAATTGGGACTCCTGATGCGTCTCTTAGATAGCTGTTTTGTTCGAGCGTATCTGTATGCCTATTTTTTTTATGCTACTATTTGCGCTAAGTATTTTCTTGTCGTTGAGTATTTACCTGTCCGAGCCACTTGTACTGGGTCGTGGTCCTAGTGAAGCCCCTGTAGCCGTTTTTTGACCATTGCCCTACACATCCCCAATGTTAGAATAACGTTTGAATTGATTTTATCTGAATTGGCCGTTTTCAGCGACAATCGACTGCACTCACCTTGCCCTCCTTTGCGAGCTCGATTGGCAGCCGGCCTTTTACAGTCAAGGAGCCTCTTGCTGTGCATGCATGCAGGGCTGTGGCTGAGACGTTACCCCGCGGTATATACACTCTTTGTCTGAATGGCCGACACTAGGTGCAATATTTGGCCTCTTGTAGTTGATAAGGAACTCTCGAATAATTCCAGGGCAATCACTGCCTTCATGCTGGATACCATAGGAGGACCGTAAACAGTTACTCAGGCCGATGCCCTTCAGGAACGTCACTGCAGTGCGCGACGAGCTTTTCGCGCGTGGGTCTCGCGATGTCATATTTAGCATATATTTTGATATCATAACGTCGGGCCATTTTGCCGTTGTCGACAACGCCTTGCTTGCCTTCTCTCGTTCCGTCTTTACCTGCAGGCTACATTAAACCAGGTGTAATCGATACAATTTTTATTGCTATATGTTTTTTCCATGTGATTTCCAGAAAACTTCAACACCTTCCCCATATGAATTCTAGAAAGCCTTCGACACTGTTTCTCACCATTTGCTTTTACTAAAGCTAAGCAGGCTAAATATTGACTCGAACTTATTGTAGTTTATTAAATGCCTCTTATCTAACAGAACCCAGCATGCAACAGTTAATGCTCATAACTCGTGCAATCGTTCTGTCCCATCAGGTGTACCGCAAGGCTACGTCCTTGGACCCTAACTCATTCTAATCTACAATACTGACATTCCAACCAGCATTAAATAAAAAATCAGGCTGTTTGCCGGTGACTGTGTACTCTATCGCGTCATAACTAACCCTCATGATTCATGTCAACTTCATATGGTGCTTGGCTGCTGACCCGAAGGTCGCGGCTTTGATCCCGGCCGCGGCGGTCGCATTTCGATGGAGGCGAAATGCTAGGGGACCGTGTACTATGCGATGTCAGTGCATGTTCAAGAACACTGGATGGTCGGAATTTCCGGAGGCTTCCACTACGGCGTCTCTCATAATCATATCGAGGTTTTGGGACATAAAACCCCAGGTATTATAATTATCATCTCAACTTCAATCTCATCATGATAGCATTACTTCTTGCTGTGCACTCTGGTTCATGAAATTGAATGTTAACAAATGCAAAATAATGAAGATCTCCCGACAAAGTACTGACTGTACTACCCCTGCTTATTCAATTACTAATTCATAGTTGTCATCTATCACTGCTTATAAATACCAAGGTTTTCGCATATATAACAATTTATCATGGAAAACTCATATTAACTATGTGATTAACAATGCGAACCGCACTCTCGGTTTCTTGTGTCGTAACTTTGATTTGGCTCTTCTTTCCTTGAAACTACTTCTTTGTAAAATATTAGTCATGACTGGACTCGAGTACGCCTCTTCAATCGGGGATTCTCACCCTTGTGCGCTTGTAAATGCAGTTGAAGCCATCCAAAATCGTTCAGCTGGTTTCATTGTAGCTAATTACTCTCGCACCACCACCATGACTTCAATAAAAGCTTTTCTAGACCTCCTCAATCTTTCTAACAGAAGGCCCGCCTGTGCCTCTTTTATGAAATCTTCTTTACGAGTGCTGAACTAAAACGCAGATTGTTCTCGCCATCTTACGTTTCCCCTCGCGTCGACCATAACTTCAAAGTTCAGGTGCCCTTCCTCCAGACCAACATGTACTTCCACTCGTACGTGCCGAAGACATCTGAATGGAATCACCTGCCTGCCTCCATCGTTAGCAACCCTGATCATGCATCATTGAAGAATGACATTTTGAATTTCTAACACCACTCCTTTCTGTAATGTCGCAAATGGCATGGGGAGTATTTGAATAAATAAATAAATAAATAAATAAATAAATAAATAAATAAATAAATAAATAAAATTAACGAGTACATTTGCTTTAATGTAGTCCGACGGTGGAGACGAAGAGAAGGCAAGCAAGCCGTTGTTTACAACGCCAAAATATCCCAAAGCCACTTAAAAAGTGAAGTCATGTTTTTTATTTTGTTTTACCAAAGCGTGACGACGTATTTTCCTAATATCAGATACCATCATGGTAAAGACAGCTAGGCGCGAAAAAACAGATATGAAGTAAGGCTGTCGGACAGAACGGGTTTGGCGCCTGAATAGATAGATAGATGTCTTCGCCAGTATATGTCTGACCTGCTACGGCGCGAACATATATATAAGCTTCGGATACCGTCAGCTGGGACGTTCGGCGACGTGAAATAGCCTTGAAGCAAGAAGGAGCTCCTTCAGAAAGCTGCAATGTCTTTCGGTGACGGTTAGTGGGTGATGCACTTCGGAGCGACGCGAAGAGCTGTAGATTTTTCTGCCCTATACGTCGCCATGCGCGACGTGGGAACGGATTTTACTCGCCAGAACTGCGAAAGTTGCTGCTGAACTCATAGGTGAGGTCCGAACCGTCAGTGTCAATATGAATGCGGTACTGGCATCCGCTGTAGGAATAGCAGTGGGAGCTAATTCAGAGCATAGAATCATTAAATTGATATCAACGGTTGTTGCGAAACGCCAAAAGCACGCAATATAGTGGCGCCTGAGCGTCTCTATATCACGTTCAGGCTTTACTGCGTTATTTAAGAGCTCTAGCTTTCTCCGAACTACAACTCTAGACATTGCTTGCGAAAGAAATCATTAGCGGCGTCAAAATCGACACACCATTTTTTAACGCGATAGCGTTGAAGAGCTCGTTTCGCAGAAATTCCGGCGTCCACGTCGGTGTCGGCGGCGGTGTCGGCGTCGGCGTCGTTGGTTGTGAGCGAAAAATCATCATCTTGTCCGTGACCTAAAAATCGAGAAACATGCAAATGAAAATAAATAATGAAAAATTTCCGGGTCCGAGTGAGGATCGAACCCAGGCCGTCTGCGTGGCAAGCAGGTGTTCTACCACACAGCCACGCTTCTGCTTGGAGTTACATTGAAAATAACCTCCTCTGCTTGGAAATGCAGTGAAAATAACTTTCATGCTTTACAATCACACGCGTCCTGCATACAGGCGTCACAATACAACATGTAATATCGCAGTAATATTGCGTGGTAGAAGCGTATATTGCCATCGGGCGTCAGAACATGTGAATATCATAAAGACATCGTGGTTCAAAGCCGGCCACCCATTACAGAAGGCACACACGTTACAGCGCATATTCCCTTAAGACCACGTACGTAGTGGGTGCATAGCAAGTTCGAAAAAAATTTCCCGCTCATAATTGCTCGTGGTTTGAAGCATGCTACCCATTACATAGTACGCACTAGGCACAGGATATCGCTATCGCGTTCAACTCTTAAAGGCGAAGCTTAAGGGTCCCCCCAATTTTTTTTATTTTCCCCACCCAATGGTTCACAAAAAGTACAAAATACGTTCTACGACACTCCTTCACGTCGAGTGGCTGAATATATATTTGCCGGGCTTCCTGTTCATTATACGAGAGGTGCATAATAGGACGAGACCCTAAGAGCTGTTAGGGAAATGAGGAGAGGCGGGAATTAGGGAATGCAAGAAAGCAACAATGCGCGCACGCAATATTGAACTCATCTACGGGTCACGCTATTGTATGATGCCTGATGACGTCGCAGCACGCAAGGTAAGGCTCAATAAAATCAGGTCACGGAGTACACCGCAGGCCAGAGTTACGAAAGAGGACAAAAGGTATGGCCCTGCAACATTCACTGTATAGGAAAGGTTCCTGTGAAGAGGGTCACGTGACTGCTTTTGCTAGTCTCGCGTGGATCTTCGATAATTACTAAAGATGCGAGCAAGCTTGCAATGTCAGTGTACGCAGTCATTTGACTGGGTTATTTATTAACTATAGGATAATGGTCAGAATAACGCAGCTTGCTTTATTCTTCCCACTTGCAACGGAACTTGTAGCGCAACAGCCATGAAAAGTATAGCCTTTCGCTTCCACCTCTTGCAGCTCGGCGTAAAGCCCGCAACACAGCATGATATAATTATTCATATTAGACATTATGTCCCCGTCGCATCGATCATTCTTATAGGGTTCATGTTCCTTCTAGGCACCACAAACAGACACTGCCAACCATTCATTCCCCGGACGTCACTATACAGTGGAACCGTTTAACACTGTATCAGTGAGAATTTCCTGTTTAGTGATGCCTTCAACATCATTACTAACTAGAATGCGATTTTATTTGCGTTTACGCAGGCGTATGCGTTCCGTATAGGGATGGCCGACACCGCCGCCTGTGAACATTGCGGCGACGAAGAAACAATTCGACATGTTCTGTGTGACTGTCCGGAATATGCCACACAGAGACAAGCTCTTTGTCAGGCCTTCAACAAGATCGACGACCAGCCCCTATCTGAAGAAAGACTATTACGTCATCGTTGAGACCTAACATCGCAGACGAAGGCCTTACAAGCACTGTTAGGCTTCCTGCGATCTACTGGCCTATCAGAACGACTCTAAGCGGAACGTTCTCGTGTTTGTGGGTGTGTGCGGCTGCGTTTTTTTCTCTCTCTCTTTCAACCCCCCTATTCCCCAACCCCAGTGCAGGGTAGCATACCGGATACTACCTTCTGGCTAACCTCCCTGCCTTCCTCTTTATCTCTCTCTCTATTCACCTGCATATCCTTCATGACTTGTTATTAGCAGCGAAGCTGTTCTAGCTCGGCGTAGAATGTGTGACCTTGCTGAACTCTATGCCATCATCATAAACGGGCATGCACCACAGAAATTGGGCAAATCCCACTGCTCACCGCTACGGCGTGGCGTGTAATAACCCTGATGGCTGAGAGAACGAGCACAGAGAAAGAAAGAGAAACAAAGAGGCGGAAAGAAAGATATAAAGAAAGAAATGCTTGCCGACAAAAATTCTTCACGAGGTGGGATTCGAACCCGCGTACCCTCGATCCGAAGGCAAGCGTCCTAACCACTCGGCTGTCCAGAAACGCTAGCAGAGCGTAGCATATGCCTTGTATATAGTGTAGCAAGGCGATAGGGAAGGGAAGTGTGCGTGAAGAGGAAAGATGTGATGGTGAAGAGGAGCGAAAGGAGGAGGCGAGAGAGTAAAGCGTAGCATATCAAGAATGAGAGAGAGACAAACAGAGCCCGAGGAGGAAGCCGCGCATCTCGAAGCCAGACGTGTCTGTTGACGGGGAGTACGAGCGGCGACGGGCCCGTGCTGCACTGTGCCAAGCTTTGCGCGACTTGCTGCAAACGTTAATTTTTTTCTTGCCCTTTCGCATATATTGTACTTTTCGTACATCATATTTATGAAATACTTGTAACAGTTTCTTTGATTTTTTTCGCTCACTGTATTTCAAATGAATTGTGCGTGTCAAATTTTACTTGAGTTGTACGACTTCCCATGCAACCTGCAACCCATCCTCCTCTGCAATGCCTTGATTGGTCCTGCAAGTACAGTAAATGAAATGAACGAAATGAAACTATAGGACCAACGCCCCGAACCAACGTTGCAGGGGCTATAAGAGAAGCCGTGTATAAAGTGGAGGAATCCGTATGTAAATTGAACCTCTTGCGTTAATCTTCAACTGGCATATAATTTTGAGTACAGGGGCGTTTCTTTTTTTCTATTTCAGCTACTTCTAAATGCGATCGCTGCGACCTCGACTAGAATCCTCGACAGCGTTCTCTGTCGCACAGCTACGGCCAGTTGGTGCGCCGCCGCAACGAGTCCCTGTTCGAATCGTGTGTCTTGCCGCACTGTTGCGTAAGCGAACTTATCGCGATAGTGATGCAATATAATGCAGGTGATTGCGATAATACGAATGTGGCGTGTTTCGGGAAGGACGCAACTAATGAGAAATGTAAGAGAGCTTGCGTCACGCTATGACGACACAGGGCACACCGGCAAACAGTGACCACGGTTTTCCGGTCGTATATACCGACACGTCGCCGTAGAAAAAAAATATAGTTAAACCTCGATATAAGGAAGTCGCTAAAATCGACAATCTACTTCGTGAAACTTCGTTAAATTAAAATTCGACCTTTTAAGCTAAGTATACTCGCCGGAGACTTCTCGTTTTTTTTTTTTCGTTTTTTTTTTCTTTTTTTTTTCCTTTTTTTTCGCGGTAGGTGCCAGGACAATGTTTGAATACGGCGGTACAAAAAACTAATTTCAATAACGCGTAAAAAAAAAAATCAATTTTCTGGAACCTGAGATCCGGTGACCGCGGCTTGACGCTGCGCACGCGAATTCCTCTTAGCAACGGCCGAATGTCACGCCTGAATCCGAACGAAATGCAGATTTAACGCACTGCGGTAATACGGCATGAGCGAAACTATCACGCGCGTTATGCCACCGCTGCGTGGCATCAAAACCTCGGGCGTTGCCCGAAATGATGCGACTCTAATGCTATCATGTTTACCGAACCGAACCACCTCCTTTCCACTTGCCTCGATGAACGCGCAACATCGAAAACCGTCGCACGCCGCAAAATAAAAAGAGCTGCAATCCAAAATCGCATAAAAGCATAAGGCGACAACCTTAATGACAGCACCTCCATTTATGGTGGCGACGTTATCGGTTTTGCGACATTGCGCGCATATGTCAAAGAATCGATCGAGCAAGATACCGTATGGCATCACGAATTTATACAGAGAGATCGAATCCACCTAAATCTCGAAGGCGGATTCAGTGTACTTCAAAGATGTGCACGTCTGCACGTGCAAAACATGTTGAAATAATTTTTTTTCCGTTCTGTATGCCCTATATGTCACCTCCTCACACTAACAGCAAACCGATGGTAAGGCTGCCGGTCAGGTGTTGCTTTCGTTGAAGGCATATTCTTAATTTCAAGTCCTATATATAGTTCAGGCCACAAAAATAATTTTCTTTGAGATGCACTACTGAGTCGGAACAATCATAACACCTGCCGCTGCGTTATTTGACGCTGCGGTTCGTAGTAGGAAAGTTGAGGAGTAATGAATGTTCTTTCTTTATTATTATTATTGCAATAAAGGCGTGTCCGTCAGACACAATTCTACACACTATCTCCATCACACCGGTTACTTTCGTTTATTCGATAACTAAAAATGAAGCCTGGAATATCAAACTGTCACAATGTTGTCTTAGCACGATGAACACTACCAACAATAGTTTAACAAAAAAAATTAAACAGCAGCGGCATCGGCGAGGGAGCAGCATAGATATGTGTACCAGTAAGATTTTCAATCGACGTCATAATTATCTGATTGGATTTTAGTACAGCTGTGTAATCGCGTCATCTAGCGATAACGACGACACACCGCTGAAGACATATTAATAACACGGACACGTATAGAACGCCTCAGCAAGCACGTGTACCAACTGGCAAAAGCCAATATATTGCTGTAAAAAGAAGGTTAGCTCGATTATTGTTTGTGAATATATAGGAGCGCTTTGTCGAAGTCGACACTGTAGACAGTTCGACTGTATTGGCACTCTCAAATGCGCATGCAAGTGTATAGCTAAGGCGCAGTATAGCGCCTTTCTGCGTGCAGGATGCGGGGGTGCCCACTCTCCGAGTGCGATTAGTGGGAAACCTACTCGTGGAAGAGAAAGCGCCGCGCTGCCTGCTTCAAGCCACGGTCAATATTCATTTTCCGGCCTCATCCGGAGGTGAGAAAGAAAGAGCGAGAGGAAATGCCGAGAGAAGAAGGGGGGGGGATCTCTTGCGCGGGTCCAGAAAAAGAGTGCCGCGTGTGTCCTGCTCCGGCTAATTTATCTAATCCTAATTACGAGCGCTCCAAAATAATTAATTATTGGAGCTTAATGATGACGCTGTTCATTAAAGGAGAAGGACGCTTCCATTTTCGCCCCGGCGCGACGGTAAAGCACACAAATTGGGCGCAAAGTTAAGCGGAAGCGCGCGCGCATAGCGAGCGATTAGCCGGCGCGCGGCACCGAACGGCAGCGGCGGCGTGAAGTGCGAGAGCCGGCAATCGCTGTTTCTCCGGTTGGCGAGCGAAACACGGCAGAATAGGAACAGCCGGCGCCCGGGGCTCGATCGGCGCTGATCGAAGCGTCGTCGTTGTGCCCGGCAAAGAGGGTTCGGCTCAGCGGGCAACGCTTAAGCGACCGAGATCGATGAGTGCAGCCAAAGAAGCTCTCCTTTGGCAACATTCTCTCGGCCTGCAGTGTGTATAGGTGCAGCAAGCCCCTCAGCGCGAGACTTCTACCACTGCAGCCGCCCACCTCCTTCCCGAATCCACCGATCTGGACATTTCTCTTTCGATCTCTCCCTCTAAAAACTGGGCACATTTGGCAGCAGGGTTCACTGAAGAGGAGCTTAATGATTTGTGCGCACGCGTGAACCCTTACAAAAGTGTTTCTAGGTGGCCTAGTGTTCTTGCGCGCCACATCGATGCTTTCTGAAGAGGCCTAGCTTCCGTTTAGAAAGTGAGTAAAATAGAAACAACAAACAGGTGAAACACTATTTTCAGAGGAGCAGATTAGAACGAGCGACACAACACTAATCTCGGGAAGAATGTTGTGAGAAAAGAGAAGAAAAAAAAAGAAAGAAAGAAAGGAAGGAAAGAAGAATGGCTTGCCGGCCCCTCATCAAAAGGGAGTATATATGCAGCGTATGCCTTGAAAGGGCGATCGATTATTCGTAATTTCTGTTTACAACGCTTTAGTTTCTTTCTCATACTGAATTATCAAAATGAAAAGAGCAAAGGTGCTCAATGCTGGGCAAATTGCAACACGGCAGTAATATTACAAGCAGCTGTTCGAGAGGAGCCGCCGATATGTGTTCGCAAAAGGAGGAGAGCGGGGCCGAGAGCGGATGCGGCCTCACGGCAATAATTATTTCTGCCGCGGGAGTGGAGGATTTGCAAGCCACGATAACGCATGACTTACGCAGTTCGCAGGCAAAATAATTAGATCTTGCAGCTGGCCCGCGTAAGGCCGTGCACTGAGCATTAATCTTAAGTTGATCCTTAACGTCTGTAGCACCTTGCACGCCGTTCAGTTGCGGCCGGAAATTGCGGTAAGCTTGATCCTAGCTCCACCCACGTGGCCTGATCGCATTTCTACCTCCGCAGTGACGTACTTGCTTTCTGAACTCATTAACGTCTTGTCTGTTCGAAATGCAGCTCTAGTCGGACACCTCTCTTCCCTCGTCTTGTTTGATGTCACCCCTCCGCAGTTTTTAGTGCGTTGATATTCGTTACAGCCGTCACCAGGTGCGTCATCGGCGCGAAGTCGTCGTCGGGATATGACGAGTGGGTTGGCCGTTCCCTACTCAAGCGGACACAGTGAAAGGGTCATAGTCGGGAGCAGAAAACGGAACAAGATATTTATCGGCTGGCGGTGATACACATGAAAAAGCAAGAAAAGGCAGGAAGGTTAACCAGACGCACGTCACACGTTCAGGAGAACATGAAGTCTGCAGGCCGTCGCAAAAACCTGTCGGCTTAAGCACTCCAGCAACGCATTCGTTGCTTTCTGTGCCATAGCGGCTCATGTCGATGTCCTAAGGTTGCGCAGAGTGCTTAAAACAGCTGGTAATAACGCAGATGTATGTTATCAATGGCGAAGTGCCCAATTGGCGGCCGTAGCTGCATAGAGACAACTTGGGAAGTGGTGTGTTGGATTTGCTCTGTTGGAGTTGTTTACTCAATTCCCATGTCATGTGGGAAAATGTACATCGGCCAGTCCGAAAGATGCGTCAATGACCGACTTAGGGAGCACTCCCTAAGTGCAAAAAAAAAAAAAAAAAGAAAGAAAGAAAGAAAAAAAAAGGACAAGTACACGCATCTGGTCGCGCACATTCCTGCATGTGGGTGCGAACCGATTTTCCGTGACACCAGGATACTAGGCAGAAGCAAGAGCTGTTCATTTCGGCTTGCTTTAGAAGCGTTTTTTTTTTTTTTTTATGTCAAGAAGAACGTTGATGCATGTGTAGGTGAGGCTTCGGTATCCCTGCATGCCTCCGAATTTGAGTTTCTGTAAGGCTCCTTTTGACATGCACAGCTGTCACTCACACCTTGTTATACGGCAGGTGTTAAACCATATTCGTTTTCTGTATCTTTTTGCTTTGTATTTACAATGCCATGCAGCGCATGCGCAGCACCATGAACGTGTATTTAAACTCGGTGCGCGTGACGAAAATAAACAGTTGTTTGTAGCGCCAGTCCTTTGTCTGCTCTCCTTTTTTTTGTGTGACTGTGTGTGTGTACTCGTCGATTTTCAGCGCTTATTCTTTCAGCGTTCATGGATAGCCAACTAGCCCAACGGTCTGTTCTGCTGAAGTGGTGTTTGTTTGCTCCATGTGCATGTCCATGTGCTCCATGTGCATGCTCTCGCATGGGGAAAGTGTCGGCATTGTGTGTTGCCATTGCTGGCAGTTCAGAAGATACCACTTCTTTCACAACTCCAAAAGAAAACGACAAATGCGTGTTCCCCATTAATGTTTCGATTCCCGAAAAACAAAAAAGTCTGACCAGACGGTTTCGGCACTGTTCCAGCTGGCCCAGTCACAATTACTTGAAAAATTTGAAGATCATCTTAATGTATTTACGGACACATGTGTGCGCAGCGACGGCCAAGGCGCTTATACTTCTTTCATTCGACATTTGACAAAGATCAGACGGGCGTTTCGAATACCGCAGCCATCATCAACAGCAGCGGAACTAGCAGCGACTGATGGCCCAATTGTACACTATCGTAGCATCTGCCGGCGAAATTACTTCTCGCGGGGGGGTCTCTCATTTGCCAATGGATAACTGCACACGTCGGTATTGCTTGAAATATACAGGCTGATCGACTCGCTTCAGCTTGCGACCAGAACGAGTGTGACTGTCAAGAAATTTCGCACACCCGTTGATCTTTCGACACCTAATAAAGCAGCACCCAAAGGAGCGTGTCTCAATGGGATCGTTTCCTCCCTGTGCTCGTAGTCGTGGACTGCCTCGTCGTGCCAGAGCACTTCTATATTGGCTAAGGGTTGGCTCTGTGTTGGCGCGCGAACGTTTATACCGACTAGGACGCTCGGACAGTCCGTCTTGAACGTCTTGTGGCTCTTGAGAGACACTTGGACATCTTATTTTAGAGTGCCCCGCATTCGCTCGCAGCGGCCATTGCTAATTTTGAGGAATATAGACTCATCGGAATTAAGCGTGCGACCATTGATGATTGCCTATTCCCGAGCGGGTCTACATTTCGACGTGACCGGGCCCATCGAGCCCTGCTAGCGTTCATTAACGAAACAGAATTGGCCAAGTTTATAGACATTTTTCCGTGTCACTACATATTTTCCTGTCCGCCTGCGTTATTTGTTTACTTTCCTTTTTCCTCTTTTTTTCCTCCTATGCCTTTGTCTTCATTTTCTTCTATCCATTCCCTCCTCCCGAAATGGTAGGCAGGCGTTGTGCCCCCCTACGGGGCAGTTGCCAACTGGCTCTCTCTTTATGTGTGCTGGTGTGTTTGTGTACGCATATCAAATAATAATAATAATAATAATAATAATAATAATAATAATAATAATAATAATAATAATAATAATAATAATAATAATAATAATAATAATAATAATCGCCAAATGGACCTGGAGGCTGTTACACAAAAAGACCTTTATCTCAAGTGTATGTATTGCCACTCACACCTGCAGGGCCATCTTGGGCCTGAAACACCGTGCAGTTCACCTGGCCTACCCCACGGCGTCAAAGGGCCACCACGAGAAGGTATGTGTCTCAGAGCCTGTGCATGACCATTGATTGATTCACAAGCTCGGTTACATTAAGCGTGGTGTGAGATTGCGCACTTACATTCAATAATTTAGGCAGTGATAGCATTAGTCGAGCACGCTTCCTTTCGGGCCGTAAAGCTTTCTGTGGTGAAACACGATTTCTCTTCACTTCTCCGAATCCCTACGCTGGAAGGCGAATCTGTGTCGCTTAATAAAAGCGAGCGGTGGGTTTATTTCGCTTGCTCCGGCCACCCGTGCCTTCCCTTCTTCTTTGTAGGGTACAGGGATGTGTGCGGTGCAAGGAGAGCAGTGCGAAAGAAAGGGCGCCCGCGGGCACCAGA